>CP139509.1:306855409-307265409 GCA_021014915.2 Artemisia tridentata subsp. tridentata
TCAACTCCCTCAGTCTATTGCAGCCACATCCATATCACCTACTATAGAATCTGAGGACTCTCTTATTATGGGGGATGAGCATCTTAGCACTATTCCTGAAAAGGAATCGGACGAATTCATAAAGTCTAGTGCTGAGAACCTTATCCCAATCCCAAGTGAGTCTAAGGATATGTCCGACAATGATAGTGATGGTTCTTTTCGTAGTGATCATCCTCTTGACACTACTAATGATTTTTCCGGGACATTTTCTAACCCTCTTTTCGATCTCGAAGATGATTTTTCCTCTAGTGATGACGAATCACTTTCTGATGAGGACGTTCAAAATGAAAGTCTCAAAGTCTATTCAAATTCTCTTTTTGAATTTGATGATGAGTGCTTTTCTAGCAAAATAAATCCTCTCTTCGATGAAGAGTTAGAGAACGATGAGGTCAAGGACTCTATTATTCATGAACTTGATGATATGACCTCAATTCTTAATCCTGTTCTTTCTCCGACATATGTGACATTGCCCTTTGAGGATCGCCATTATATTGATTTCACATATGTCGTTCGAGCTTTACTACCTTTCCTCTCTTACAAGGTAGATTGTCCTTTTATTCACTCGTTTGGGAGTGAAGACAAAGTTTTTGACCCCGGCATCTCCATTTATCATTCTTTTGAGCCGGGTGTATCTCATCGGAGTGGAACTTTCAAGTACTTCAATGTTTATCCAAACATTTTGAATGAAAGTCCGATGGAGATTTCCTTTTCCACTTGCTTCCCCAAGAACAAATGAATTCGGGGTCGAGTCAAGCTAGTGACTCGGTTAACAAAAACATTAGCAACACATGGGTAAACGCCCATGTTTCTGACTTCTCTCTATTTTCTAACACTAAGTGTGGGGGAATTCCTCTACTGTGCTTTGTTTGTGTGTTGTTTGCACTTGTTTGCAGGTTTCCCTTGGATTGTGATGTGCGCCTGTTTTCAATCCAGCCGCCCAATATCCTATCCTTTTGCTAACGATTATCTAGGGATATCTCTTTAATCCTGTTTGTGAAAATGAGATTTCTTTTCCACACTTGGCTATTAGTATTACCTTTTTACGTTCTAAGTGTCGGCATAATAGCCGGTACTTTGAATATTGAGGGCAATATTCAATTCTAAGTGTGGGGGGGAATTCTCGCGATTGTTGTCACATATGTACCTTCTAGTGCCCTAGTACCCCCTTATTGGCCAAAAATTTTAAGTTTTTTTCGTTAAAGATAAGAAATTGCAATAAAAAAGAAATGTTTAGTCTTGATTAGGTTAGAACAAAGGGAATCCCGACTCTGCCAGAGTGTTGATCTGGCTGCTTCCTTAATGGTTAGACTAAGGTTTTATGATTTGTGCAAATTAAAATGCTAAGCGTAGAGTAGTTGGTTCTCTTTAGAGCTTCTTATACAAGTAATCTATGGCTTTTCCTCCCAAAAGATAACTAATCTGATTAAATACGTGCTGTTTTCAAACGTTTGAACGTTAAAATCATGTTGTTATGCAAAACAAATTTTTATACAATTTTGATATAGAGCTCGAGTTCAACTTTTTATTTTAATTTTTGAGAAAGCATATATATATAAAAATTAAAAAAAAAAAAAAAAAGTGAAAAAATGAAAAAATGAGAAAATGAAAAGAAAGAAAAAAAATGGAATGATATTGCAAAATGTAAAAATTGAATGATATTGCAAAAATAAAGATGTATGTGTTATTTATATGAATAAATGTAGGAAAATTGCTTTCTTTTAAATTTGAATCGGAAGTTGAACTTGGATTCGTCAATTTTGTATAAAAGTTAAACGGTAATTTAGTAGATTGTTGATTTCAAAGACCCCGAAAGCTCCGGTATTATTCTCTGTGAGGTGTCAAAAGCCTGGTCACCTAAAACCAACTGGTTTGGGATGTGCCGAGAAGAAAGCCGTTACATAGAGTGATCTCACCTTTGAGTCTCTAATCTCTAAATGGTCGTTTGTTATTATTTATTTAAGTATTTAATACTAGCTTAGTGGGAATATCCAAAATCTTTGAAATCGAAATTCCGCTGATTCCGATACTATTCTCTGTGGGGTGTCAAAAGCCTGGTCACCTAAAACCAACTGGTTTGGGATCAGCCGAGAAGAAAGCCGCTACATGGAAAAGGCCCTTTTCGATCCTTAGATTTTCGAGGTTCCCGGTAAATTAGTATTTGACTTAAACAAATAACAACCATAATAAATGTCGATTTTTGCGGTCAAAATTTTGAAAATGAGCACAGTCACCTAACTTGAATAAATGTGGGAGTGAAAAGTTAAGTCTCGACTTACATAGATTATTAGTATGAGTAGCGTTAGCATTTTACAAAAACGTTTGCACATTGAGTTTAAGCTTAGTTGGGAGTATAAAAAGAGGATGACGATATCAATTCCCTGGAGACACCCATTTTGTGTGAATCCCGTTCCATGATACCATTTTTGAAAATCAAGCATGTTATCTATTTTTGTTTTAGTTTAAATTTCTCGTATTTAATAAAAAGTCGAAACGGGGTATGCTTGGTCCTTTCATTACTTTATATGATCGGATTGCTAGGGACTAGCAATAGTTTAGTGTGGGGGATTGATGAGTGTGTAAATACTCATAATTTTTATACCCATTTAGACTAGAAAACAACCAAAAACACCCAAATATTACTGCAGATATCCTTGTTTTGTGTTTTTATGTGTTTCAGGCACAAAATGATTGAAAACAGGAAGTTGGCAAGCTCCTACCCGAGGGCCTTGTTATTTACATTTTTATAATGTCAGTAACTTACGTCATTATTATGATGTCACACACGTTAACGTTTGAGTTTCATGAGGCTTAGTGCAATATTATGGTACTGTAATGATACGGTACAGCCACTACTGAATTTATGGGTGCAACAACGGGGCCCACTGTCTATTAAACTTGAAACTTGTGTTCAACTGATTATTACACAAACAAACTATGGGTGTATAACAACGAAACCCACTATTTATTTTATCAATATTCGTAATTAATGCAATCATCACTCAAACTTAAAACTATTGAAATCAACTGTGTTACTTATAAACTCTATGAACTCACCAACTTTTGTGTTGACACTTTTAGCATGTTTATCTCAGGTCCATAATGAACGAGGATGGCACGGAGGGGCACGGATACTGATAGAAGGCTAAAATCTAATTATCATTCGAAACTTATTTAACAAACTATAAAACTACTGAGACCTCATTTTGTAAACACTGATATTTATAAAATTCGAATGATAAATCTTTTAAAACGACTCAATTAGAAATCGTTTTCTATTTATATAACTATTGTGCCATCGAGTAACACCCAGTTTAAATTCCGCTGCGTATCATGAAATTGGGGGTTTTACAATTCGTCTAGCCTATATCCCTAGAATCCTACTCAGATATCATAGGTCTGATCCTAAGTGATTATCAGAGCTTGCAGGTAGATTAGTTCAAGTCATTAAGTGCCGCTACATGCTAGATTCATCTTATGTGTGATCCGGCCTCTCGGATCTTAGACCACACATCTAACTCCTTAAGTTCATCCAACAACGAAAGATGATCCTTTGGTCAATTCGCACACAAGGAGTTGGTAGTCCTATGGTCAATTCTTACCAACCCTCGCAACCTACTACTCTACGGTCCTTAGGTCCATTCTCCTAGTGTAATAAGTACAACCGGCCTTCAAAACTACAGAAACTAGAGGATCTTACGAATAAACTAAGCATGGACATACTAGAAGCAATAAGAAAAGCACGAAACATAATCAAAAAAATAAAGGAATGATAACTAGGCTAGCACCAAAGGTGCTTAGCCGATCGTTTCGAATAGTACAAAAGACTCAATGTTTTGCATGGTAATGAAAGACATGAAATCAAAAGTATAAATCAAATGTGATTTGCTAAAACTTATTGATGTTATGGCGTGATTTATCCCTTGGAAAATGCACCGTATGCTGCTGGTGATCGTCATTGTGGAACCCTACTTCGTTCTCTACCTTTTTGTGGTGTGAAAGTGTTGGGAATGCTCCTAACACGTAAATGGAACGATATTGTAACACCCCAACCCGACAAGGGTAAAGATATCACAACAATGGTGGCATAGCAAAGGTATAGGGAATCCTAAGAAGGAAATGAATTCTGAAGAAAAAGAACTGAAAAACCCTTACTGAAAGGACGGAATATCTGTACCTTATTAGCTCAACAGAAAGGAAACAAACATGAAGCTGAGATTAGGGTTTCTCCTTCTTCACACCTAAGAAGTAGAAGACGGAATTATAAACTATTCAAACTCAGATTATTACTTTAAGTTTTACCTTTCCATTTGTAACTTTCCAGATTTAGTAATATGTTAATATTCCAGATTTGGTTAAATCCTTATTTCAAGATCATTACGGAATTAAAGTACCCTTTTATCAAGTTACAAAAGTTCAGGGTTAGTTATGACCATTTTCATAATTTAGGGTTTTAATTGCAATTTCATCAACTTCAAAGGTTTAAAATGAAAATACTTCAAATTACTGATTTAATCCCTATGATACATGTATTTACCAAACAAGTACTTTATTTTACAATTTTACAGAACTTCACCTCAGAATTATATGAAGTACGAATTAGACCCTCAAATTTTAGTAATTACACAATTGGTCCTTTAACTTTACAAAACTTACAATTTAAATCATAATTTATTTATAATTACATATCAATCCCACAAATACTCAAATTTACCCATTACACCCTGAATGACATTATTTACTCAAAATAACTTCAAGTTTCCCAAATTTACACTTTTAGTCCTTCTATTTTAATTATTTACAAATCGACCCTTATAAATATAGTTAATTCATTTTCTTGCACATTTACACTTAAGACCCTCAAGTTATATTTTTCTCACATTCCTACTGACTTATATGACATTACAAAAATATCCCAGAAGTTTCAAAGTTGACAAAACAAGCCCTTATACTTTTAAAAACAAACCGTATAGCCTTTTATTTTACCAAAACAAGCCCTAGTTTTATCCAATCATTAAATCATCATGACATCATCATTAAAACATTAATTGCATCAGATCTATACATATTAACCCTAACCCTAATGCATTCTAGGGTTTTCTTCTTATTTTCTTTATTTTTCATATAAACCGATTATGAACAATAATTCGCATCAATTATTTTAAGCTTCTATAAATCATGTGGTTATTTTTATAGGCTTATATTATCAGTATAGGACATGTAAAAATTATAGTTACACCTCAGAAAAATCGTATGACATTATTTGGAATTCATGTGTATTTTAACTCTTACAAATTCGTACGCCTTGTTTAACTTGCATGATCCATGTTCGACATTTTTACTGAGTTATATACAATATATAGATCATTAGAAAAATGCTAGATCAATTATAGAACGTAAGATTTAGGCGTGGGATTTTTATACCTATCGAGCGAGTGAAATCGAACAAACAAAAGCACCACAATCAAACGAAAGCTTCCACGACCCAACTCTTATTTTTCCTAGCTTGCTTACACCTTGATCAACTCCAGAAAATTGCTAGATCACGTCCAGAATGTCGAATGGATTTTTGGTCGATTTTTGGTTTAGGCGATTTAGGGTTTCGGTATTTAGGGTTTTGTAAAAATAATGATTTGATTTTGTATATAATATTAGCCGACTAGGAGGGGGGATATATTCAGAATTTTCGGCCCAAATAGCTTGCTTAAAATCACACTTTGATTTGGTGTACAATTCCCATATTTATTTTGTAATTATCTAATTAAAATGATTTTGCAAAATATATATAAAGTTTATTTAATTAAATTTTCGGACCATACATAAATGTATATGTGATTTTGTAATTTTTGTACATTCAATATAATGTAATGTTATCCCATAATTTTAATTACTTGATATGTAGTTCATTTTCAGAAGTTTGGAATTAATCCAGAATTGTTATAAGTTATTTTATTAAGTTTTATGGCTTCAGGGGTAATTTGGTCATTTTATAGGTTATCTGAATTTCAGGTATTACAGATATTTACGGGATTACATTTACTATCTTGTTAGGCCGAAACACATGGACTAGTTATGTAATATTGTAATAGTTATGCTTGTGTTAGGCTATTTATACCCCTCCATACTTCCATGGAGGGGTGAGACATTGTGTGTATTTTCCCTTTTATATTTCTTATCTATAAAACACTAGTTTCATTTCTCTCTCTACTCTCTCTCTCTCTCTCTCTCTCTCTCTCTCTCTCTCTCTAACTATGGCAACTCTCTAATTTCATAATCCCCGACCTCCCGAATCACATAATCAACCAAAACAATAGGTCCAACAATTGGTATCAGAGCCTCGTTATTATTATTGGTTGATTTGTAGTCCAATCTTGCCAAAAATGTCCTATTTTAAATCTATTATAACAAGTTTTTATAGTTTTTACATATCTAATGTTTTAACAGTTTTTAAGAGGTCAGATCTGGTGGTTTATGGTCAAATAACGTGTCCTTAATCAGGGTTTTTAAAGGTCAGAAATACTAGGTTTTTTCTGGGTAACTATTGAAGATCTTCGAGTAAGGATGAAGATCTAGGTTAAATTTTTGAAGATCTCCGAGTAAGACCTTAAGGTTTTCCGAGTAACCTTAAATTTTTCGAGTAAGTAACTATATGTTTCGAGTAAGAAAAAGGTTTGTATACACTTTCCGAGTTAGGAAATCAGACCTTTCGAGTAATATCTTTCCGACTAAGGGACATATACCTTCCATGTTTTAATCCTTCAATTAAGGATTTAATATGTGGAACTTTTCGAGTAAGGAATTAAAAACTCTTCGAGTAAGGAACTATTAACTCTTCGAGTAAGGAAACCTATTGACTCTTCGAGTAAGGAACTTGACTCTCCGAGTAACCCTTTCTGATCTAAGTTGACCCAATCCGAGTTGACTCAGTCCGGGCTCGACCCATTTGACCTCAGATCTATCACTCTTCATTTGTCAAAAAAGTGAAAACAAATATAAGAAGGAGATGAAGAAACGAGAGGACCAGACAACATAATCCAATCGAACAACAAAAAGCCAACAACAAATCCAATTAATAATCCTAAACCCCATCGCTACCATCTCACAACAACTGACAACAAAGATCTATCACAAAAAGTCAAACAAATTGATAACAAGATCTCAGTCAAACTTACTTCGTGTGGTACAACAAACACCAAGATCTTCAAAGATCTTAAACACGAAAATAATATCTCCTCATAGATCTTTAAACTAAACCGAAATGAACAAACATATAAAGATCTCAGATTGGTTTTCATTCGTATCTCTTATGAGATTTACTGAAACTTTAAGACACTCTAAAATGAGAAAACCAATTCATATCGATCTATCTTTCGAAGAAAAGCTCCTTTCAATATCCGAATAAGAAAGAAAGGTTTATAAAAATTATGTTATCAACTTTCTTTGATTCATTCAAAGGAAACAAGAAAAAAAAGGAAAAACAACACAAGTCGAAGCTTACCATGACCCTCCAAAGGATCTTGACGCCTTAAAGAAGCCTCTTGATTTGGTATTGTATTGAAATAGTAGAAAAAGGTCCGATTGTGTGTTTGTTTTTATGACATTCGTTGGGTGTTCGATAGTTGATGGAGACGGATGGTGATGATATGAAACATGACTGAGATTGAAGAGATCTTGACATTGTGAAATAGAGAGAATAAGATGGGTGGTAGGCGGATGAATATGTTGCTTAGGTTTATCTAAGGAGATTAGGGTTAGATTGTTTGTGTTTATAACTGGGTACTTATGGTGTTTAAGGGTTTGGGTTTGTACTGGGTTTTGGATCAGCAATGGGCTGAATATTTCACTTGTGAGCTGCCGGGCTTATTGTGGTTGACATGGGCTGCTATCGGGTTTATAACCGGATGTTGGACTATGAGTGGGCTGGCATGTGATTTCATTTGGCTAAAATGTTATATCACTATATTGGACAAGGCTTATGATTATTGGATCCAAAAATAAATTAACACGTGGGCTGAATTTTAATTATACAAATGTATTTTTTAAATACAAAGTATTAATATTTGGTATAATTGTTGGTATGAAGAGTGGTATTTTGGTTGTTACAAATTTTTCACAGGGATACATTTTTGACAAGATGGGCATTTAACCGCAAGATGTGACTACGGCGTTAATTCATTATTATTTATTTGAGGTTGAAGTGAGATTTCACGAGCGCGTGTACTTAGCATCTGAAGATATCGGGGTTTGTTGGACGCATGATTCTTCGAGATCCTTGTTCGAGCTTATATCCGTATGAATGACAGAGACTTGAGTTGTCTAGCTATACCTGATGTAAGGAGTTACGTTGTTGTGCTCACAGAGTGTAGTTATCACTTTAAAGGAGTTACGTTGTAGTGCTCAAGTGTCACAAAAAACTGTGGATAATTCGAAAGAAGTTCATATACAGTTAACGATGGTTGGATGGGTATATGATTCTACCTTTATTAAAATTCTCAGTATTGGTTCTTAGTCAGACAATAGTGTAAGTTTAAGTCACAAGTTTGGGTTATTTTACTTCAGTCTCAAGTTCGTCATACTGGGTTTTCTCCATCAGTAGTCACTACAAAAAGCCGTCAGAATGATAATGGGGTCGGTAAAGAGTTAGCTGAGAGGAGTATACAAGAGTAGAGATGTTATCAGCAGTTGATTTTCACGGGTTATTTATTACGCTTAACAGAGATTTATGGACAGAGATTTAGTGTGTATGCTTCCGATTCCGCGAAGACATCATGGGGGAAGAGAGTGGATGTTCTTTGTACTTTTTTTTTACTTTTTTGCGGAAACACTCTTTCTCCATGAGTATCTGCAATCAGGGGGAAGAAATGTGCACATCGGGGACGCATAACAGATTCACGTGATCAAGCTTACAATTTTATGACTACCGGAGAGACGTCCGCAGAGATGATCAGTGGTTCAGTTTTGTGATTTTGGTGTAATCGTTTCAACTTTCGCAGGTTGTGAAGTGTGAAGTAGCGTACATATGTGAGAAAATCTTGCTGATTTCTTGCATGTTACCCCCGAACGGAGTTTCCGTATTGAGTATAATTGTGATTAAGTGACTAGTCAGATTTGCTTGGTGTGGTTTACTGTGTTGTCTACAAATTCCGCTGCGTACTTAAAATTTCAAAAGTTAGAAGACATGTTAACTACATCAAAGTTTCAAATCTGCTGAAGACGGTTCTCAGTTTAGGGGGAAGCTGATTCAGAAACTTCGCCAAAAAGAAGTGTATGAAGAAGCCGCTAAAGATATGCAGCATGAATTGGGGGGAAGTTAATCCAGTTCATGCATATTACATCATTTTCCTACAAGTGAAGAAAAGTTCTCATGCCGAGGTACAAGATGAAGACAAAGAGCATAAACTGTAGTCATCCTCAGCAATTGAAGAGCTTATGAAGACTCTATTTTACTTATATTTGTACTTGTAGGAAATGTTGTAAGTAATCCATTATATCGTCCCATTTGGGGGAAGATTGTTGGGAATGCTCCTAACACGTAAATGGAACGATATTTACGGGATTACATTTACTATCTTGTTAGGCCGAAACACATGGACTAGTTATGTAATATTGTAATAGTTATGCTTGTGTTAGGCTATTTATACCCCTCCATACTTCGATGGAGGGGTGAGACATTGTGTGTATTTTCCCTTTATCTTTCTTATCAATAAAACACTAGTTTCCTTTCTCTCTCTACTCTCTCTCTAACTATGGCTACTCTTTACTTTCATAATCCCCGACCTCCCGAATCACATAATCAACCAAAACAATAGGTCCAACAATTGGTATCAAAGACATGTTTAGATAGAGAAACAATTGGTATCAACCAAAACAATTGTTGGTCACCCTTCTATGATATGATTTCACACATATAAGGTTTAGATAGAGAAAGTTTGTAATCTAGAGAGAGAAAGAAGCTAGAGAGAATTTCTCTATTACAATAACAACCAACACCCTCTCAAATGAGAGGTTACAACTATATATAGTCTTACGTAAGATAAGAGTAAGGGAGTGTGCCGTGTTTACCTATCTTACCAATTCAACATTAACGTAAATACTAAGACTAAACTAGATGGCACACTTATACTAATGCGTAGACTATATTTTTACGATTTTAACGAGCTATTACATGACCATATTACAAGACACATTGACACGAAAATAATCGTCACTTCAAGCGTTCCCAACAATCTCCCTCTAAGGGACGATCATTGAGATCTCTCTTTGATTATATTTATGATCATCACTTTGCGTTTCCAACAATCTCCCTCTAAAGGGTGATCATTGAGATCTCTTTCTGTGACATGTGGGTTGAGATTGTTCACAACCGCAAACCGAATATAAAACACTTTCATGTATTTGGTGCTCTATGCTACCCAAATAATGTTCGTGATGATTTTGGAAAGCTCAAAGCAAAGGCCGACATTGGTATCTTCATTGGATATTGTGAAAACTCCAAAGGTTTTCGAATCTGGAATCGTCGTATTAGAGAAATTCAGGAGCTTACAGAAATCGCTTCTGAGCATAACAACTTAGGACCCGCAACCAACCGTCTAAACTTTCCAGATCAATCAGTTGCACCTCTTTCCCTTAACCGTAAAGAATTGGAAACCTTGTTTGCTCCACTGTTTGATGATTCATTTGAATGTCGTGCACCAGCTGTATCACCTATTTCCGCTGCACATCCTGATAATATTTCAATACCTGATACACCTGGTCCTACAACAACAACCGTTGCAACAGATGCACCTCCAATTGTATCTTCATCAACAGCAGAACAAATCACTTCCAACAATGAAAATTCAGCTGAAGATCTACTACAACCGTTCTTGATATTGCAGAGTTGTCCACACGCAATTTGGACCCGTCTAATCTGAATACGTTCTATCAACACCACCCTTCAACACATCATTGTACTAAAGATCACCCCTCAGCTCCAATTATGACAAGACGAAAACTTCACACCGATGCTGAAAACTGCATCTACGCACTCACAGTTTGTCAAGATGAACCCAAAAACATTAAAGAAGCACTGACATACGACAACTGGATTGAGTCAATGCAAGAAGAACTCGACCAATTCAAATGGCTCGAAGTGTGGGAGTTAGTTGAAAGTCCTGATGGGGTCTTTGTCATCGGACTGAAGTGGATTTGGAAAAACAAGTTAGATGCAGAAGACACAGTGATTCGTATCAAATCATGTCTGGTAGCTAAAGGATTCACTCAGCAAGAAGGAATTGATATTGAAGAGTCCTTTGCTCCAGTGGCTAGGCTTGAGGCTGTCCGTATTTTTCTGGCATGCGCTGCACACAAGAATATTGTTGTTTATCAAATGGATGTGAAAGCGGCATTTCTGAACGGTCAATTACGTGAGGAAGTTTATGTTAGTCAACCCGAGGGATTCATATCCAGATCATCCCAATCACGTGTACAGACTCAAGAAGGCCCTTTACGGACTTAAACAAGCCCCAAGGGCATGGTACGATAAACTAACTGCTTTCATGCTTACCAATCACTTTACTAAAGGTTCAGTGGATCCAACATTATTTATTCAAAAACACGGGGAGGACATTTTAATTGTTCAAATCTATGTCGATGACATTATTTTTGCATCTACAAACAAAAAATATTCAAATGCTTTTGCAAGATTAATGAAACAAAATTTTGAAATGTCCATGATGGGTGAACTTACGTTCTTCTTAGGACTCCAAGTTCATCAATCACCCCGTGAAATTATTCTTAGTCAGTCCAAGTATGCTCTTGAGATTTTAAAGAAACATGGCATGACAAGTTGTGATACTTATAACACACCTATGTCTGCATCATCCCCAAAGCTGGATGCTGATTTACATGATAAACCTGTTGACCCTATAAAATACCAAAGTATGATTGGGTCACTCATGTATCTAACAGCCAGCCTGCCAGATATTGTATTTGATGTATATCTATGCTCCCGTTATCAGTCTCGCCCAACTGAAAGATACCTCTCTGAGGTTAAAAGAATCCTTCGATACATAAAGGGAACCATCCATTTGGGGATCTGGTATCCGAAGGATTCTTGAACTAATAGCTTTTTCAGATGCTGATCATGCAGGATGTTTAGACACACGCAAAAGTACATCTGGTGGAGTGCAGTTTCTAGGAGACAAACTTGTATTTTGGCAATCAAAGAAACAAGATTGCACATCATTGTCATCAACAGAATCGGAATATGTAGCCATGTCAGCATGCTGCGCTCAAGTAATTTGGATGCGCTCATAATTGATGGACTACGGCTACATTTACGATAAGATTCCCATGTACTACGACTCCAAGAGTGCCATTGCCATCTCATGCAACACTGTTCAACATTCGAAGTCAAAACATATTGCACTCCGATATCATTTCATCAAAGAGCATGTTGAAAAGGGTTCAATTGAACTATACTTTGTGGGTACTGAATACCAATTAGCGGACTTATTCACCAAAGCCTTGCCCCGCGCAAGATTTATGGAAATAGTTCACCAAATTGGCATGTAGTGTTTGACTCCAGATGATTTGAAAAACTTTCTTAAAAAAAACTAAGAAAGTCAAACACCAAAACGTTTTGTAAATATCTTATCAAAAACAACAAAAAGATTTTCATTTTCATCTTTTTTTATTTAAAAAAATGCAAGTACAAAATTTTCGTCAACACTTTTGTTCATTTAAACAAATTACCAATTTTTTAGAAAAAGTGTTGAGGGGGAGAATGAAATTCACTTTTAAAATTTTTAAAAATTGTACTTGCATATTTCCAATATGATGTTGTATGAATAGATGTTGGTGAAAATATCCTCGTAATACCCTCCTTGATCTCAAAAGGTTTGTTTATCCTAAGTTGAGGGGGAGTATAAAAAAAAAGAATGTTACTTGCCAAATGGGTGTTAGTCATAATTTTATAAGTAAGAGACTAACTGTGCAAATTCTTTCGTTAAGGGACTAAATGTGTCAACTTTTGAAAGATGAAATTTTAACACAGAAACAAAAAAAGTTGATGCATTTACTACATCTGTCAAATTATTTATTACTCCAACAACCATCATCCACGACTCAAATTCATTTCACAAATCCGTGCACAAATCTTTGAATCTGTATGTGTTTTTGTAATCTTTGGTTTAATATAAGAGATGGTTTTCAATCGTTTCATAATCCAACGGCTAGATCCAACTAATTTTTTAAAAGAATTAGGGTTTTTTTCGAATTGGGGGTTTATGATTCTGTGGGTTTATGGTTAATGTTATTAGTGGGAAATGTTCCTAAACAAGTCTTAAACATGTTCCAATGCCTTAATTGTTCTCAGAAACAAGATTGATTGGATTTAGATAATTAGGGTTTATGATCGATTTGGGGATTTTTTATTGAAAGTGTTTGAGCCTAATTAAGTTAGTGGGTTTTGTTTAGTATCAGTCATAGATCACTCGACCAAAATGATTGTTACAATATAACGATTTGTGGGTTATTCAATTAATTGGTGTTCTTCATATTTCGAACTAGAGGTGTTTGTGTTAGGAGTTCATGATAAATGTTCAGGTAGCTTACGTTTGATATAAGGGAGGTTTTGGAAATGATTTATATTGCACTGAACCAGTTTTGAATTGTGTTAGAAATAGTTGGTGTTCTTGAAATTTCGAACATGCCATCTATTATGTTTGGACGCATAAACTGTTAATTGTGATGATCATTAGAGTCATTAGAATGAATTATAACACCTGGTTATTGTTTGTAATCACAGGGCAAGGAATTTGAAATTTCCAGTTTTCAAACAAAGGACGTCTATGGTTGTTCGAAATTTCTTGTATAAGAAATCTTCGAAGTGGCATAAGAATTTCGAACTAGATCTAAAATTTCGAACTAGTAAGAAAATTTCGAGCAAGCTCAAAATTTCGAACTAGTGAGAAATTTTCGAACTAGATCTTCAAACAAGCATAAAATTTTCCAACTAGATTTGAATTTTTTTGAACAGACCAAAATTTTCGAACAGAAAAAAAAGTTTCGAACAAGCAAAAAAATTTCGAAATAGCTCTGAAATTTTTTCAAACAGACCAAAATTTTCGAACAGACACAAAGTTTCGAACAAGCAAAAAAATTTCGAACTAGCAAAATGTTTCTAACAAACATTATACAACCATGTTTCAAACAAACACTTAAATACATAGTTTCTATCTAGCATTCCTAAGTCCAAACACTTGTGATCATTTCATGCATACTTAGGACTTTGACCACAAGTTGTTTAACACTTAAACTTAAAACAATCAAAATGTTCAAGCTTTAGTCATTTTTTTTCAACAACTTACATATTCACTAAAAGGAATAAAATCAGTAACTCAAATGAAAAATGTGCTAACACTTAACATATTCTGGATATTTGTTTTATGATTGTTCCTTTGAGAATACAATGGCTGAAGAAAATGTGATTGCTCCTACACAACCACTTCCAAGAGTTAATCTGAAATATATAGTCCCTAAAGACTACAAGGTAGTCATCGGCAAGAACAATGCAAGGGTTGAATTCAACAATCTCAGAATTCCTGAAGAATCATGCCGAATTGTCAAAGATATTCTTCTTGTTCACCCATGCAAGAACATGCTTAATAAATCTGCTTCTGTTCCATCTTTCTCTCTACATCAGTTCTGGCACACAGTAAGGGTCAATCTGGATGACAACTCTTTCACTGTGACCTTGGACAGACAAGAGTACATTGTTGATGTCGAACTGCTTTGCACTGTACTTCTTTTGCTGCAACCAAATATGCTTATGCTCTGATACCCAGTGAAGTTGATGTCTTGGACTCTCTCATTGACTTAGGGTATGATGTCCAAGAAGACACACCATTGACCAAACACTCCTGGTTTGATGTGAAGTTTCTACCACAACCTTGGAGAACTTTCTATCTGATCGTCGTACGCTCTGTTTCTGGAAGACAAAGCGGACATGAGCATCCCCGCCTACAACACCTTCAAATCTTTTGGGGCATTGTCAACATGAGAAAGATTGACTACGCTCAACCAATAATGGAAGACATGGTTTACCAGATTCAGTCGAATCGGAGCATGACCAAAATTTCATTCGTTCGCTTCACCAAGTTAATCATTTCACAATTACTAGAAAATCAACGGGAGTTTATGAGTCGTCTTCATCATCCAACGGAGGAGATTCACAGATTTATTGATGATTGTAAGATTGACTTTGTGAAAACATTGGTGACCAACACACGTAAACAAGGCAAAAGGCTTCCTGATTCTTTCCTTGACGAACAAATCAAACAAACTGCAAATTATCATAAATACGATGCAGCTTTGATGAAGCGAAAAGTGTACCGCTTTTAAGGGGTCATTTAAGCCTTAAATCGTATTTATTTGATCAAATATTGCCCTAAATCGTTCCTTTTGTCATTTTAGGTACTTTTGAGAAGAAATCTGGAAAAGGAGGCATTTTGGACGTTTTTGGAGCATAAAAGTGAAGAAAACGACAAAGTCTCAAAATCATGCTGGAAGTTACCTTTGACGGCGTCAGGATTATCCCTGGACGGCGTCATGGCTTGGCAAAAGTGGTGGATGTGAAATTTACTCATGATAAGCCAGTGAAAATTGCATGGAAATTCTGACGGCGTCACCCTTTAATTTGATCAAGGTCGTCACGTTATAATTCAAAGAGGGACGGCGTCACGTTCATAGTCTGAGGGCGTCAAGCCTTGATAAGCCAGAACGGATTTTTGAGAGCTAAAGAGGGACGGCGTCAAGAAGGTCATCCGGGAACCCTAAAAGCGGCGAGGTGACGGCGTCACACTCCATAACGTGACGCCGTCAGATCTAAAAATCTATATATAGTTTTGCAATTCTTTGTCATTAGTGTGGAACTTATTGGGGAACTTTGTGTGTGAAAACCCTAGGACGAATTTGGCAGCTCTTTCAAGGCTTTTTGCCTTGAGATCTTCCATGTTACATTGAAGATAAGTTATCAATTAATCATTCAATATGTCTATGTGTTGTTTGATTCTATCTTATTCTTGTCTTTTGTTTAACATGTTAGGCTAGATTTATCTTGTGTTTGCTTAGATCTAATGAAACCTAGCTATTGATTGTTGGTTATTAGTGTGTTGTTAGTTGTATTGGATGATTGTTCATCTATGTTAGGCTTAAGAAAACTAGCTAACTTCCTATTCGGTAACTTGCTTGAACGTCTTAAGAAACATGAACCAATGCGTACTAAAGGTTTTTATGGTTGTATTTAATGCACAAGCGAATTCTAGTGATCCCATGTTAGGAGCTTCCTAGCCGGCTCGACATAGGAGTGAAGTAGGAGCTTGTAGAGTTGGGGAAGTACGTACGCCACCCCACGAATGGTATTAAGGAATACACCCGTCATCCACGCAACTAATACACACTAATCAACCGGTAAAAGATAGTTAGGGAGTAAGGAAATCTAAGTAAACACATTTCCCTCCACATAAGTTTTCACCAACATTTTCATTTTTGTTATTTTATTTTATTTGCATTCGTAGTAATTTGGGTTAGTTGACTAGCAACTAATTCCGCCCACTCTTTCAAACCCGAGATTTTACTTGCTTTCATAAAAATATAAAAACATAAAAAGAATCTTCTCTCACCCTTAGACCTATTAGAGTAATTTTTCATACCTAACGAACACTATTCCCTATGGAGAACGATCAATCCCCCGTACTTACCACTACACTATACTACATCGGTCAGGTACACTGCCTGGTGGGGTTGTAAGCCTCTTGAGATCCCTCGAGAGGTAAAACCTGTTGTAAGGTTGCAAAACCACGCATCAAGTTTTTGGCGCCGCAGCACGGGGAGTAGTTATTGCTTAGGTTGAAATTTTATTTTTATTAGGTCTACTCACAAGATTCCTATCAAGTGAGATATCTTCTTTTTATTTTGTAGCTTTCTCGGAGTCTATCTTTTCTTTGTGATTTTGTTTGTAATTTGCTTCAAATGGACTTTTCACTTAGATTTCTAAGATTGCAAGATATGGTTGAGTGGCTAGAACACCAAGAAGTTCAAAATACCTCATTTAGAGACACTTATGAATCATATGAGCCTTCACCTAGGATAGATTCTTATGAACAACCTCCATGTTTAGGATCTTGTTTTAGTGAGGCTAATAGGAAAAGCGACCTAGTTTGCCAAGGAATTGTGGATAGAGCCGTATCAATAAATCATAAGTTGGATGAAGCACTAGGTTTGTTATTATCACTACCTATGAAAACAATTGACGAGGATATAGGTGATCTTGACACGTGGAATAATGAGGTAAACACCATAAGCCCACAAAATACTCAACCATCATTTGAGGCACCCACACCGCCCGTGACTTACCCGGAAGAAGTAGAAGAGACTTTAGGAATCCCGATGGAGGTAGAACCCTTGGACCAAGCACAACTAGAGGATATAGGTTTGCACACTTTTAGTGATGACCTTACTCATAGTTCTAGGGAATTTCCTAGTGTTGATGAATTGGAACCTCAACCTTTACACAACTTTTCATCCTTAGATTTACATCTAGGAGAAAAAAGAGGAACCGACCCACCCATCAACCAATATTATCCGGGTAGTTTTAGGATGAAGGAAGCCATTCACTCACCCCCTTCACCTCACGTGGCATATTCACACCTTAAGGGTGTATATCGCTACTTTCACCCGCACTTAATCCTAAGTGTAGGGAAAACCTCCCCTATTTTTGTTAAATAAGGGTAGAGTCAGGCTCGTGACTCGAACAAAAACAAGCGCTTATTGGGAGGCAACCCAAGCTTTATTTGCTTTATTTGTTTGATTGTTTGTTTATTTAATTTTATTTGTTTCCGTATGCATTTCTTATTCTTTTTGTTTACTGTTCATGTCTCAAATATAAATTGTGAAAATGCTTTATTTTGTTTTTAACTTCGTCTTAACTACATATAAAGGTATTTTGCAAAAGATAAGTGTAAGGGAAATCCAAATTTTTTTTTAAGAACAAGATTGAACATGAACGATAACAATGAGATATAAGCATGCATATTAGTATTTGTTTGAGTCAAATGCTTGTATCGAGTCATAATGAAGTTTTGCAGGAATTCCAGGAGGTAAGGTATAGGTTTTTCCAGAAATTTTCCGGAAACTTAACATGAGAATTCTGTCAGATCATTTCTGACGGCGTCAGGCCTTACAACCTGACGGCGTCAGGTGTTAATTTTCTGAAATTTTTGAAAGTTTTGTTTTTCTACCGGAATCATAAAAAGTTTTTATTAAATCTCTAACTTATAAACTCCAGGAATCTGCAAAACATTCATTCCGCAAGCATTATATCTTTAATTGTTTTATTTCTAAGTCTGGAATTACACCTAGTTGTGAGTTGTCTTTGTTCGGTTTGATGCTTTGGTTTTTCTTGTTTGTTTTCTCAGGATTAACAGGTTATTTTGGACAAGGAGATGTATGTGGAATCAAGCTTTTGGCGATGCATTAGTCTTGAAGCTTCTACATTACCTTGGAAGAAGATCTAACCATGTTACCTCTTTATCCACCGAACGAATCAGGGGAGTATTTGATTTCATTCTTTTACTTTATGCTTTTACATTTGTTATTTGAACATTGGGGACAATGTTCATCTTAAGTGTAAGGGGGGTAAAAGTACGATTAGAGAATGCTCTTACGCTTGATTTTTGTTTGTTTAATAGTAGATGTGTAATAAAACTGAGAGAAATACCTGTTAAGGCAATTTTAGTGCCAAATTTAAAATTTTTTACAACATATAGGAGTGAAACTTTGGTCTTAATGAGCGTCTCATGGATAGGAGTTATATGACTAGCACAAAAACCGTACCACTAAAAAATTTTCCACCCCCAAATATGTGAGGTTCGCCCCTAGAATTGGTAGGAAAAGCATTTATGCTATGATGTGTGTACCGGTAGCACTTAGATTCTAGAACTTGCGTTAGGACCATTCTGAGGCCACAAGTGAGACTACATTCGTGTAGTTAGATTTACTACATGATAAGAGGCATTAGGATTAACCCATTGTTTTACACCTGTGTTTTTGTTATAATTACATTGGCTACATTGGTCAAGTAATTCCCCCACACCCTTTGCGTTGTACTCATTTTTAGTACACGATACCCTTAGTACACCCCTCAGAGCCTATCTTTTCGTTTCGACCTTTAAGCATTTTACTTAAAGGAAGAATTTGTTTACACCCCACTAGAATGTACACCCAAATCGCCTTAGCCTACCTTGTATGCACTCATTTTTAGTGCATTATTGTGACAACATTTGTTTAAACCCAAGTTAATTATCTAATTGATTACATGGTTGCTAAGTCGAGTCATATCCTTGTACATATTGTTTTGGGACGATTGGGACTCATGGGTAAAGTACTAGTGTAATGGAGTAATGGGGAAGAACATCATTTATTACCCCCATATGTGCTAAATATTTTAAAAGTACTCCAAGTGTTTTGATTATCTTAATTCGAGTCATTAGAATAGTAATTTGTAAAGTTATGTAAAAGTTCAAGTGTAAGGGGAATGCAACGCCCCTATGATGTATTATTTTGGATGGTAGGGCAAAAGTGTATGCAAAAAAAAAAAAAAAAAAAAAAAAAAAAAAAAAAAATCGAAAAATCAAGAAAAAAAAATGAGAAAAAGAAAAATAGAAAAAACATACGGACTACCATCCCGTTTTATTTTATGTTTGTTTTATGTTTTTGTTATTTTGTTTTTAGCTTAAGATTGAGTCGAGTCTTGGCTTAGCAACATTGTATAGTACATGTAATTGATCAAGATCTTTAACTCGCCACCAGTAAAATATCCCTTATCCAACAAAACCGTGTTTTCCTTTTCCCTACACCTAACGTTATAACCCATGTAAAAGCCCTCTTTGATAGTTTATCTTAGGTGCTTACGCCTAGTGGAGGAGGTTTTCGATCCTTTCTCAAGCCTATGGTAATCTATTTGCTATGACAGGTAGTGAGAGATATTATCCGTTTTCATTTATGAGATTTATTTTGATGACACTTGAGAGATGTGAGTATCTAAACACTACTTGTGAGGTGCTAGTTTGTAATCTCCGTGCTTATTATGATTAAAGTGGAACGAATATTTGTTGTAATTGCTTTTATGTTAGCATTAAATGACCCCTAACTTGTATTTTGATTAGAATAAAAGCGCATTTGCTTGAGGACAAGCAAATCTCAAGTGTAAGGGTATTTGATGAAGCGAAAAGTGTACCGCTTTTAAGGGGTCATTTAAGCCCTAAATCGTATTTATTTGATCAAATATTGCCCTAAATCGTTCCTTTTGTCATTTTAGGTACTTTTGAGAAGAAATCTGGAAAAGGAGGCATTTTGGACGTTTTTGGAGCATAAAAGTGAAGAAAACGACAAAGTCTCAAAATCATGCTGGAAGTTACCTTTGACGGCGTCAGGATTATGCCTGGACGGCGTCATGGCTTGGCAAAAGTGGTGGATGTGAAATTTACTCATGATAAGCCAGTGAAAATTGCATGGGAATTCTGACGGCGTCACCCTTTAATTTGATCAAGGTCGTCACGTTATAATTCAAAGAGGGACGGCGTCACGTTCATAGTCTGAGGGCGTCAAGCCTTGATAAGCCAGAACGGATTTTTGAGAGCTAAAGAGGGACGGCGTCAAGAAGGTCATCCGGGAACCCTAAAAGCGGCGAGGTGACGGCGTCACACTCCATAACGTGACGCCGTCAGATCTAAAAATCTATATATAGTTTTGCAATTCTGTCATTAGTGTGGAACTTATTGGGGAACTTTGTGTGTGAAAACCCTAGGACGAATTTGGCAGCTCTTTCAAGGCTTTTTGCCTTGAGATCTTCCATGTTACATTGAAGATAAGTTATCAATTAATCATTCAATATGTCTATGTGTTGTTTGATTCTATCTTATTCTTGTCTTTTGTTTAACATGTTAGGCTAGATTTATCTTGTGTTTGCTTAGATCTAATGAAACCTAGCTATTGATTGTTGGTTATTAGTGTGTTGTTAGTTGTATTGGATGATTGTTCATCTATGTTAGGCTTAAGAAAACTGGCTAACTTCCTATTCGGTAACTTGCTTGAACGTCTTAAGAAACATGAACCAATGCGTACTAAAGGTTTTTATGGTTGTATTTAATGCACAAGCGAATTCTAGTGATCCCATGTTAGGAGCTTCCTAGCCGGCTCGACATAGGAGTGAAGTAGGAGCTTGTAGAGTTGGGGAAGTACGTACGCCACCCCACGAATGGTATTAAGGAATACACCCGTCATCCACGCAACTAATACACACTAATCAACCGGTAAAAGATAGTTAGGGAGTAAGGAAATCTAAGTAAACACATTTCCCTCCACATAAGTTTTCACCAACATTTTCATTTTTGTTATTTTATTTTATTTGCATTCGTAGTAATTTGGGTTAGTTGACTAGCAACTAATTCCGCCCACTCTTTCAAACCCGAGATTTTACTTGCTTTCATAAAAATATAAAAACATAAAAAGAATCTTCTCTCACCCTTAGACCTATTAGAGTAATTTTTCATACCTAACGAACACTATTCCCTGTGGAGAACGATCAATCCCCCGTACTTACCACTACACTATACTACATCGGTCAGGTACACTGCCTAGTGGGGTTGTAAGCCTCTTGAGATCCCTCGAGAGGTAAAACCTGTTGTAAGGTTGCAAAACCACGCATCATAAATACGATGCAGCTTTCATCAAGGGAAAAGTCGGTTTCATTGAGGATGACACTGAACCGACTCAAGTGAAAACACGAAGTCAGAGACAAGCTACGACTGGAAGCTCTGGAAGCACTACAAGCTTAAAACGAAAGAAGCCAACACCGTCCAAAGTCAGAAGAAGAAAAGTCCCGGTGACTCTTCTCAAGGATGAACCCTCATCTCAACCCAAACCTGAACCTTTTGATGGATCAGACTCTGACACTGAGTCGGATGAAGTAGATGTGGTTCACAGAGAAGACACTGCAACAGATGAAGAATTGGCCAAGAAGTTAAGCTTATAATCATTAAAGACAGATGAAGAAAGAAGAAAAGGAATTCTCTTCAAAGAGATTGATAAGGAATTGGGTGATGATGAAGAAGAAGATGATGATGAATCAACTTTGTATGATAAGAGGAAAATCAAGAGCGTTGCCTTCGAGTCTCTGACCGAAAAGGAGGCAGAACTTGATGAACTCATCAAGGTTACTAAAGAAAGCCGAAACTTTCCTCAACCTCCTCCCAGTCCGATTCTCAAACCCAATCAACAAAATGGTACAAGCAGTGGCACCCAACTCCTTCCGGTTAATCAACCCGGTGGAGAAGGGAACACCATGATTTCACCAACTTCAGATCCGGTTAATCAACCCGATAATGAAGCACCAAAGGACAGGGAAGGCAACATCACCATGACCGAATCAGAACATCCTGAAGATGTAGCAATGGATACTGAGTCTGAGCATGGTAATGAGGATGATAACATGGATGATAACCTATTTGTAACTGAAGAAGATATCGAACAGGCAGCTAAGGATGAAGAAGAAAAGAGGTTGAAAGAACAACACAAGGAAGAGGAAGTCAAGAATGTTGAAGAAGGAGAACAGTTTAATGTTGATGACTTTATACAGACACCTCCAAATTCACCTCCACCATCTCCTCCAACTTCCAAAGATACACCTATCGTTTCCCCTCCAGTTTCACCTCCAGCATCAACGAAAGATCAGGACGTCGACGTTAACAAAGACGCTTTTATTCCTCAATCATCAACTCACTCATCACCACCACTAACACAAACAACATCAACACATAAAATAATCAAGAAGCCTGTTAACACTATGATCTCACACGCAGCTGCAATAGTCAAGAAAGCTGTGAAGCAAGCTTGACTCAAGAAAGAAAAGAAGCTTCAAGATAAACTTGAAACCAGTTTAACATCGCAAGTAAGTGAACTACAAGGAATGAAACAGCAGGTAGATGACATTCTTCAAAGAGATATGGATGCACTCATCAAGGACCATACATAAAAGTTCTTAGAAGATAACTTATCACAAGCTGTTCAGCGGGACTTGAAAGAGTGTCTGAAGCCATTACGAGGGCAACTCAAGCCTATCATTCGAAAAATTTTCAATGAGCTGATCTCTGCAGCTCCTCTCACAATTCAGACAGTCTCCACTTCGGCAAAAGAGATCTCGTTTGAAGAACTTCAGCTTTAGATGTTTGATAGATTGGTTGGCAAAGAAGACATGACTCCTGAAGAAAATGCTATCTACACTGCTGTCTCAGTAAATCTATAAGACTGCTTGCAAAGATGATGCTACAACTCAAAAAATGTCAAGAGACGATGAAGATCCCGATCCGAACTCACAGTCAAAGAAACCAAAGTCGATTGTGGGTCCGTCATCTTCACATCATGAACCGGCCAAGCCTTCAAAAACCACAGCTACCCAACATGAACCTACGAGATCCGAGTCTGCACCAAAAGAAGCGGTCACTTTGTCTACACCGGTGATGACTTTCATGAACAACCGAAATCTAGACCTGGACCATCATCATCCCCCAAATGCACAAAGAAGTCAAAGAAGCCAAAGATAAACGGCAAAAGGTTGTCTCCTGGTTAGACAACGACAACACGGCTGAGTATGGGTGGTTTGATGACTTGATTGATGCTCAACCTCCTCTACCTGAAGACGAAGAACCTCTCCCTGGGTGCACAGTTGAATTCACCCAAACACTCAAGAAAGAGTTTGGTATTAAGAAGAAGACGAAGAAGGAATTAAGAAGGATCAAGAACGATGCATTCAACCTTCTTAAAGAAAGATCCGGAAGTGCAGCCGAACTGGAATATCACTTAGAGAACATTTCACGTGCAATTTCTAATGATATCGACTGGCTTAACCCTGAGTCTAATGTCAATCACACCTCCGGAAAGCATGAATTGTACTTCACTGACTGGACCAAGCCGTTACCAATGGTGCGAAGACTAGAGAAACCCAGAATTCCCTTCAGATTCTTCTTCAACACAGACCTGGAATACCTTCAACATGGGAATCAAACTGGACGCAAATATGCAACCTCCTTGACATACCAGATACCTGCTGCAAGATTCGACCATCCTACAATTGAAGAAACTACAGCTGAGATATTTGTTGACGAGGTAGTCCCATATGACAGAGATGCACTGCTTGGGATTCACCATTGGCCTAAACGTCGACGGCTCTACTATCGTAGCAAGGTAAAGTCAAGACATGATGTAAAAAGCACGAGTAGAATTGTCGCCATCATGTCTATCGAATCTGCATCAAAGTTCGGTTATGATTATATGCAGAAGATTGTTGTCAAACGACAAGATGAAAAGGAGTACAAGTTCTGCGAAGCTGACTTTCCCAACTTGAATTTGAACGACATTGAAGATATGTATCTTGAAAAGGTTCAAGGAAGAATGCGATGATATTCAACTGACCTACAATACAAGTTCATCACATCTCTTATGGTCTACATACGTGTAACAATTAACAATTTTGAGGTCATTATTTAATTATTTAATTTTACTTAATATTTTATTTTAAGTAAATTTAATCTTGCGAGTAACTAAATAGGTTATTTCGCCTACATCGTTAAACATACATCTAACTCAAATCGACACCTTACAATACTCAGTATACATATTTTTATGCATTTTGGTTTCTTACAATCATATTTTAAAAGTCACATTTCACTTTTTTCCATTTTTACGTAAACCTTGCACCTTTTACATTTTAAGCGATTTAAACCTACGTTTTTAGGTTTTAACAACGTTTAAACCCTCTGATAAACCCATGACTCATCTTAAATACTTAAATAGGTTATGATAACATGTTTTAACATTTTTAAAAGTTTTGGATTTTATAAGTACCCGGTTTTACGTTTCGCGACTTAAAAACTCTACGTTTTAAATTACCGGGAGCAAGCTACACACTACAACACAAAAATAACCAAACTTATACAAAATAAAACCCCACTAACCCTCCGTTTCTCTGAAATGTGCAGCCCGTGCACAATTGTCCTCCTATTGGACAAGTGTTTTCCACTAACACAAAGATTCCATGCATGTATAACTAGCTAAACCTTTCATACATAGTTTTTGTAACCCATTTCTCTCATTCTCTTGATACCAACGACCCAACACAGAAAAATTTCACATATTTCATCAATCCTTTTACTAATATATTGATCTTGGATTAAAGATCTTGAAGCTCTAGTCTTGTTCTTGATTTATTACACTCAAACAACACATAAATCTCATAAAATCTTGTGTTCCTTTAAATTCTTGTAAGAAACCATCTCTATTTTCATTTCACTTCTGTAAATACTTGTTTTCTATGTATTTTATATGTTCAATATGTTTATTATGCTTGGTTATACTTGGTACATATGGTAGATCACTAGAAAACCTAATAAGGACAAGACATGCAAAACTATTTTCTGACCAGGGGTAAAAACAGAATTAACTGCACTAATTAGTGGACTTTAGACCTAAACTAAAAATATTGGCTTAAAGATCTATGTCTTGTGGTCATTTTACCGGGAGGCGCATCCCGTGACGACACCCGATGATTAAACTAAAAATGTTTTCGTGAAACATGTCATATTTTGAGTAACAAATTCTAAACTTAAAAACCTCATTGATCTAATCATTTTCATTACTTGTCCAAGTTTTTTGAAATGTATCTAACATCTTAACTTAAATGTGGCCGCAAAAATGGGGTTAAGCGGGCTTGTAGAACTCTAGATATCGTATTTTTCCCGGGACTGTTATGATGCTATTAAAATCAGAATTGGGTAGTTAAGGGTAAATTGGCAATTTCACTAAGGTTATAAAATTTTTGACTCAGTGGGACCTACAAATCTGTTTAGTACACTCAATACCTTTTCGGAGATATAAAGATCATAATTCTTCGACTTACGGTTTGCGAGTAATGAATTTTTGAATATAGACATTCTTATAAATTTCTAAAAGCTTTGGACTAAAAATGTATAAAAAGTTATTAACTTATAAAAATGACCCTTGGACTATTAGAAACTTGTCAAACAACACTACTTGACCATTTTTTTTATAAAAAACCGAAGTGGTAGGACCCACTATCGGAAATAGACACGTAAATCCTTTCATAGACTAAAGAAACTTAAGAACGATGAATTTGAATTCATGACACATATTTGAAACCCTTAAATTTGATTTTGAACCATTTAATATATTTTGAACTCTTTGACTTAATTTGAACTTTTGAAGTAATTTGAACCCTTTTGACTTAATTTGAACCATTGGACTTAATCGAACCCTTATGACTTGTCTTGACACTGATTTATATATTATGTACCAAGCATATTTGAAATAATAATAATCTATAAAGCATATAGACATACTTACCTTATTATTTTAGAATCTGAGACACGCGTATATGTCTAGGCTGCTCGTAGAACACTTGCGGTTAATTCATCACTACACTCACTTTGATTGTTCACTTGGCTTTCAGTGAGTTCATAGCCCCACTTTAAATCTTTAAACTTATTATAAACCCATTGGGGGGGGGGGGGTGATACATGCTATTTTACAATTTGGACACAAGTGCTTTAAACTGTATGCTTACCTGAAAGTATTATTTCCTAAGTACCGTTATTGCCAAAAATAAGTCTCTAGCATCATGAACCATTAATCATTTCCATGTGAGTGTGAATATTGTGAATAGGCATATTGGGATTGACGAATCCCGTTTTTGTTGATCAGATGGATATCACAAACGCACTATATTTGAATACCTAGGTAAAATGGCAAATAACCTAATACTAGGGCTTTATTATCATCTCTATGATACACCCAGTTAACATTTTGAGTGTCATGACCTTAGTGCAGTAATAAATGCTTTATCAATTGTCTCTTAAACTTGAAAATCTTGTGGTCCATTATTTATATATAAACCTATGAATTTCACTCAACCTTTGTGTTGACTTTTTAGCATGTTTTATCTCAGGTCCTTAAGGTATTTGGCTAGCATGAAGTCGCACGGAGAATATTTTGAAGGCTTGCATTTTATTATCATTAGATAAACTCTTGAAATTTTTTATGTCAATACATTATGTTTTCTAAAACTATTTGGGACCTCTTGTAACTCTGATGTTTTATTTTGATCGAATGATAAACTTTTAAAATGTCTCATTTAGAATCGTTTTCTATGATTATGACTATTGTACTAATAAGTAGAACCCCAATGATATTACATTCCGCTGCGATATTTTGGGGTGTTACAGATTGGTACCAGAGCCATGGTTATAGAGAACCAGGTCGCATTTTTAGACCTAGACTATAACCACTGTTTATATTTTAACTACTCCACTTTGCATTGCCTTACACAATCCGTGCGCTTACACTTCCCGAACACTTATGCACAATTTTATGCACCATTATTCTATTTATATATAAAGAATATTTATATATACACTTGATTGACTTTTGATCACTATTTATTTATATAAAAGATTATTAATATAAAAGTTTGATTGACTTTGATCTCTTATACTCGTTTCCAGAATTTCATGTTGAATCTTGTTCTTCCCCGATCATATATCTACTACTACATTTTTTTTAATCAATAAAACTTTTTCAAGCCATTGTAATTGATGACAATGGTCTCATTCATTATTTTGAAATTGTAAGTGAAACAATGGTCTCAATTAATTTCAAAACATTGCGAGTAATTCCTTGATTCGCTAAAACTTTTCATGATCTTTCATAACATCGTTTTACACAAACCCGTTACAGTCAATCGAATTCCCTCTATCGTCTTACTATCTGTCTCCAAAGACGAGTTTGAACATTCGTCCCATACTCATGGAACATCTACATCACCTCGTATGTAACACCCCCAAAATATCTCAGCGGAACGATAGTGTCACTGGGGTGCTACTTCTCAATACAAAGCACAAGGTATAGAAAACGACCTCTAAATGAGACGTTTTGAAAAATTACCATTCAATTTATTTAAATCAGAGTTAATACATGAGGTCCCAAAGTATAATAATACATAAGAGTTTTCAAAATGGATTGAATGGTAAAGGATAATAGCTTAGACTCCAAAGCATGCAAGTGACTCTATTATCCATGCATCCACTATCGCCTTTCTAACCTGAGATAAACATGCTAAAAAGTGTCAACACAATGGTTGGTGAGTTCATAGAGTTTAGTATAAAATGTAAAGTATTTGAATAAAGATTTCCCAGCAAAGGCATTGTAAATCCACTCAGTTGCAAATTCTGCCCATTCAAAACTTGCAACCTGTGTGTTCACAACCCATTGCTAAAATATAGAATAGGTATGACATGAACGTATACGATATATGTAAGCACTTAATGTAAAGCATAACAGCAACTGAACCTCACGACTAGAATAAATAAGTATCATGAATAAACCGGATTATATTCACCCAAGGCCATGAATCGGGGACCAAAGGTGGGGGTGTCAACCCGATAGTACTATCAATACCTCTCCAACGGCTCCATCCAGGAGTTAAACAGTTGCTAAGAATAAAGTGTAGAATAAGTGTAACACATTAAGGCACATATCGTATCTATATTTCATGTCCAAAAGTATCATAAGTAAAGCGTATCATAAAAGTATAAATATTTTGAGTATAAAACAAATAATTGAGCATGTATCTCCCCCAAAAATAGTTTAAAACGTATAAAAGTAGGGGCTATGAAACTCACCTTAGCAATCAGGATGGAAACAAAATGAAAGAAAGTTGATAAACGTCTCCGGACAAGAAACCTGGGTTGTTATGTCAATATTTAGTAATAATTTCAGATGATTATATGTTTATTCGTTTCGTTTTGTTGTTTACATCTTTCGTTCTTATGTTTCTGTTCTTTGTTTGTTTGTTATATCTTTCGTTCGTTCTTTCGTTCGTCAAGAAAATAAACGTATTACGTTAGTATTAAGTCGGAAAAATAACAATAGAAATGATAAAAATAATGGTTATGAAAAGTTACGTTTCAATCTCTAAGGTTTGGTTAAATGACAGTTTATACCCTGGACTTTTGGAAAATGACAGTTTCTACCCCTAAGTTTCAAAAATGACATTTTCTACCCTTTGTATTTAATATTGACAAAATAACCCTAGATAATAAATATTTACAAAATCAGCCCATGAAACTTTAATTTTTAAAAGAAATCATACTTATGAAATATATATGACTTGGCTAGAATTTTGGATTCGAATAACTTAACGTATACTATATGATTTTACAAGCTCTCTGATCCTATGAAAAACTAGCTAGGTCGACTCTAGACATGCCAAGTTTCGTTATTTTTGAAAGTCATTTGCTACTCGAAATATTTGACCAAAGTCGACTAGGTGATCAAGTTTTACAAAAAAAATCTGGAAAGTGTGTTTTAAATCTGGCGATAGGCCAAACTTTAGACATCAATAACTTTTAAATGGCTAGATCATTTTAAGTGTTTCTTGCTTCTAAAATAAGTTAGCTAGGTCGACTTTAATGTCCCAAAATATTAGAATTTTTAGAAAGCTTATGAGGGTTGAAAACTGGGTCGAAAGTTGGGCAACTGGTCGACACTTTTTGGAAAAATAAGAACTGATAATATAAGTTTTATACTAGCGGTTTTGGACAAATTTTAAGACTCGATATTTTCTAGCTCGCTTAACCGTTTTCAATGATTTTTGTTTCTAATTAAAGGTAGCTGGGTGGTCTTTATTCACGCCAAAAATCAGAATTTATCATGGTCTCTAGATGGTCGATCTATAGGTGGAAAGTTGGGCTACTGGATCGAATAAAACAGAAAAGATATAACTGACAATTCTTATTTCTATTTAGCGATAGGGTGCCAACTTTAGGACTCGATAACTTATTGAAATATTTATTATTTTTCGAAATTCTTTCTTCTAAACTTATCTTTGCTGGGTGAACTTTGACAGGCCAAAAATACAGAATTTCTAGTGATCAAATAAGGGTCGAGAAATAGGTCATAAGTTGGGTGTCTGACTTGTTTTCTGGTTCGAGTAAAAGACAGAAAAAAAAAGACTCGATGGGTTTCTGTGTTTTTAAACATTCTTAGCTAGAATTTTATGCATGTTATGATTATGTTTGATATGTTTTAACATGTTTCATGAGTTTGTGATTTGTTTTAACAAAATTTCGAATACCTTAGATGTGTTAGGGTTTCTGGTCGATCAGGCAACAAAAGGGGAGAAGAGAACTTAATGTTTTTTATTTGGTTTCTTTTTAGATGTTGTTTACTAATGTTCTTAAATAATATAAGATAAATAAACCTGATATTAAAAGAAGTTAGAGCACTTACTTAATGTTGTGTTCGACTAGGGTTTATGAATGAAATGAACTCGACACTTGCTATCCCGTGTTTCTCCTCTTCTGTGATTACTGAAGTTGTATTTGGCTTATGTTGTGGGGCTATGTTTGATGTGATTAGTGTGTTATAGGATAGGTTTAGTCGAAATTTGGTGTGTGTTTAAGTGTGATACATGGCTGCTATTTATAGTAGTAAATATTAGGGTTTTCTAGAGTGTTGTAGGAAGAGATAAGGGAACAAGATATGGATACAAGGGCTGACAGAAATGAAGAAGTAAGCCACTTGGAGGGGGGAAAAGGAAGTGATGAGAAGAAAGTGATGTGGCTGAATTTCAGCCAAGATATGTATTACTTAAAGAGGTGGGTTTTTGATAGTAAGGAAAGACATGTGTACAGCTTCTTTGAAGAGAAGAGAGGAGAGGAAAGGGAATGTGTTCATGGCTTGGTTCAATGCATGTAGTGAAGGTGACATCAAAGAGGTAACTTTGGTTTGATTGTAGTTGGTTTCGAACCAGTTTTTAGGGAAGGGTTTCGAATGAGCTTAAGGGTGTTGTATATTGAGCTTTAGTGAGTTGTAACTAGGGTTTAGGGAACTTGTTAAATTTAGTTTATGTGGATGTGTTGTTTAGAAAAATACTTATGGTTATTACATATATAGGTAATTCGAATTTTAAAAGGATAAAGGGAAAATTTGTTTAGGCTTATAAGAGTTGTACTTTAAGCTTAATTGTGTTGTACAAAAGTTTCGGATGTGTGAAAAATATATTTTTAATAGTTTAGTAATTTATAAAATTTATTTGTTAAGCTTTGTCAAGTTAAAAGGTAATTAAATGGAATTTATAGCTTTTGTGCATTAGGCACTTGTACCTTGGGCTAAAAGACTTGTAAAAATAATTAAGGAGTTTAGAAAAAAATAATTTATAAGAGTTATGCATAAATGGTTTGTACTTTATGCTTTAAAAATAATATAAATGGGATTTTTATAAAGGTTTTGGAAATAAATGATTTTATGCATAAATGACTTGTACTCTAGCTTAAATAACTTGTAAACTTAATATTTTGTAAAAATATTGTATAAATAATATAGGGTTTGTGAATTGGATACATAAAATCACAGTTATGTGAATTTAGGGTTTTACCGGGAGCTAATATAGAATTAGGGTTTCTGGTGCTTTAGGGACTTGTACATTAGCTTAGATAAGTTGTATTTTTATGTTCTAGGGTTTAGTTATTCATATTTGGTGTTGTGGTGAATTTTAGGGTTTCCTAGAAACTCTATATAGATAATGAGTGTTTTGTTAAGGATTTATCGTAAAATGGTAAATGGTATTCTGTAATGTTTTTATATGATTATATTTATGAAATAAACATTAGGTTTGTTAGGCAGGTCTGTGGGAGCACGTTTATCAATGATGTGATCTACGTCACATAAGATAGGAGATACAATAAAAAAAAAATTATCCGTGAAAAAAGGATAATAAATCTGTAAAGTAAATAGGAAATTTTACGGGTGGTTATAGTCTCCCCTCCTTACCGGAATCCCGTCCCGGGATTCAATCAGTGTTAGGGGTTGAAATGATGTTGACGAATAACCGGTATGTATAGTCTAAGCAATTATGCTAAAATTTACGCATCTAGGTTTCTTATCTAATAAAGGCATAGTTTCTATAGGGCGAGACTAAGTTTCATTGGAATTGACTAATATGATAGAATATTAATTGTCTAGAAAAAGCGTACCCATTATGCTGCATCTGAGTCACCTAAGATGTAAGCTCTACCACGAGCCGGACCATGATGGGCTAATGGGTTTGGGTTATTTCCTTCAATGGCTAAAGCTAGATTTCCTTGTCCTGGTGTTCTATTCAATCTAGGACACGTATTCCGAAGGTGATTTGGGCTATTACACTCATAACATATCCTTTGGTTATTCTTCATATTGCCCGCATTTACTGGTGCTCTACACCGATTTGCAAAATGACCCAACTGATTGCAATTTGTGCACACACGGCAGGGCATAGATGATAAGCGCATTTAGCACACTTAGGATATGGACCTTCATATCCTTTCTGACCAGAACTAGTGGTCGCAAAGTTTCTTGCCTTCTTGTTGTCAACCATTGCACCCGTTTGCTTGTACAACTCATTTGCTCCTTTCCTTTTATCATTGTTCTTCAAAGTTCCATTCCTAACCATCTCATCTGTTAGAGTCCCTGCTTTCAGTATTGCACTCTGAATCGTGGAAGGCTCGGTTGCTTTCACAGTTCCACGAATTTCAGGGACAAGACCGTAGATATACCTCTCAATCCTCTTTGATTCAGGGGTAACCAGATGAGGAACTAATTTTGCTAATTCATGGAATCGATCCGTGTAGGCTGCATGACCAGACCCTACCATAGAGTGATGATAAAGTTCATCTTCCAGTTTTTGCATCTCATTATCCGGACAGTATTCTTCTTTCAACAGCGCCTTGAAATCGTCCCACGTCATTCCCACAGCTGCTTCTCTGCCTCTAGCTTGAATCTGCGTGTTCCACCATGTTAACACCTTTCCTGACAGCGAGCATGCAGCATACTTCACCTTCTGATGTGTTGCACAGTTACTGATGTCGATCACTGACTCCATCTTTTCAATCCAGCGGGTATATTCCAATGCACCTCCCTTACCATTAAACTCTATTGGTTTGCAAGCCGTAAACTCCTTATACGTGCATCCACTTGCACGGGTGGTAGTCTCATTCACACCTATACCATTGGTATCTTCATTCCTGCTTCCGTGGTTTCCTGAGTTGTTGATGTGATTTCCGACTTGGGTGACGATAGTTGGAAGCAAGGTTTGGAGCTGTTGAGTGATGATGGCGGTAAAATCAGGGTTTCCACCGTCGTTATTGTCGTTGTTACTAATGTCGCGGCCACCTCCTCGACCTCCACGTTCACTAGTCCTTCCACCTCTTTGTGTGGCATTTCCTCGGTTAGCGTTGCGAGCTGATCTCCTTGTTGCCATTGCCTCTCTGCAATGAAGGACTTTTAGTGAACGTCGGAGATGAGGTGAGCGTCGTTTGAGTCATCGATTTACACTTAACGTTCTAACAAAATCCCGTCGCGAGCGGTTATCCTAAGGGGTGCCAATGCCGATTAACGTACGCATGATTACATATGTCCACGTGTGTCGTGAGGCACTTATAATTATGTTGGCCACCCATAATTATACTTGCCTCCTTTCATACGTATACATATCACCAAGCACACATATCTCGACATTACTTAAATGGCGGAAGGGTAGGGTGATTATCCTAAAAATATTCTTAAGAGAAATCCCACTTTTTAGTAAAGTCATCAAATTTCCTGCGGCTAAGTGATAACACTTATTTAACTCAATCCCATGTCTCATCAAACAAGAACTGTCACAAGATTAAGTTAAATAACCAGTTATCACTCAACACCACACCTTTGATGACTCGACTAAATTCTGAGATTCCCCTACCGGTGCAGATACTATAACATTTAACAGTGCGCACATAAATGGAAAAAGTTCTACGTATGCAAGGCGATAGGAATGAGAGTCTTAACGTATACAGCGGTTATAGTCTAGGCTCCTAAATGCAACCTAGTTCTCTATAACCAAGGCTCTGATACCAATCTGTAAAACCCCCAAAATATCGCAGCGGAACGATAGTGTCACTGGGGTGCTACTTCTCAATACAAAGCACAAGGTATAGAAAACGACCTCTAAATGAGACGTTTTGAAAAATTACCATTCAATTTATTTAAATCAGAGTTAATACATGAGGTCCCAAAGTATAATAATACATAAGAGTTTTCAAAATGGATTGAATGGTAAAGGATAATAGCTTAGACTCCAAAGCATGCAAGTGACTCTATTATCCATGCATCCACTATCGCCTTTCTAACCTGAGATAAACATGCTAAAAAGTGTCAACACAATGGTTGGTGAGTTCATAGAGTTTAGTATAAAATGTAAAGTATTTGAATAAAGATTTCCCAGCAAAGGCCTTGTAAATCCACTCAGTTGCAAATTCTGCCCATTCAAAACTTGCAACCTGTGTGTTCACAACCCATTGCTAAAATATAGAATAGGTATGACATGAACGTATACGATATATGTAAGCACTTAATGTAAAGCATAACAGCAACTGAACCTCACGACTAGAATAAATAAGTATCATGAATAAACCGGATTATATTCACCCAAGGCCATGAATCGGGGACCAAAGGTGGGGGTGTCAACCCGATAGTACTATCAATACCTCTCCAACGGCTCCATCCAGGAGTTAAACAGTTGCTAAGAATAAAGTGTAGAATAAGTGTAACACATTAAGGCACATATCGTATCTATATTTCATGTCCAAAAGTATCATAAGTAAAGCGTATCATAAAAGTATAAATATTTTGAGTATAAAACAAATAATTGAGCATGTATCTCCCCCAAAAATAGTTTAAAACGTATAAAAGTAGGGGCTATGAAACTCACCTTAGCAATCAGGATGGAAACAAAATGAAAGAAAGTTGATAAACGTCTCCGGACAAGAAACCTGGGTTGTTATGTCAATATTTAGTAATAATTTCAGATGATTATATGTTTATTCGTTTCGTTTTGTTGTTTACATCTTTTGTTCTTATGTTTCTGTTCTTTGTTTGTTTGTTATATCTTTCGTTCGTTCTTTCGTTCGTCAAGAAAATAAACGTATTACGTTAGTATTAAGTCGGAAAAATAACAATAGAAATGATAAAAATAATGGTTATGAAAAGTTACGTTTCAATCTCTAAGGTTTGGTTAAATGACAGTTTATACCCTGGACTTTTGGAAAATGACAGTTTCTACCCCTAAGTTTCAAAAATGACATTTTCTACCCTTTGTATTTAATATTGACAAAATAACCCTAGATAATAAATATTTACAAAATCAGCCCATGAAACTTTAATTTTTAAAAGAAATCATACTTATGAAATATATATGACTTGGCTAGAATTTTGGATTCGAATAACTTAACGTATACTATATGATTTTACAAGCTCTCTGATCCTATGAAAAACTAGCTAGGTCGACTCTAGACATGCCAAGTTTCGTTATTTTTGAAAGTCATTTGCTACTCGAAATATTTGACCAAAGTCGACTAGGTGATCAAGTTTTACAAAAAAAATCTGGAAAGTGTGTTTTAAATCTGGCGATAGGCCAAACTTTAGACATCAATAACTTTTAAATGGCTAGATCATTTTAAGTGTTTCTTGCTTCTAAAATAAGTTAGCTAGGTCGACTTTAATGTCCCAAAATATTAGAATTTTTAGAAAGCTTATGAGGGTTGAAAACTGGGTCGAAAGTTGGGCAACTGGTCGACACTTTTTGGAAAAATAAGAACTGATAATATAAGTTTTATACTAGCGGTTTTGGACAAATTTTAAGACTCGATATTTTCTAGCTTGCTTAACCGTTTTCAATGATTTTTGTTTCTAATTAAAGGTAGCTGGGTGGTCTTTATTCACGCCAAAAATCAGAATTTATCATGGTCTCTAGATGGTCGATCTATAGGTGGAAAGTTGGGCTACTGGATCGAATAAAACAGAAAAGATATAACTGACAATTCTTATTTCTATTTAGCGATAGGGTGCCAACTTTAGGACTCGATAACTTATTGAAATATTTATTATTTTTCGAAATTCTTTCTTCTAAACTTATCTTTGCTGGGTGAACTTTGACAGGCCAAAAATACAGAATTTCTAGTGATCAAATAAGGGTCGAGAAATAGGTCATAAGTTGGGTGTCTGACTTGTTTTCTGGTTCGAGTAAAAGACAGAAAAAAAAGACTCGATGGGTTTCTGTGTTTTTAAACATTCTTAGCTAGAATTTTATGCATGTTATGATTATGTTTGATATGTTTTAACATGTTTCATGAGTTTGTGATTTGTTTTAACAAAATTTCGAATACCTTAGATGTGTTATGGTTTCTGGTCGATCAGGCAACAAAAGGGGAGAAGAGAACTTAATGTTTTTTATTTGGTTTCTTTTTAGATGTTGTTTACTAATGTTCTTAAATAATATAAGATAAATAAACCTGATATTAAAAGAAGTTAGAGCACTTACTTAATGTTGTGTTCGACTAGGGTTTATGAATGAAATGAACTCGACACTTGCTATCCTGTGTTTCTCCTCTTCTGTGATTACTGAAGTTGTATTTGGCTTATGTTGTGGGGTTGTGTTCGATGTGATTAGTGTGTTATAGGATAGGTTTAGTCGAAATTTGGTGTGTGTTTAAGTGTGATACATGGCTGCTATTTATAGTAGTAAATATTAGGGTTTTCTAGAGTGTTGTAGGAAGAGATAAGGGAACAAGATATGGATACAAGGGCTGACAGAAATGAAGAAGTAAGCCACTTGGAGGGGGGAAAAGGAAGTGATGAGAAGAAAGTGATGTGGCTGAATTTCAGCCAAGATATGTATTACTTAAAGAGGTGGGTTTTTGATAGTAAGGAAAGACATGTGTACAGCTTCTTTGAAGAGAAGAGAGGAGAGGAAGGGGAATGTGTTCATGGCTTGGTTCAATGCATGTAGTGAAGGTGACATCAAAGAGGTAACTTTGGTTTGATTGTAGTTGGTTTCGAACCAGTTTTTAGGGAAGGGTTTCGAATGAGCTTAAGGGTGTTGTATATTGAGCTTTAGTGAGTTGTAACTAGGGTTTAGGGAACTTGTTAAATTTAGTTTATGTGGATGTGTTGTTTAGAAAAATACTTATGGTTATTACATATATAGGTAATTCGAATTTTAAAAGGATAAAGGGAAAATTTGTTTAGGCTTATAAGAGTTGTACTTTAAGCTTAATTGTGTTGTACAAAAGTTTAGGATGTGTGAAAAATATATTTTTAATAGTTTAGTAATTTATAAAATTTATTTGTTAAGCTTTGTCAAGTTAAAAGGTAATTAAATGGAATTTATAGCTTTTGTGCATTAGGCACTTGTACCTTGGGCTAAAAGACTTGTAAAAATAATTAAGGAGTTTAGAAAAAAATAATTTATAAGAGTTATGCATAAATGGTTTGTACTTTATGCTTTAAAAATAATATAAATGGGATTTTTATAAAGGTTTTGTAAATAAATGATTTTATGCATAAATGACTTGTACTCTAGCTTAAATAACTTGTAAACTTAATATTTTGTAAAAATATTGTATAAATAATTTAGGGTTTGTGAATTGGATACATAAAATCACAGTTATGTGAATTTAGGGCTTTACCGGGAGCTAATATAGAATTAGGGTTTCTGGTGCTTTAGGGACTTGTACATTAGCTTAGATAAGTTGTATTTTTATGTTCTAGGGTTTAGTTATTCATATTTGGTGTTGTGGTGAATTTTAGGGTTTCCTAGAAACTCTATATAGATAATGCTAAGGATTTATCGTAAAATGGTAAATGGTATTCTGTAATGTTTTTATATGATTATGTTTATGAAATAAACATTAGGTTTGTTAGGCAGGTCTGTGGGAGCACGTTTATCAATGATGTGATCTACGTCACATAAGATAGGAGATACAATAAAAAAAATGTTAGGAACATGTTTTATATAATTTCAAGTCTTGTTCATTTTGATTTAATGTTGCACGATTAGGACTATATTATTTGTATTTATTGACCGGTTCAATAGTAGTCCTTGGACCGGTCATGTTATTTAGTTTATCCTTATCACATGTAAGGGAATATTCCTAAGAATTATTCCCCTCCCAATGCCTATAAATAGAAGGCATGGGATTCATTCATGTCGTTGGTTTTTCAAGTGTAAGTGCGTAAGCTCTGTCCAAATAACGTTTGATTAATAGAAAGCCGACCATTCTTATTCTTCTTCTTATTCTCTTATTTCGTAGTGTTTATTAGTTTATTCATCTCATACGTAGCTTAATATAGAGTAGTAGTACGAGTTCTTATTTGTCCTAACGAGTGTGTGTTTGAGATAATATACGTGACCTACAAGTGGTATCATACGCCAAGGGATAATTAGGATCGTGTGTTTGAGTCATTAGTATAAGTATTTACGTGGGTTTTATAGTTATAATACACAAAAAAGTCACTAAACTTTACAAGAAAGTTCGCCTAAGTCACCCAACTTTCATTTTGTTCACTTAGGTTACTGAACTTTGAAACTTTATTCGACTTGGTTACTGATCTTTGAAACTTTGTTCGATTTGGTTACTGAACTTTCATTTTGTTCACTTAGGTTACTGAACTTTGAAACTTTGTTCGACTAGATTACTGAACTTTGAAACTTTGTTCGACTTCGTTACTGAACTTTGAAACTTTTTATACGTTTTCGTCTGTTTTTATACGTTTTCGCTAGTTTTTCTTTCGTTTTTGCCCGTTTTTATACGTTTTCGTCTGTTTTTATACTTTATCGCCATTTTTCTTCTGTTTTCGCCCGTTTTCTTCCGTTTTCGTCCGATTTTATACATTTTAGTCCGTTTTTATACGTTTTCGCGAGTTTTTCTTCCCTTTTTGCCCGTTTTTATACGTTTTCACAATTCTTTTCTGTTTTCGTCAGTTTTATCTGTTTTAGTCTGTTTCCATAAAAACATATAAAAACGGAAGAAAACTGTCGAAAATGTATAAAATTGGACGAAAACGAAAGAAAATGGGCGAAAACAGAAGAAAAATGACGAAAACGTATAAAAACGGGCAAAAAATGGAAGAAAAACTGGCGAAAACGTATAAAAACAGACGAAAACGTATAAAAACGTATAAAAACGGACGAAAACGAATAAAAATGGGCGAAAACGGAAGAAAAATGTATGAAAGCGGGCGAAAACGTCAGAAAAACTGGCGAAAGCATATAGAAATGGTCAAACTAACAGAAATAGTGGTTTATGGACTAAATCCGTGATACCAGACTAACCACAAGGACCGTTTTGAACTATAAAATATGCAATGTCATCATTTTAAAGGTTCAGTAACCAGATCGAACAAAGTTTCAAAGTTCAGTAACCTAAGTGAACAAAATGAAAGTTGGGTGACTTAGGCGAATAAAGTTTCAAAGTTCAGTAACCTAAGTGAACAAAATGAAAGTTGGGTGACTTAGGCGAACTTTCTTGTAAAGTTTAGTGACTTTTTTGTGTATTAACCCTATTTACGTTGGTTTTATAGTTATCATAAAGTTTTGTTCCAATATTAACGTGAAAACTCTTGTTTTTTGTTGGAAAAGTTACTTTGATATCGTTGACATTTCAATAATCTTCATCGAATTTCATTTTCTAAACGTTAACAAGCTTAATCTTCATTAAATCTAGTGGTTACTAATCGTTTAAAGTCAAAAACAATCGGGATTTTTGGTTATTTGGACGATTTGGTGTAATCCGTATTTTTAGCGATTGGAAAAAGTTGATGAAAAGTGAGATTTCTGGTTTCTGAGTGAACTTCGACAAAAAGGGGTTTCATCGCATTTGGCAATCAAGATAAATAAGGGTTTCATCGCAGTTGCAAGATATCTAAGGGTTTTATCGCAGTTCGAATCAAGAAAGATTAGGGTTTCATCGCATTTGGGAGATTTTCAATTATCGCATTTGGGACTCAGTATTGGACTTTCTTGTATTAGAAAGTAGTAATACTTCGACTTGGTTGCTTCTCCTCTCTTGTACAAGAGTTGAGAATTTATCGAACTTGGATTTGTGATAAATCTATCGCATTTGCCATAAATCATCACAGTTTGATATATTATCTTATCGCTGTTGGATATTTTATCGCAGTTTGCAATAAATTATCGCACTTTAAGATAAGATATTTCACTTGTCATTATTTATCGCACTTGATAGTTTTATCGCTTTTTCTACTTTCGTTATCGCTATTGAAGGTTATCGCACTTGGTGAAATTGTCCTTATCGCATTTGGAGAACTGATCTTATCGCACTTGGTGAACTGTGGTTATCGCACTTGGTTATCACACTTGGTGAACTGTGATTATCGCACTTGGTTATCGCACTTGGTGAACTGTCTTATCGCATTTGGTGAACAGTACTTTATCGCATTTGGACAAAATCTTTAGATTTCTAAACCAACTTAACTTCCATCATCAACACATATCTTAATTATCTTAAAAGATCCAGATATGTCTCAACCACCTCATTTCAATTACTACTACCAGCTACAGCAACATCCACAACAACAACAGCAATTTCATCCTCAGTATCAACAACAACAAGCATTCGTACAACAACATCAATTTCTCTCTCCACCACAAGTGTCCCCACAACAAATCATGCAACAGAATCAACAACTGCAGAATTATTCATCCTACTCCAGAGAACCTCATTGGTTTAACAAGATGTGTGAGGCAATTAGTAGTCAGCAATCACGTCATGAAGCTGGAAGTCAAGAAACTCCACCAATGTTAACTCCGGGTAACTACGTGCAATGGGCTAGTAGATTCCTCAGATTCGTTGAACTGAAAAAACCTCATGGTATCTATCTCAAGAAAGTTATTGAAGAAGGACCCTATCCTATTCCAGCTACTGTTGTTCCAGCAACTACAGAGAGAGAAGAAACAACCACTCCCATTCCTGTTGCAAATTACACAACTGAGCAAACATTACAACAAGAAGCAAACCAATTGGCTATGTCTTTCATACTTCAAGGGATTCCCAATCCTATCTATCGAAGTATTGATGCTCAAAAGACAGCCAAAGATATGTGGGAACATGTTCATCTTCTCATGGAAGGAACAGAGTTAAACCAGGAAGATCTTGAGTCTAAGTTGTATATGGAGTACACTCACTTCATCATGGAACCAGGGGAAACCATTGAATCTTACTATCACCGTTTCACCAACATTATCAATGACCTTGATCGTCATGATATAAAGTTACCAAAGATTGCTGTCAACTCAAAATTCCTTGGATGTCTTGGTCCTGAATGGCAGAAGTATGCAACTTTTGTAAGACAGACAAAGAAAATTGGTGATGTCAAATATGGACTCATGTATGATTACCTCAGACAACATCAATCAGAAGTGGATAAAGAAATTGCAGCACGAGGAGGTTTCACACCCGCACCAACATCAAACTCACTTGCTCTCGTTGCTCAATCTAACTTCTCTTTACCACACCAGGAATTTGGCCACTCATCGTTTCAACCAAGTCCTCCACCCCAACCTCATAATCAAATCATTCCTTATGAAGCACCACAACCATACTCTGATAACCAGCTGGTTCCATACAACAACACCGATTCAATGCTGTACTCAAATGCAGATTATGATGAAGAAGAGGATGCTTTCAACTCTCTTAATGAAGCATTTGGATTGATTGCTAACGCATTTGGAAGATTCACCAAATCCAACAACCGTCTTCGTTCATCTTCAAATACCAGGAATCAGGCAGTTGTTCATGATGGCAGAGTTGAAATTCAAAACAGGTCTTCAGGCAGATATGGTTCGGGAAATCGTGGATATGGTACTCAAAGGGTTCAGTCAGGAGGAAATAGGTTCAATACTGCAGGGGCAAACAGAAACAGTATGGGGAATGTTCAGAGAGGAAATTCGAATGTTGGGAATGGTCAGAAAGGCATTGCTAATACGTCTATCACATGCTACAATTGTGGGGGGAACGGTCACATGGCAAACGCTTGTCCGAAGCCAAGAACAATGGGCAGTGCTTATCACAAAGAGGCTCTTCTGATGGCACTCAAAGATGAAAAGGCTGCTGGAAGGTTAACTCAGAATGATCAAAGTTTTATGGCTAATGTGGAATCAGATGATGAAATGGAGGATCTAGAGGCAAATGCTGCAGTCATGCTTATGGCTTCTGAGCAAGACCGCTTGGAACCCGCACACAACCGTCTGAACTTTCCTGAATCTTCGGCTGCACCCCTACCTTTCAACAGGAAGGATTTGGAAGATTTATTTGCACCACTGTTTGATGACGTTCATGTTACAAGTGCATCAGATACTTCCACCAGTTCCGCTGCTCAACAACTTCCACATCAAGTACCTGATCCATCAGCATCTACCTCTACAGTAGTTGTTGATGATGCACCACAACCTGAATCATCATCATCCATGGAGAAAACACCTCAACCTGCAGCTGAAGATTCATCCCCCACTTCTAACAATGTTCCACCACCATCAGGATATGACGGGAACGCCTTCTTTAATCCATTTGCTCCACCACCAACTGTTCCAGATACCGGAGAATCATCCTCGAGCAACATGGACCCGTCATATCATCATCACAACATTCAACACTACCCATCAACTCATAAATGGACAAGGGATCATCCGTTAGTAAATGTGATTGGCAATCCAGACAAACCAGTTATGACACGACAGAAACTCTACACAGATGGTGAAACTTGCATTTATGCTCTCACCGTTTGTCAAGCTGAACCGAAAAATATCAAAGAGGCCATGACTTACGACAATTGGATTGAATCAATGCAAGAAGAGTTGGATCAGTTCAAAAGATTGGAAGTCTGGGAACTCGTTGAAAAACCAGATGGAGTTTATGTTGTGGGTTTAAAATGGATTTGGAAAAATAAGCTGGATGCAGAAGGAACGGTTATTCGTAACAAGTCTCGGTTGGTTGCTAAAGGGTATAGCCAAGAAGAGGGAATTGATTTCGAGGAATCTTTTGCTCCAGTGGCTAGGCTTGAAGCAGTGCGAATGTTTCTGGCGTACGCGGCTCATAAGAACATCACGGTTTACCAAATGGACGTGAAGACAGCATTCCTGAACGGACAACTTCGTGAAGAGGTGTATGTTTCACAACCAGAGGGCTTCGTCGATCCAGAACATCCACAACACGTTTACAGGCTTAAGAAAGCTCTCTACGGCCTTAAACAAGCCCCGAGGGCATGGTACGATAAACTTGCTGCATTCTTGCTTGCTAATCATTTTACTAAAGGATCTGTGGACCCGACTCTGTTTATACAAAAACACGGGGAGGACATTCTCATCGTACAAATTTATGTGGATGACATCATTTTTGGGTCTACCCATAAAAAGTACTCAAACGCTTTTGCAAAACTTATGAAACAAAACTTTGAGATGTCCATGATCGGTGAATTAAACTTTTTTCTAGGATTACAAGTTCACCAATCACCTCGTGGTATATTCTTGAGTCAGTCCAAATATGCACAAGAGATATTAAAAAAGCATGGCATGACAACTAGTGACACCTATAACACCCCTATGTCTTCCTCATCCCCGAAGCTAGATGCTGACATACATGGGAAACCCACTGATCCTACAAATTATCGTAGTATAATTGGGTCTCTTATGTATCTCACCGCTAGCAGACCGGATGTTGTATTTGCCACATACCTGTGTTCCCGCTATCAATCTAACCCAACAGAAAGACATTTATCTGCTGTTAAAAGAATCCTTCGATACATCAAGGGAACCATTCACTTGGGGATCTGGTATCCAAAGGATTCTGGTTTTGCACTAACTGCTTTTTCAGATGCGGATCATGCGGGATGTATTGATACAAGAAAGAGTACATCTGGTGGTGTTCAATTCCTCGGTGATAAGCTGGTGTCCTGGCAGTCAAAGAAGCAAGATTGTATGTCATTATCATCCACGGAATTAGAATATGTAGCCATGTCTGCCTGTTGTGCTCAAATCATTTGGATGCGATCACAACTGATGGATTATGGTTACATATTCAACAAAATTCCGATGTATTGTGACTCCAAGAGTGCTATCGCTATCTCGTGCAACACAGTCCAACATTCCAAGTCCAAACACATCGCTCTCCGATATCACTTCATCAAGGAGCATGTGGAGCAGGGTACCGTTGAGTTGTATTTTGTGGGAACGGAACACCAATTGGCGGATCTTTTCACGAAAGCCTTACCTCATGATCGTTTTGTGAATTTGGTTCATCAAATTGGAATGCGATGTTTGACTCCTCAAGAACTGACAAATTTTCTTCAAAACAAATAAATGAGTCAAATATCCAAACTATCTTTGTAAATATATATATATATATATATATAATATATATATATATATATATATATATATATATATATATATATATATATATATATAATATAAAATATATAAAAAAAAAACAACAACATGCAAGTACAATCCCTTATCCAACACTTTGTTCATTTTTTATATGTCACTAATTATTTTTGAACACGTGTTGAGGGGGAGACATAATTTTTTCCACAAGTTTTTAATTGTACTTGCATATTTTCAGAAATTGTTGTGCAATTTGGTGATAAGATTTTAAGATAACAAACTTGTGTGCATTAACTGTAAAAAATGAGACTTAGTGATTAGCATGATGGTGGTTTAGGACTAGGATTTCAAAGATACTAAGGTTAAGGGACTAGAATTGTTATAAGTGCAAAAGTTAAATGGTAGATATTTAAGTCTAAACATTTAATTCATCGCAGTTATTGCTCTGCTATTTTCACCAACCGAATTAAATTCACCCCACCCACCATCATCGACGGCCAACAATCAATCCACCAATCCGTTCAAGACTTTCGATTTTTGTGAGTGATCTTGTGGCTATTATGTGATTCTTAACAATGGTTTTGAATAGATTCTTGATCCAACGGCTAGAGCAATCATAATTGTAAAATTTAGTTCTAGGTTTTGCGCTAGAATGGGGTTTTTTGGATTTAGAATGTTTGAGTGTAAAATGATTGTACGATAATGCTTTTACAATGTTAGTTAACCTATATTGCATGCTTACTTACACCCAGAAACCACAAATTAGTCTAATCGAATTTTAGGGTTTAAGCAACGATTTGGGGAAAACTTTGTGAATGTATTATTGTTGATTGGAAAGATGTTGTTTGATGTTTAATTGAATGATGCCATGATTGGATTGTACCCAGAAACGCTTTAAGTGAATGAATTGAATTTTAGGGTTTAAGAAGAACATCGTCACTAGCAGTTTGATTTATGCGTAATTGTGGTTAGTTTTTGTTATAACTTAGCCAAAATGCCCATAATAGTCATACAAATTGTTTGTGAAAATCTGTGGTCACAAATCATAATGAATCACGATAAAGATTTGAATGTTCATCGTCTAAAGTACTCGTAAACTCTTGTATAAGAGTTTATCGAAGTTGGCCAAAATTATCGCAGTTGGGATAGTTATCGCAGTTGGGATAATTATCGCAGTTGGGATAATTATCGCAGTTAAGATTTTTATCTTGATTGTCTTAATTATCGTGATTGTCATAATTATCGCAGTTGGATAATTATCGCAGTTGGGCTAATTATCTCAGTTGGGATGATTATCGCAGTTGAGATGATTACCGCAGTTGGATAATTATTACAATTAAGATACTTATCTTGATTGAATGATTATCGCAGTTGTCATAATTATCGCAGTTGATAATAATTATCGCAGTTGTCAATAATTATCGCAGTTGACATAATTTATCGCAGTTGTGATCTGATATAAAATTTTGATCAATTTCCTTAGGTATATCCTTTATACTTATCGAAATTAATCAAAATTTTATAGAATTTGGCTAGTTGTTGATAAATTCTTTGACCAAGCATTAACAAACAATCATTAATACAATAGAATGCTATGTGTTGTTCTTAAAAGCTAACAATTTTTCTAACAAACATGCATTCTGTATACTCTTATATGATTGTTGATTCAGAAACATATAAATGGCATCTTCCCAACAACAACCACTTCCTGCTCTCACCAAAGAAGAAGTCTTTCCTCGTGGGTATACTCTGGAAATAGGGAAGAACAATTCACGGGTAGAATTGGACAAGATCAAGTGTTCCGACCCCAGTTGCCAAATTGCTGTAGAGATTCTCAAAGCTCACAAATGCAGAGATCTTCTTGACAGCTCAGACACTATTCCAGAGCTATATATTCATCAATTCTGGGATACCTTCACTAAGAGCAATGATGACAAGTACTTTACTTGCACACTGGATCGGAAGAAAATCAGAGTTACACCTGCTACACTTAGAAAAGCCTTAAAACTTCCAGAGGCACCTGAAGCTGCTAACCGATTCCACCCAACACCTTCAGAGTCTGAGGTCATGCAATTCCTGGAAGATATTGGTTATGATGTTCAACCTGATACACCATTAACCACGATATCCAAAGTTAATGCTAGATACATTCCTCAACCCTGGAGGACTATCTTCTTCATCATAACACATTCAATAACTGGAAGAGATAGTGGGTTTGAACATCCAAGATTGTCTCATCTTCAAGTCTTGTGGGGATTTCTAAACCAAGAACCTATTGACTTTGCTGCTCTTATTTGGGATGACATAATGTACTTACAGCGTAAAATTTTCAAGAAAATCCCATTTGTTCGATTCACCAAAGTTCTTATCAGCTATCTACTTGATCAACATGAAGACCTTGATAAGCGTCCTACAGATCAAGAAGTTCATGAGTATAGCATGGATAAAACATTGGGCAAAGTTTATTTCCCAAAAGAGAGCACACGAAAGCAAGGTACAAGGCTGCCAGAATTTTTGATGCCTGATGAGGTCAAAGAAACAAAAGCTTATCATGATTATGACAAAGCATACCGAGAACGTCGTGTGGGTCTTGCCAAGATGGTTGAAGAATCTAGATCTTCAAAGACTCATTCAAAAGGTAAGACAAAGACAGGAAGTGCCTCAAGTGTATCTAAACCAAAAGAAAAACATCCAAGAACAACATTCATCAAGAGGAGAGTACCCAGTAAACCACAGCCAAAACCAGAACCAAATAGAATCATTGATGAAGATACAGAATCCAACTCTGAATCATCTGAATCCGAAGAAGAACACGTCTTTATGACAGAAGAAGAGGCTGAACTCCACAATAAGATCTCTCATGAGAATGCACAAAAACAAAGTCTCAAAACACTTAAAGAAGATGAAGAGCGTAGAGCAAAGAGAGTATTGGAACAACAGATGGAGTATGAAAGAACACATGGAGTTGGAGGATCACAAACTGTTCCTAAAGAAGCTTTGACCCAAGATGATCCGGTTAATCAACCCGGTGGGTCTGGAGCTGAATCAACAAAGGTCTCTTCACAGCAAACAAGTTCGGTTAATCAACCCGACTTGGGAGCACAAACTCAGGAAGAAAAGGAAAAAGATCAGGATAGCAACATTGTTTTATCTGATAAGGATATTTCTGATTCTATGTTCGATGACAATCCCGAGGAACAAACACGCAATGATGATACAGACGATTGGAATATAGAAGAAGAAAAAGACATTCTTGGAGACAAAACAACTAAAGCAGCCAAAGATCTTGAGGAAGCGGCTAAACAGGAAGAAGAAAGGAAACGTAAGGAGGAGGCTCAAGCTAACCTGGAAGCAGATAGCTATCTTCGTTCTCACACTCCAACACCTCCTCCTTCCCCTCCAAAGGACACAACCGAATCTAAACTGGCTATGGTCGTTCATAACCCACAACAGCAGCAAGAACAACCACCAGTTCAGTCCTCAACTGCTTCTTCACCCAAGACACCTCCTGGATCACCGCCTAAGAATCCAACACCTCCACCCTCACCTCAAAAGGAATCAACTACTAAATCTGATGAACCAATCCCTTCTCTCACTCCATCATCTTCGCGATCTTCATCACCAAAATCAAAATCAAAAGCATCAGTTTCTGAAGATATTCTTAAGGCCTACAAAGGAAAGAGCAAGAGAAGAATCGTCCATGTTACGAAAGTTGAGGTTGTGACTCCTGCAGCAAAGAAACTCAAAAAGGCAGTAAAGAGAGCACAAGCACAACGAGACAACCAAGCTACAACTAAATTGGCTGAAATGGAAGACTTAGTCAAGAAGTTGTCTCAACAAATGGAAGAAATGCAGGAAAGCAAGAAGCAGATAGATGAATTCCTTGGTTTTAACATCAAAGATCATATGACACGCAAGGCAAAGAAATTTGTTAAGCAATTTCTTCCTGATCTTCAACAAAACATAAATGAACATATTGATGCACAATTTGACGAAAAGATCAAAGAAGCTGTCTCTTCTTCTTCCCACTCCAAACCACTTCCAGAACTCACCACTGAATATATTGAGCTTGTGCTTCTCGATCGACTCTTTGAAATCACCTCTCCTTCTCCAGAAGAAATTAACCTGATGGCAGCTCTTAAAGCACATATTGAGAAGAAATCATGCAAGGAAACTGCTGACAAAGGAAAACAAATTCGAGAGGATGATGAGGATGATCAGGACCCTAAACCCGAACAAAAGAAACACAAAGGCGGGTCAGGGATTCACATTAAGGAGCCAACTGGACATAAACCATCATCTCAACCTCCTAAACATCAATCCTCTGGTCCCACTGAAACCGAACATCATCATGAGCAGTTTACAACTGAAGATATGGAATTCCAGCCACAAGATGATCAACCTCATTCACCATCATCATCACCAAAACCAAAGCCATCCAAGTCCAAGCCTTCACACAACAAAAAGTCATCTACTGGACCAGCTGTTGTCACATGGCTGGATAATGATACGGATGAGCTAGGAAATGACTGGTTCGATCATTTAGCAAGTGCTCAAGTTCAGACAGACGAAGCTTCCCGAGTTGAAGACAGCACCTTTACTGTTACTCAAGAAATTAAAAGAACTCTTAATATTAAGAAGATGACCAAAAGGGAACTCCGTCGGATCAAGAATGATGCTTTCCTTCTTCTGAAAAACAAATCCAATAGCGCAGCAGAACTCGAATATCACCTTGAAAACATTGCACGGGCAATGTCAAGTGACTTCGACTGGGCTAGTCCAGACGTCGTCAGGAAAGTTGGTAAGAATCAACCATTCATCACTGATTGGACCAAGCCACTGTCCGTGATTCGAAGATCTCATCACTCGGAAATTCCTTTCGAAATGTTCTTCAACAAAGATCTGGAACTTCTAAAGAATGGAGCTCAAGGAACAACAAAGTATGCTACATCAATCACTTTCACACCAGCAGCTCATTACACACAATCAGCTATTGAAGAAGAAGCTATTAACAGACGTCTGTTTGTTAAAAGGCTCGTCACCTATGATCGTAATGCAGAGCTGGGGATTCATCACTGGTACTCTAAAAGACAAAGCTGGTACAAGTACAAACTTGCCCTCCAGAAATCAAAAGAACCAGTTTACAGTGATCTCAGAATATTGGCCGTCATCAACGTAAGCGGATCCAGAAGATGCGATTATATATTCCTAGAAGAGATCACAGTAAGAAGAATCGATAACAATCTTTACAAATTCTCTGAGGCGGATTTTCCTGATCTAAATCTAAATGATATCGAAGACATGTATCTGATGAAGGTCCAAGGCAAATTGCAGCATCTGACCAACGAGCTTCGATATGCACTTAGTACTTCCCTCTGTCATTACATCAGGAGAACCATCATCAAAGAACGTGTAGAAGATCTCCAGCTTGGTGTGGAAAGTTATCAGACTCAGCTTAACCTTGTTGAACCACAGTTTCTTCTAAACAGCAAAAAGGATCCTCAGTACACCATGCTACATCGTCCAAACTTTGGGTTCGTCTACAGAAGCACAACTGATTTTCACCGCTTCATGGCATTCAATGAAATTCACAAGTTCTGTGATGATACCCTAAAGGGTGTACGTGATGGACTAGCTAATAGAGTTCGAGATTCGATGTTAGAAAAATCAAGAAGATGGACTTCAAAGGAGCTGCGACAAGTCAAGGAATTTATTCAGAAGATGGAAGAACGGTTATACCATCGGGATCAGATGAGGAGGCTAGAGAGCTATGTTGGGGGTCGTCCATCGTTCGCCATCAGACTATTTCAGCGAACTGACCCAGTGTTCACAACTTTTGGTAAAGGTGGATGATGTAAGAATCAATTCTCAAATTTCATCATATCATTCTTCTTTCCATAATTGGCCTATGCTTTACGGTTTGTGCACACATAACAGTGTACAACCCGGAGCTCAAAGAAAGGACCCTGAGGTACGCCTCAGTGCCTCAATCCTGAGAAAGGAGCGAAAGCTTCTTACTTATGAGCAGAATTAAAATCAGAATGTTTTTTCAACGTTTTTCAAACATTCTGCTCATAAGGACAAATATTCCCCTTGTTAAGGGGGAGTATTTGAAAATATAATCTTTGTTCAAAGAATTATAAATGTTCTTGAAATTCTTCCCTAAAACTCAAAAACAGCATATTTTAATCATAAACGTTTGCCAAAAACATCATGAGTATGCTATTTTTGAGGGGGAGAAGAAAAAGATGATTAAAATATGATGTCTCATTTGCTGGAATCTCGTGTGCTCAAACTCAGAATTGACCCTCGAATTGACGAATAGGAAAGTCAGTAGTCGAAAGGACATGTCCTGGACGGGTAATAATTTCAAGCCAGTTTAACTGGTGATGTAAGCGTGTCTCGCAAAGGATGTGTCTGAGTAGAATGTACCGATTTCGAGCGATAATCTTTGAATCTGATCTGGACGGGTAATAATTTCAAGCCAGTTTAACTGGTGATGTAAGCGTGTCTCGCAAAGATCAGGTTCATTGAAAGTCAATCAATTCAAAAAGTGCCTAACTCTTTCCGGCATGTGCAAATTTCAAAATTTAATACTTATGAGCACATGTTAAGGGGGAGTATTTCTGAAAATCATCAAACTCTCAAGGTGTCAACAAAATGTCTTTACAATTATCGACACTTTGAGAGATTTTCAATGGTTTGGTTTATGGCATCATTAGGATAGTCATGGAGTTACAAGGTGACTAAGGTTAGGGAAAACCGTCCTATGATCCGCCAGAGCCGGAGGGATCTACCCAAGGACAATACCAAGAGTTTAGAACTAGAAAGTCCTAGGTATGATATAAAAAGGAGAAAATGAATGTACGGAGAAAGAAGGGGTTGAAGAATTAAAAAGAAAAGTAAAGAAAAGGGTGAAAAGAAATAGCCCTCCATTTGTTCAACCTTAGGGCAGACACCGGGTTCAATTCATAATCTACTGGTTGATGAGCATCACCGGTATTGAAGACTAAAAGACGTCATGGACCCAGTGACGCACTAATAAACCTTCTAAGCCACTCAAGTGTCTCTCAAAAGACATTTGTTTCATTCACACGGAGAACCCTTCATAATCTATCGACTTCTCATTACGAGAGTGTTGATATTGAAAAGGAGGCAATCTGCTCCATGCCTCCGATGACCAAACAAATGTGCACTGATTGAGTCTAGAGCCATGAGATTCATAAAAGATCTCTTAGGTACACTTAGTATTACTCTGTTGTTCTACATCATGGGCAGCAGATGTAAAATTAAGAAAGTGTCCTTCGTAGATCTTAGCAATCTGCCAAGAACATTCATGAGAGAAATCACAATTGTGATTATCAATGATTGAATGGAAATCCTGCCAGAGCAACATCAAACAACTCTGTCAGCAGGTCACTTCGGTAACTCCTTGTGGGTTACGCTTAGTGTTTGCTCCAAAATGGTCTACAGTCGTGGGGTGATCTCCAGCGACTCACTGAATCGTGGGTGCACTTCGGTGGAGAGCAAAGGTAACGGCTATTGAAGAATCTAAGGATCTTTCAAGCATGACACTGGAGGAGATCATTGGAAATCTCAAAGTTCACGAGATGGTAATGGAAAAAGACTCAGAAATAGTTAAGGACAAAAAGGATAAGATGAAGTCCATTGCCTTGAAAGCTAGGGTAATCAAGTGATGATGAAGCGTCTTGTTCTGGTAGTGAAGACGAAGAATATGCCATGGCCGTAAGAGATTTCAAGAAATTCTTTAGGAGACGAGGAAAGTTCGTAAGACCACCTCGAGAAGAAAAGAAATCCTTCCGGAAAGACCGTGATGATAGAAAAGGAAAGATAGATAGGAAGTGTTATAGGTGTGGAGATTCTAGTCACCTAATAGGAGAATGTCCAATGCCTCCAAAGAACAAATCTCAAAGAGCGTTTGTTAGTGGAGCTTGGAGTGATAGTGAAGGTGATGACGACGAGCCTAAGAATGACGAAGTTGCTCTCATGGCTCATGGCTCATGACTCAGAAGAGGTACATTCTGACTCGTCATACTCCTCTATTGATGATAAAACCTTAGAAGTAGAATATAAACTGTGTGAAATTACCCTTAAAATCATAAACAAGAATAAGTTCTTAAAAACCAAAACAACACTTTTAGAAAACGAAGTTCATTGGTTAAAAGAAAAAGAGATAAGAATAGAAAAGGGTAAAAGTGTTAAAGAAACACGTGTATCGTGTCAGGAACTTAAATTAGAACTAGAAACACTTAGTCCACACAGGAAGAACTTATCAAACAAAATTCTAAGTTTAAAAAGTTTGATAAAAATATAAGTTGTATAGATGAGATAATGAAGATGCAAAAATTACCTCATGATAAAACCGGACTAGGTTTTATGAAACTAGGAAGCTTAAGTGACTTTAAGAAACAAACAGTGAAAGAAAAAGAAACTGTTCCAACTAAGTCAGACACCCACGGATCCGACGGATCCAAAATTTTGGATCCGCCAGTTGTACCCAAGGGATCCGCAGGTACTGTTGATGAACAGAAAGTTCGTAATTCGAATCGTACTGAATTTGTTAAGGTCACTAGAAAACCTAGCACTAGTACAACTGTTAACAAACAAAAACCATCAGTCTCTATAGGAAAAGGTCAAGTTAGAAATGAGTATATAGTTAAAACGGTTCAACAGACACCCAAAACTAGTTTTCCCAAACACCCTTTTCCAAAAAGTAATTTTAACTCACAACATCATTATCAAAATAATTGGAACCAAAACATGTCTAGAAACTTTCAAGGTCCCAACTTCATGCCATGGAACACGTGTCCACCATTTCCATACATGAACCATGATAATGTTATGTTTAACCCAAACGGACCCACGAGATATTGGGGATCAAACGCTCGAGTTTTTCTTGAACTTAGGTGTGCTTAAAAGTTGAGTTAGAACCAGATGAGTGGATTAAAGATAGTGGGTGTTCAAGACACATGACGCGGAATAAAAGCCTTTTCTCATCCTACCAAGTGTACGACAGAGGTAATGTCACATTCGGTAGCAAGCTTAAAAGTAAAATCATCGGAAAAGGTACAATCTCTCATGACTCTCTCACTATTGATGATGTTGCTCATGTAGATAATTTAGGATTTAACTTGCTTAGTATTAGTCAATTATGCCGCAAAAAGTATAGCATCCTTTTCAGTGAAAATGGAAGTAAAATACTTAAGGATGGCATAACCATAGGAAAAGGTGTTTTAAAGAATAACATTTACGTTATGAAATTAAATAAAACACCTAAAGACAAACTTTGTCTCACTTCTTTGGACGATAATTCAACTCTATGGCATCGATGCTTAGGTCATGCCAATATGAGGTTAATTCAATCCTTATCATCTAAGTAACTCGTTAGGAACCTGCCCAAGTTGAAATATGACCAACACTTTTGTGATGCTTTCAAAATAGGAAAACAAGTTCATAATAGCCATAAGGCTAAAAACATGGTGTCTACATCTAGGTGTCTAGAACTGTTACATATGGATTTGTTTGGTCCATCCGCTATACAAAGTTACGGAGGAAACCTCTATACTTTGGTAATAGTAGATGATTACTCTAGGTATACATGGACTAAGTTTTTGAAAACTAAAAACGAAGCTTTTGATAAATTTGAAATCTTAAGTAAGAAAATTCAAAATCAAATAGGAAGTAACATAATGTCAATAAGAACTGATCATGGTCGTGAATTTGACAACGAAATCCAATTCGGAGCTTTTTGTGATGCCAATGGCATAACACATAATTTCTCGGCTCCTCGAACTGCTCAATCTAACGGTGTAGTAGAACGCAAAAATAGGACAATTCAAGAAATGAGTAGAACCATGTTAAATGAACAAAACATACCTTAAAAGTTTTGGTGTCACGCTATAGATACATCCACATATATCCTAAATCGAGTTCTAATTAGACCATTCTTGAAAAAGACTCCATATGAGTTATACAGAGGCAAAAAGCCTACTTTAGGATATTTTAGAGTGTTTGGAAGCAAGTGCTTCATTTTGAACACAAAGGATTATCTCACTAAGTTCGACCCAAAGTCATATAAAGGTGTATTTCTAGGATATTCACAAACTAGTAAAGCATATATAGTTTTGAACAAAGAAACCTCAAGAGTCGAGGAATCATTGAACGTAACATTAGATAAAAGTCCACCTACCTCTAAGACATCACCTTTGGTAGATGATGACTTAGTTGAAAGTCAAATGGTTGAAAACCAAGAAAACATTGAAAGTGACAAAGAAGATGAACCGGTAAAAAGAGAAATAGTTAATATCAAAGAAACCAAAAGTCATCCATTAGAAAACGTCATAGGAAAAATCAATGAAAGAACATTAAGGTCTAAAGCTCAAAACGAAAGTAATTTCTTTTGTTTTGTGGAAAACTAGAAGGGGGGGTTGAATAGTTTTACGTCTTTTTAATTTTATTATGAAAACTTTGTTTTCTTTTAAAACATTAGATTTGAGTTTATATGAAAAATTATACTTGAACAATATTATTAATTATATGTGTATCCATTTAGATTTGTTATAAAAGTTTTCTTTTCATGAATGGAGTTTTAAATTGATCTTTATGTGAAATCAACTTCTAATTAATACTAACAGTTATATATGCCTATATGTATGAAAGTAATGACGATATAAAGAAATAAGTAAGAGATGAAAAGATCAAACCGAGACACGAGGGATTTATAGTGGTTCGGCTACAAGGACATCTTCCTTGCCCTACTCCACTCCCCGAGCATACCTTGCTCGAGAGTTTTCTTCACTACTTCAACAAGCTCCCGTATGGCGGAGAAAACCTTACACAACTTTGGCTTACACCGGTTTAACGACACAAAGTTAAATGTCAAGTTCTAATAGTAGCTAGAACCAATCTCACAACTTCAAAACACAACTTCTTCACGACTTAATTCACAACGGCTTCACGACTTGAACTCTAGGACTTCACGACTAGGACTTCACGACTTCTACACGACCGCTTCACAACTTCTATGCTACGGCTTCACGACTTCAACACTAGGACTTCACGACTAGGACTTCACAACTTCAACACGACCGCTTCACAACTTCTAAGCTACGACTTCACGACTTCTACATGATGACTTCACAACTTCCAAGCTATTGATTCACAACTTCAACATGACGACTTCACAACTTCCAAGCTATGGCTTCACGACCTCTACATGACGACTTCACAACTTCTAAGCAATGGCTTCATGACTTCTACAAGACGACTTCACGACTTCTAGGCTATGGCTTCATGACTTCTAGATGACGACTTCACAACTTCCAAGCTACGGCTTCACGACTTCTACACCGCAACTTCACAACTTCTACACCATGGCTTTACAACTTATACATGACTTCTTTACACCACAACTACTTATACACCTTCTTCACTACTTACACACTATACATATCTAGTCACTTATGTTTACACCTTATACACACACTTTACACAAATGAATGAATGATTTACAAGGTATACTTAACAAACAACTTAAGTAACAAGATGATACTAAGTTGTAATACTTCTAGTCTTGATTGATAGAAGTATTCTTCTTTTGCACTTGGATGGTGGAAGCTTGGATCACTTGGAAACCAATGCTTAAGATTATATGATCAAAGGGTTTTTGAAGATATGAAATGAGATCTACAACAGAAAGTTTTTAGGCAGAAAACTGGACAGCTGGAAGGCTACTAGAGCGTGGCCGGCCCCCTTAAATAGGCGGGCCCCTTAAAATTAAGGGGGCCGCCTTGTATAATTAAGGGGGCCGCCCTCCCTAGCCGTTGCCCAGTTTTGTCTTTTTGTGGGGAAGGTTTTTCTGGAACATTTTTACTGATTTTGGTTGAAAATTTGAATTCATAAATTTATAATGAATTAAACCTTTTTATTTATTACCAAAAATGTTTTTCTAAAAGATATAAAATGTTTTTGACATTTTATAAAAAATCTAGTGTTTAAGAAAATGTTCCTTTGATCATATAATGCATTAAGCACTTGTTTATTCATACCTTAAGTGAATAAGTTGTAGAAGTGAATATTTACAACTAAATACTTGTTTATTTGATAAGTTTATGTTTAATGAGTTTACATTTTGTGATTATCAAAACATAGAGATATGAATAAGTATGAATAATGTTTTTAGGCATTATTTATGTCAACAATCTCCCCCTTTTTGATGATTACAAAACTTAAACTCATTAAATCCAAAAAGTTATTTTTGGACAAGTATTTAGTGAGTTTATATTCACTTCTCCCCCTTTTTGTAGAATCAAAAAGGTTATGCCGACAAGTTTTAGAAACAAAATTTGTCGGGACGAGAACTCCCCCTTGATGTGTGCTCCCCCTCGTTTGAGGGCACCAAGGAATCGATATATGGAATACTTGCAAGAAAAGATATTAGAAGCACAAGCATATATATAGCAAAAATAAGCATGCATATAAAGACATTCATTAAAAATGTTGTGTATAAATATACAACCATCCAAGATTATATTCAATCCTACATTAGCTAGTAAGTAATGCAATCTACATAATCATTCTAGGAGTACATGATCTTCCATGGGGCTTGCATACAAAATGGTTTGAAAAATTATTTTTGATTAAGCATTGCATATGCTTAATTTGGTGAGAATGGAGGTGGTGGTGGTGTAGTGGGTGAAAATGGTGGAGGTTGTGGTTGAGGTTGGTTGTTAAGCATGTGTTCAAGGGATGAAAACATGTGGTGTATCTCATCTCTAAGATCAAAGATGATGGTTCGTTTGTGGATGCAACAAAGGCAATTGTCTCCATGGGCTTCAAGTGAAGCCCAAGGGATGGGAAAGGTATTGGTGATGATGCGAAATGAGCATCAAGAGGTGTTATTGGTGATATGGAAATGACAAGTTGGGTGAATGTAGGTTCTTGAGTAGGAGGTGGAGTTGATGTTCTTGATGGTGGTGATGATAGATGTGAGTTGATGTAGTTATTGATGGATAAAGTAAAACGTATGGATGAAGATGATGTGCCATGAGTGGAGGGTGTTTTTGATGGTGCATTTGGTGCACTTGGGAATGAATATTGAGGTGGTGGTGATGGAGTTTTGGTGTCTTCTTGGGTTAAGTCAATGAAGAGGTATTTTGGTGGTATGATGAGAATTTTGTGTTTCTTGGATGTCTTAGAGATGGATGATTTTGGTGATAGCATGGTGAATGAAAATGGGTGTTTGATGGAGGTGATGGTTGATTTAGGTAAGGTTTGGAGGTTTTGTGGTAAAATTCCAATACCAGTTCGTCCTTTAAGAGAAATGGTAGCTGGGGCTAGATAAAAGGGGTCACAAGATGCAAAAGAAAACAGTAAATTTTACTGCCCAGATGGCCGGTCCCCTTAATTGTAGGTCGGCCCCCTTAAAATTAAGGGGACCGCCTAGGGAATTAAGGGGGCCGCCCATCTATTGTTTTCCCAGGCGACCAAATTTGAAAAATTTCCAGAAAAGGGTCATTTTTAGGGTGTTTTTGCAGCAAGCTCCATTTGAATCATGTACATCAAGAATGATTAAATAGTGGCATAAACATGTTAAATACGCATGCATACATTTAAAACATATTATGGAATAAGCATGTTATTAATCATCAAGCATGTATATATATCATGATATCAAGTATACAAGCAATAAGCATAACAATCATATATTAAAGACAAGAAATAAAGCATTCATTAGTTGAAAATAATTATGTTAAAAACATAATTATTGATACAACACATATTTTGCTTATAGCATACAATAAGTAGATAATTTTAAATTGCCTAAGAGATCCATTTGACTTGCTTGAGACATGAAAAACTTGAATTATTTTGGATGGATGATGGTAAAGAGGGGGTAAAAATGTTGGATTAATGGGGTTGTAAGTTTGGGTGTATGGATGTTGGAGAGAGTGTTGATGGAGGAATTGGAGGTAGAGAGCTTGGACTTGACCATGTTGAATGAGGATTTTGATGTTGTTCAAGTGGTGGTGTTGGATTAGATCTAGTGAGAAGATACTCAATCCAAGTGAGACGCTCATTTAAGGTGATGGTTTGATTTTGGAGAAAGATGCAACAAGGACAATTGTTGACATGTTTCTCAATTTGACTCAAGTTATGTGGTGATGATGGTAATGATGGAGAGATGGATGGTGATGGGTCTAAGTTGCTTTGAGCAAGGTGCAAAGCAAGGAGAGCATTAAGCTCTTGGGCTTCCTTGAGTTCTTCAATGAACTTCAAGTGTTGAGTGGAAGGTGATGATGATGAAAAGTGATTGTTATTTGGTGGAGGTGGTGGTGACACTCTTGGTGGTGGAGACATTTGTGAACTTGGGTAATTATGAGTGGATGAGGGTGGACATATGGATGAAGTGGATGTTCCAAGAGTGGTGAGTGTTTTGAATGGTGCATTGGTGGGTTGAGTGTGAGTGAGATTGGGATTGTTGTTTTGAGATTGATCATTGGGAGATGAAGGTGTAGGGATGGATGATTGGTTATGTGTTTGAACAACATCATTTGTTGGGTTATGGCAAGTTTCAAGCTTCCTTCTCCAAATTGGTCTCACCGAGATTTTATCAACTCTTGACAGTTTTGACTTTGGGTAGTTGGAGGATGACATGTTTGAGTGGATGATATGAATGAGCATTTATGATGAGGAGATGCATTTATAGTGTAGGAAAGATGTGGTTTAGGAAGGTAAATTTTGGTGGGTGGTTTATGACAAAATGTGTTTGTGAATTTTGGGAAGTATAGGGTAAAATGGGTTGGAAATTGAGAAAGAGAACAGTAATCCGTCACTCCAGATGGCCGGTCCCCTTAAATAGGGGCCGGTCCCTTTAAAATTAAGGGGGCCGCCTACCGATTTAAGGGGGCCGCCCAACTGCTGACTTCCAGATTACTGGAAATGGGTTTTTGGCATAAATTTGTAGAAAAGGTTGTGTTTTTGGGTTTAGTTTCAAGCAAGTCCAACTTATTTTGAGGCAATTTAGAATTTAATAACTTATGTATGCTAAACATATTCATTAAGCATTTTTATCTAGCAAGCAACCTACTCATTAAGCATATAACATATATATATATATATATATATATATATATATATATATATATATATATATATATATATATATATATATATATATATATATATAATATATATATATATATATATTAGACAAGAAAATAATACATAGCACCTAGTAATTCATAGTATCATATTTAGGAAGATGCCAGTTAATTAATCCTAATGAATATCTATGTGCAAGGGAACGGGGAGTTGTGATAGCATGGACTTCTAGACTTGTACCAAGTGAGGTCTTAGTGGATAAATCATGGTTTTTCAAATTTAGTTCACTTATAAATGTCACATACACAAATATAGATGACAGATATGAGATCACCATGCATGATTTAAATAAATGTTTTTAGCATTATTCAACAATGTTTGCGAGTAGGTTTTATGTGGTTGTGAAAGATATATTAATGAAATAGTTTTGGCTTTATTTCAAAATGTTTTTATGATGAAAGAAAACATATTTTTCCAATCTTTGGTTTTTGATAAACACGTAATTATGGACACAAGTTTGGAAGAAAGGTAGGATGGTGAAACATGTTTAATAGAAATGTGTCATAATCTTTTGAAAAATCATTTTTTCAAAATGTGAAGTTTTTGCAAATTTAAAAATAAGTCCCATTAATTATAGGTTTAAAAATAGTGGTTTATAAAAGATCTCATGCTTAAGGGTATTGGTTAAGTCTATTGTCACATGCTACCTCTTTCTACATATCCTATGGCATTTAAGCATGTATTATGACTAAATACAAAAATACATCATATCAGAGTAGTTAGAGAAAAACAAAAGCTATTATAATGACAATGCATTCAACAACTAAACAAATAATTACGAAGGCATGCAGTCAAATCACATAGGAGCAAGTAAACATCTAGAAATTTTATATATGCAAGATGACATAAATCTAGGAATGAAAAGCTCTAGTGAAAAGCAAAGTTCATAACAGTAAACTATCGTTAGGTATATTTAGGAAGAATAATGTATTCAAGTTGGAGAATGAGTATGAGACTATTACTAGTGGTGCTCAATTCAGGCTAAACACGACCGTTTTTACGGGTTACACACACCCAACTTCTCACATAGAAGCAATTCAACCGTTAGGTCAAATTGAGTTTCTAGTCAATAGACTCTCCAGTAGTCATTCTCTTTTTAGAAGAAATTAAGTTCCTAAATTTACCTATCAAAGAGTACCAAATATGAAGATTGCTTGGTTTACTAATACTTAGGGGGGCTAACTAAAGGGTTTCTAGTTCATTAAGCCACAGAACGAATATAACTAAAGTGTAAAGGCAAAGCAACCTATCAGACTAAGCGTATCCTAAGGCATTAATAAGATTATATGCATGAAGTAATTACTTATGAAATTTAAAAAGAGAACTTACCTCACGTCCTAGCTTTTCTTTGTAATGTCTTAGATGATAATCGACGTGTGAATGATAGGTGAGTCTTTAAGATAACCAAGGTATGAAAGTATATCATGGCAAGCTTCTAACACCATAATTAATACCGAAGTGGCTTGACCCGAACATGTCTTGTACGGATGATGATCTTCTCCTTCGTCTGTGTCACTCCATGATATTGGATTGAGTTCACTTTGGAGTTGATTCATGTAGTCTTCGTCGTTAATACCTTCATTAACAACATTTAAACTAGTAGCACATGTATCAATTTTATCTAAATGTTTATCTATTAAATTTTTTAAGATGACTAATTCATGTATAAGATCAAAATCCTCATCTTTGGCTTGACATTTTTCTTGATGAAAGTTTAAGAGATTTTTCCAAATATCATTTGCCGTTTTACAGAAGAATATTCTTTCATATTCAACTTTCGGCAAGGTTTTATAAATAATTATTTTAGCTTTATTATTTATGTCATTCTTTGTTTTCAAATGCTCAATTTGACTTTCAAAATCCGTTTTTGTTTGACTTTCAAAATCCGTTTTTGTTTGACTCTCAAAATCCGTTTTTGTTTGACTTTCAAAATATGTTTTTGTTTGACTTTCAAAATATGTTTTTGTTTGACTTTCAAAATCACCAATCGAAATGACATGCCAAAGATCTAGATCAATTGATTTCACATAAGTTTCAAATTTATTTTTCCATTCAAGAAAAGTATAGTTTTCAAATAGTGGTGGTTTTAGCAAAGATTCCCCTTCTAGATATTTTTTGAATTCCATAGATCGATTCAAGTTTTAAAATACAGTATATTTTAAAGATCTTGATTGACGTGGCTCTTGATACCAATTGTGGAAAACTAGAAGGGGGGTTGAATAGTTTTACGTCTTTTTAATTTTATTATGAAAACTTTGTTTTCTTTTAAAACCTTAGATTTGAGTTTATATGAAAAATTATACTCGAACAATATTATTAATTATATGTGTATCCTTTTAGATTTGTTATAAAAGTTTTCTTTTCATGAATGGAGTTTTAAATTGATCTTTATGTGAAATCAACTTCTAATTAATACTAACAGTTATATATGCCTATATGTATGAAAGTAATGACGATATAAAGAAATAAGTAAGAGATGGAAAGATCAAACCGAGACACGAGGGATTTATAGTGGTTCGGCTACAAGGACACCTTCCTTGCCCTACTCCACTCCCCGAGCACACCTTGCTCGAGAGTTTTCTTCACTACTTCAACAAGCTCCCTTATGGCGGAGAAAACCTTACACAACTTTGGCTTACAACTTCACAACTTCTTCACGACTTAATTCACAACGGCTTCACGACTTGAACTCTAGGACTTCACGACTTCAACACGACCGCTTCACAACTTCTATGCTACGGCTTCACAACTTCAACACTAGGACTTCACGACTAGGACTTCACAACTTCAACACGACCGCTTCACAACTTCTAAGCTACGACTTCACGACTTCTACATGATGACTTCACAACTTCTAAGCTATTGATTCACGACTTCTACATTACGACTTCACAACTTCCAAGCTATGGCTTCACGACCTCTACATGACGACTTCACAACTTCTAAGCAATGGCTTCATGACTTCTACATGACGACTTCACGACTTCTAGGCTATGGCTTCATGACTTCTAGATGACGACTTCACAACTTCCAAGCTACGGCTTCACGACTTCTACACCACAACTTCACAACTTCTACACCATGGCTTTACAACTTCTACATGACTTCTTTACACCACAACTACTTATACACCTTCTTCAATACTTACACACTATACATATCTAGTCACTTATGTTTACACCTTATACACACACTTTACGCAAATGAATGAATGATTTACAAGGTATACTTAACAAACAACTTAAGTAACAAGATGATACTAAGTTGTAATACTTCTAGTCTTGATTGATAGAAGTATTCTTCTTTTGCACTTGGATGGTGGAAGCTTGGATCACTTGGAAACCAATGCTTAAGATTATATGATCAAAGGGTTTTTGAAGATATGAAATGAGATCTACAACAGAAAGTTTTTAGTGCAATAGGTAAGAAAAAAATCCAGGGGAAGGCTGGTATTTATAGGCAGAAAACTGGACAGCTGGAAGGCTACTGGAGCATGGCCGGCCCCCTTAAATAGGGGGGCGGTCCCCTTAAAATTAAGGGGGCCGCCTTGTATAACTAAGGGGGCCGCCCTCCCTAGCCGTTGCCCAGTTTTGTCTTTTTGTGGGGAAGGTTTTTCTGAACATTTTTACTGATTTTGTTTGAAAATTTGAATTCATAAATTTATAATGAATTAAACCTTTTTATTTATTACCAAAAATGTTTTTCTAAAAGATATAAAATGTTTTTGACATTTTATAAAAAATCTAGTGTTTAAGAAAATGTTCCTTTGATCATATAATACATTAAGCACTTGTTTATTCATACCTTAAGTGATTAAGTTGTAGAAGTGAATATTTACAACTAAATATTTGTTTATTTGATAAGTTTATGTTTAATGATTTTACATTTTGTGATTATCAAAACATAGAGATATGAATAAGTATGAATAATGTTTTTAGGCATTATTTATGTCAACATGTTTTGTTTCAACAATTGAACCTAAAAATGTTAATGAAGCTATAAAAGATGAATCTTGGGTCATTGTGATGCAAGAGGAATTAAATCAATTTGTTAGAAATGATGTTTGGACATTAGTCCCTCAACCTAAAAATCAAACCATAATAGGTACAAAATGGGTTTTTAGGAACAAAATAGATGAAAATGGCGTAGTATCTAGAAAAAAAGCTAGGCTAGTAGCACAAGGCTACAATCAACAAGAAGGTATAGATTACGATGAAACATTTACACCCGTCGCTAGACTTGAGTCAATTAGGATACTACTTGCATATGCATGTGCCCATGACTTTAAACTATTTCAAATGGATGTCAAAAGTGCATTTCTTAATGGTTTTATAAATGAGGAAGTGTATGTAGCACAACCTCCCGGCTTTGCCGATTTTGAAAAACCAAATCATGTCTACAAACTTAAGAAAGCTTTATACGGACTTAAGCAAGCACCAAAAGCTTGGTATGATCGACTTAAGACTTTTCTAGTTGACCATAAGTATACCATGGGCCTAGTAGACAATACTCTTTTCACCAAGAAAAAGGGATCACATATTATCATAGTCCAGATATATGTGGATGACATTATATTTGGTTCAACTTGTCAAGAGTTATGCGATGAATTCTCAAAAATCATGCATGATGAGTTTGAAATGAGTATGATGGGGGAACTAAACTTTTTCTTAGGTCTCCAAATTAAACAATTAGAAGATGGGATATTCGTCAACCAATCTAAGTATATCAAGGATATGCTTAAAAATTTTGGTCTTGAATCCAAACCCATGAAAACACCAATGTCTTCCGAAACCAAACTCACCAAGGATGACGAAAGTGAATCCGTAGATAGCACTAAATATAGAGGGATGATTGGTAGTTTACTTTACCTAACGGCTAGTAGACCGGACATTATGTTTAGTGTTTGTCTATGTGCACGCTTTCAAGAAGATCCCAAAATATCCCATCTTGAAGCCGTTAAACGGATCTTTAGGTACATAAAAGGCACTACACATTTAGGATTATGGTATCCCAAAAGAACGGGTGTAGAAACCATAGTGTATGCCGACTCAGACCATGCCGGTGATTATGTCGATAGGAAAAGTACAAGTGGTATTTGTACTTTTGTAGGACATTGTCTCACCTCATGGTTTGCTAAGAAACAAACAGCCCTTGCAATATCAACAACCGAAGCAGAGTACGTATCTGCAGGAAAGGCGTGTCAACAAGCACTGTGGATGAAACAAGCTCTCGTCGACCATGGAATTGAACTCAACGACATTCATATTCTTTGCGACAACAAAGGAGCTATCGACCTCAGCAAAAATCCAGTCCAACACGCTAGAACCAAACACATAGAAATACGACACCATTTCCTACGCGACAATGTTCAGAAGGGAAACATCTCAATCGAGAAAGTATCCTCAGAGGACAACATTACCGACATCCTCATAAAACCCCTTAAGAGAGAACCTTTCAACTATCTTAGACTAGGTTTAGGATTAATGGAACCAAGTGAGTAGAAGAAACCACAACTTAAACCTTAGATTAGACAAACACGAAAACAAACCAAATTATGTGTTCTAATCCTGCGGATCCAAACGAAAACAAGGGCGGATCCCTTGTTTTGGATCCGCCGGATCCGTGGCCTGCTGAGCTTCTTTTCTATATATTAAATAAACTTCCTGTACTATTCATCACACTTCCCAAAGCATAAACACCTACTGGAACTCGACCATTATCACACCAAATTCACAATTTAGGCCATCTTTCAAAACCAATTTGTGCTCTAATCATCACTGTAAGCATCCTTATCATGTCTACATTCCTGATCTGCTTCTAGGATTTCTTTTTGGTAAAAGGGATAACACACCCTGGTAAAATACATTACACCAAAAAGCATTAAAGTACAAAGGATGAGGGCGTACTCCCCTCATCTCAGCCCGTTACATAGGCGAAACACGTACTAACAAGTACTAACTAACAAAAATAGCCATAAACACTAAACAAACAAGACTATGGCAAAAATGAAAACTACTTCCTACGACCTTGGAGCTTCAAGCCATAAATAGACTTAAGAGCATCCAATTCCCTTGGAAGATCATAAATTTGTCTTGAGTAATCATCATAGTCATCATATTCATCTTCAAGCACATGACCACCACCAAATAAAGTAGCAGGTTCGTCAACCTCATCATCATCACTTTCAGACGCCACGACATCACCCACTTTAGAGAATGGGTTAACCCTCTGAGTAGAAGATGTAGTTGGAACAGAAAAAATATTAGTCATAGGAGGCCCTGCCTGCTCCTTCGTTTGCCTAACACTCACAAGCGGGACTTGTGATGTAGTACCAGTCTTAACCGACTCATCCTTATTAACATCCATTGTACTTCCAGCATCCACATCCTTAACGGTGTCATTAGGAATACCACAACCATCCGTATCTTCCATATTAAGAGCATCAAACTGATTAGAAGTAGTGATGTTGGTTCCACTCGTACTAGCCACATCAGTAGCCTTCTTCTTACTGACACTAACCTTCTTGGGTACAGTAGGAGTCTTTCTGGGCTGATATTCAAAATGCTTGCCCACCACAGGCTTAGTAAAACCTCCTCGACCCGGATTCGAACCAGTTTGCTTTCCCTTCTTCTTATTGTTAACAGTCTGGAAACCATCACTTACATTCTTAGAGGGTGGAGCAGTCGGTATCACACCCTTAGGACAATCCACCAAAATATGTCCAAATACCTTGCATTTATCACATCGGGGTGGTTTCCACTCATATTCAACACGGATCTTCTCAATAGTCGAACCCGTACCGTCAAGTAAAGGAATCTCAACAGTAAGGCTGTCTCTAAGTACCTCATCCGACTTCACTTCGATCATACACCTAGCAAAACTACTCCTACCCCAAGATTCTTTGCACATCTGACTAGTAAAAGCATCCAATCTTTTGGGTGTCCCAATCAAAGTAGCAAGCAGACTAAGCCCGTCATCTGAAAACATAGCTAAAGGAACATCATGGAATTTAACCCACACCGGGATGTGAGTCAAATCCTCTTTCAACAAATTGGTGTTCAAAGTCCAAGGTTTAAGAATAATAGGAACATTACGGATCAACCAGGGACCATTATCAAGAACATCATCAACACCTTTCTTCGAAGTAAACTTGAAGAAAAAGAACCCCTTAGCGTTCATCATAACCTTTTGTAAACCATACTTAGCCCACGCATTACGAACATAATAATCAACGACAGGAAACGCAAGGCGTTGACCAAGGAAATAACCGTAGAGAGTGTATTCAAACCTCATGTTCACTTCTTCCACCACTTTCATTGGGACTGACAGGTCAACATCATCCTTCTTTTTGCTACATTCCAACCTCCGAAAATTAGACACGTATTTCTGAGGTTCGTTAGAAGTAGCACCCGCATAAGAAACCGACTTCACTCCAGTACCACTAGTAGTAACAACCTTAGGAGTATTAGGACCAGAATTAGCACTCCTATCCATACTCACATTAGACCCAAACTTCTGGGTTTGCATATCAGCACTAAAACTCGAAGGAGATTTATTAGTTGCATTAACATTATTACCATTCAAAGTAGATTGAAACCCACTACCACTAGCCGTGTTCTCACCAGAAAAAGAAGCCCTATCATCAAGAATATCACTTTGAATTTTATTCATGGCTTCATCAAATCTCTTATGCGCATTAGCAATCAATTGCTCCACATTAGGCCGTGTAGAACCATTGGAAAACGAATCAGCAGCAGATGTAGCATGAAGTTGCTCCAACTCATCCAAACCATCCTTATTCTTGTCCAATTTATCAACAGGTTCCACTTGATTAGGATTAGAGCCTGTTATATCACTCACATTCAAAAGACCACTATTAGGGTTCATCGTTGAGTTAGAACTCAACTCACCACTTCTAGGATTTCTATTTCATACACAAAATCAAAACTTGGGGTTTATGCATAATTCTTGTAAAATCATAAAGCATGTTTACTAAATTGCATCACAAACTATGTTTTTGGTAGTTAGGAATTGCATCTTGTAGCACATTGTCATAATTCATCAAAAACCCCATGAGAAATTTTTGTTAAAATCTTCTCACGACTAGGAAAAACGGTTTTTGGACATTGTTCATACAAATACAAAAACGTTATGTTTTAAACATCACTTGCATAATGTCTCTTGAATGCTAAAGGAAATACATAACTAATATGTATTTTCGGATACATTCAATCGAAGCTACATTGAAGTAGGAGCGTTTGGGTTATCTCTTGTTTTATCATAAAACTTGCATAAACAATATTTTCATGCATCAAAAGGAGTCGAGATAACCGTACCTCCACATTGTCCCCATGTAGGCACACACTAGACATATATACGTATTTTCGATAATTTCAACTGAACTATATATATCTTTCGTGTCTAGGATAATCATGCCTCCCGCGACTTATTATGATCACAAAGAAACCATCAAATACCTACCTAAACATCACAAAACCAAAGGAATTAGTGAGCAACAAGTTGAAATATTCAAAGCCTTAGAAAAACGATACGTACACGAGGGTAGAGTCGTAGAACCCTCATTCTTTGAAGGTACCATTCTCCGCGAACAATTAGCCGCAATTCATTTTGATAGCCTTCTAGACATCAATGAGCCCATCATCCCTAGGTTCATTCTTGAGTTCTATGCTAGTGTAGGACTTAGTTCAAATGATTATGGATACATGAATATCCATTTCATAGTCAACGGGTTTCAATTCAATATTCCTTTAGATCAATTTGGAGATGTCTTAGGAGTCCCAAATCAAGGAACGTGTTTCTATTCTGACAAATGGTCGTTAACCATTCTAGAGTCTAACCTTGATCGTTTGGCACCATATGCCAAACCATTAATCGCAAAAGAAACCATTCGTGAGCATCTCTTTTTGCCTAAGAGCAACCAAACTAGGTTACACCGAGGTCGTTAAGTTGATAGAGATCCATTTGCCATGGAACTTAATGAACTTAAGCCTCAGTTTAAGAATCTTGAAGAAGTTTTGAGAGCAAATGTCATAAGCACAATAGGAAATAGAGACCATGTCAATGCAAGTCTTTGCTACATGATGTATTGTGTGTCAAACCATCAACCCTTCAACCTTGCTTACTATATTGCCAAAAGAATGGCCGACATTCCGGTTCAAGGCACCACCGCCATGCCCTAAGGAATGCTTTTGACCCGTCTCTATAGAGCTTTTGAGCCCATTCCTAGAAACGCTTTAGGATTTGTTCCCGACTACCTCGAGATTCCTTACACCTTAGTTCCTCTAAGTGATCATAGGGTAGCAGTGGCAAAAGGAAAACGTCCTCATCCTCCTACATCATCATCATCATCATCCATGAGTGAAGAGGATGGTTTGCCAAACTCAAGGATCTCACCACCCGAGTACTTGAGTCAACTTCCTCCAATTCCGAACGAATTAGCAGAATTTAAACAAACCAAAGGAATGGTGAAGAATTTGGGCCGTTGGATCATGAAGCTTCACAAGAAAATGAGCAAGAAGTGAAGTATTGAGAGTGTTTGGTATTAGATATTTTCAAACCATGATGTGTTGAACTTATGTGTTTCTTGAGATATTATGTTAGTACTTAACTTGTACGTGAACTAACTCAACATTGCAGGTCGATAACACTTATTGTTATCAATTTTCCAAGATTAAGCCAATGTTACATTGGCTTAATCACTTTTATGGTAAGATATTATGATCGGATTAATCTATGTATAAACGTGTGTTAGAACCCGTGTTTTTAGTTTTACTCTATCACATATCAGTAGTTACATAAGTTTTAGGAAAATTTTCAGGATTTGAACGAGAAACGCAATATTCGACATACTCTCTGTTCAAATTAGTAACTCTGATTGGCAGATTTGGCGGATCCCAAAATTTGGATCCGCCTGCTATGCACTTTGGCTCCACCATATCTCAGCCTGCGGATTCGGCGGTACCCAAAAAAGGGATCCGCCTTTGTTATCGATTGGATCCGCAGACTTCAACATTAACTTTTTCAAAAAAATTCCCGACTAATCTCGATCCATATTGATTCTAGTGTTTAGAATTCTTCTACTGATCATTAAGCTTATTAGGATCATTTAAGCACACTTAGATTCATAAGAAATCCATTTCCCACCAAAATTTAAAAATTCAAATTTTCCATGTGAGTTACCTTTCTGTAACAAGCAAGGAACCCTCAAATAGGATCCATGAAATCTGTGGGAACATCACATCAACTGAATTTCCACTCACTCCTTGTATTTACTGCAAATCTTCTAAAATTCACTCAACTTAAGCTCTATGGTTTGACTTAAATGATGTGACTAGCACAAATTTTTGTTCCAAATCATTAGGAACCAACATTCTCCATTGGATTTACATCAAATCCAAACACACAGACCAACAAACCTTCTGTCTATAAATTAGAACCTCAGGATCATCACATATCACACAACAACCATCACTACTAACTTTCCTTCCTGTACCTTAGAACAACTATTTTCACTATTCAAATGACAAAATCAAATAACTCGCCAATGAGAATTTTCTCAATCTTGCTACTCCAACACCATCATCAACACACCACCTCCAACAATCACTCCTGTAGCAACCACACCACCACCCGCTCCATCACAACCTATTAGATCACCTTCACCACAACATTCACCACAACTTCAGCCCCTAGAGTTGTTTAGAACTCCACCTTCATCACCTCATCCATACTTGGATGATTTGGAAGACCTTCCACCAAGGTCAACCAATCCTCCTCCCATGACCTTTGAAGGTCAAACACCTATGCTCTTCCATCCCATTTATCGGGATATCCATGGTCCACTTTACCATGATCCACCACCACCACAACCACAAACACAACCTCTTTCACCTACATCTACATTCATTGCCATTGATGAGGCAATGTGGATCAATCAACCACAAACCCATGAAGAGATCAAGGAGGAGCACACCCGCCTCTATGCTCTCTCTAATATGGTGGATTCCCGCCTTGGTGAATCCATGGATCTTCAATCCATCTTGCTTAACTCCCTCACAACTCCAACATCAAACAACCAAACACCACCACCACCAAACAACCAACCACAACCACCACCACCAAACAACCAACCACCACCACCACCACAAGCCATTGAGCCCACTCTTCCTCCTAACTTTCCAAGGCATGATTGCTCTCAATGCGAGAGGACCGCTCACTTGGCCCAAAGGACCAACATCTTGGTCCATGAGCTTCAAAATGAGATGAGATTCATTTTGAACCATATTCTCGAATGCCTAAATGCAATCTCTCATCCTCCGTAATAGGCAAATTTTAGTTTCGTCCTAGTTTCCTTTTATAGGATTGTTTTAGGAATTTTCTATTTTTAGGAAATTTTTATTTTTTCTTTTGTAACATCATGTTTTGTGACTTATGTCACAAACAAATTTTCAAGTAATAGATGTTATATTTATGCTTATGGGTGATCACTATTTGGCATAATATCTTTGTTTGATTAATTTACTAACTTGATTGTATGGTTGGACCACTTCTACTTAGGTGCATTTTTTATCAGACACATATTTTTGACTTTTTAAAGTCAAATGGGTTGAAATATTATGTTTGTTTGACTTATACATATGTATTATGCTACTTGGTTGGATTGATTAACAAATAACCTTTGCTTTGTAGCTTTTCTCAACTTTGAATCATATACGTTGGTACCCTAGCAACGGGGAGTATAGATCAAGGGGGAGTATATCATATACTAACTCATTATTTTATAGCATTTCTCATCCTTGAAAAGTATACGTTGGTACCCTAGCAATGGGGAGTATACATCGAGGGGGAGCATATCATATTCTAAACATTTGTTTTGTAGGATTATGCATCTTAACCTTGGCACTCCAATTAGGGGGAGTATTATCCAAGGGGGAGCTTTTAAAGTTCTCAAAATCATTGAAACAATCTTGGTACTCAAATTTAGGGGGAGTAATAACCAAGATTTGTTCACCACATTCCGCTACGCATATCTTCTTTTTGTTTCGACAAAAAGGGGGAGATAGGATTAAGTTTCATACATAGTTTCATACATACTGTTAACATCACAGTACAAGTTTTTATACTTAAAATTGTTTTAAAAACTTGCATAAAACCAACTTAATCTATATTTTTAAAATACTTATACTTTATTTATCTCATTGCTTAAAAATACACTTTATATTTTGTCATCAACAAAAAGGGGGAGATTGTTAATACAAATATCGTCATAAAAGCGTTATTTATATTCTACGATCTTTGCTTAATTTTGTTAATGACAATTACAAAGTTTATCTTTAAGCAAAGCATAAATATAAGATTAAGTCTTTTACATTTATAGTAATAAGACTTTTAAAACACATTTACACATTACAAGATTACTAGGAATAACATTATATACATTTACATTTCTATTTCCTAAATTAGAAATATTTAGGATGACATCATGGCATGCATCATCAACATAATCTTAGAAATATTTTGAGATATCTTGTATAGATCTTCAAGCTAAAGAGTTGACATTTGAAGATATGGAAAGATTGTGCAAGATATGGAAAGATTTGAGAATCTATTAGCTGTCCTGCACTGGCGGATCCAAACCCATACAAGGGCGGATCCAAATTTAGGGATCCGCCAAATCCGCCAACTGTTTTATCAGTTTGCCTATAAATAGCAAGCTGATCATTCAGGCACATTCATCACTCATATAGCTTAAAATATATAATCATTCATTTGCATATCACTAACCCATATCATTCATTTCATTCTTATTGATCTCACTTTTGTAGCAAAGAAGATCAAGCATACAAGCTTCAACATACTTACTGTTGCAAGTTTCATTAGTTAGGTTCTGTGTGATTTTGTATTAGTTCACACATCATTATACATTTCATTCAGTAGTGTTTGGTTAGTGTTTTAGTCCTTAAAACACAAAGAGTGTCGGGAGTGGTTGTACCCTTGTTAAAGAACCAACGGGAGTGGTTGTACCCTTGTAAAGAACCCGGTGTTTAGCTTAGTACCGGATAAAGTGTAAGCGAAGTGTATAAAGGTTTTCTCCGCCGAGAAGGGAGTTTGTTTCTTAATGAAGAAAAACTCTCGAGTTAGAGGCTCTAGGGCAAGGAAGAGAGTCCTTGTAGCCGAACCACTATAAATCTCCGTGTTGTGGTTTGATTGTTCCTATCCTTACTTACTTTACTTATATTGCTTGTTTGTGAGTATTTACTTTGAAATCACGTTAAGTCACAAAGCGAATTAATTTGAAAACGGTAAAAACTATTCAACCCCCTTCTAGTTTTCCACATTGTCAAATAACACTACTTGACCATTTTTTCATAAAAACCGAAGTGGTAGGACCCACTATCAGAAATAGACCCGTAAATCCTTTCATAGACTAAATAAACTTAAGAACGACTAATTTGAACTCATGACACATATTTGGAACCCTTAAATTAGATTTTGAACCATTTAATATATTTTGAACTCTTTGACTTAATTTGAACTTTTGAAGTAATTTGAACCCTTTTGACTTAATTTGAACCATTGGACTTAATCGAACCCTTATGACTTGTCTTGACACTGATTTATATATTATGTACCAACCATAATTGAAATAATCTTACTATATTATAATGCACAAATGAATCTCTCTCCTACATAGTCTTAAAATTCAGACTTACAAGAAATAAAGCATGATTTACAACACTTTAATGCACCAAATTTTTAGACTTACAACAAATAAAGCATGATTTACAACACTTTAAGCATGTAATGATATTAAAGTGGTCAATTAATGCACAATTTAATTTACCCCTTCACCAAAATATACAATTATTTAACCACAATGTAAAATCTAATTATACTATCAACCAATACAAACAAGATTAAACCACAGCTATGGAATTATCTACGCACAATATCGACTAATCCTAAATCCATCCGCAAACAAATCCATATCCAAATCCAAACACAAGCGAACACAACGAAATCCTAAACTTATCTACGCACCATGACTCGCCGTGAGTCACGGCTTGGCTCTCCTTCGACTGCCGAGACCAAACTAGCCCATACGGACCTCAAATCCAAACCCAACTTCTACCTTAAATATTAACAACAAAATAAAAGAAAATGAAGCAAACAAACCCGAGACCCAAACTAAAACAGTCAACAAACATCACAAAAATGATAAAGAAAATAAAAGAGATTAAATGAATAAATAAACAACTCACCCCGAGTCAACACGAGTTGACTCGGTGAGTCCGAGTCGAGAGCGAGTCACGGCTAAATTCGTACATCCACACGCTTTTAAGGTTTTTTAAACGTTTTATTAAAAGAGAATTAGTAGAATCGGTTTTAAAGAAAATAGAAATTAGGGTTTCGAAATAAATTAAGAAAAATAAAGATAAATGGCGCGTGAGGATTTTTACCGAAAGAGGAGGTGGCTAGAGTAGGTGGCGGTGGCTCAGTGGTGAAGGCAGAGGCTGTGGTGGCGCGTGACGGTGGTTGTGGTGGGACCCAAGGGCTCAAAATCTCCAGAAAGGTAATAGATAAGCTGATCTATTGATTCGGAAAAGAAAAGTTTCGCCGGAAAAATATTCCGGCACGGTGGTCGCCGGGAATGACGGCGGTGGCAGGAAGTGAGGTGGCCGGCGGAGGGTAGAGAGAGAGTGAAATAGTTAAAATGAAATATATTATTATTATTATTAGGGTTTTTATAGTTTTGAGGGAGGGTTAAAAATGAAAATTGAATTGTGAGGGTGTGAAATGAAAAAGTGGGGCAGAGGGACTAATATTGCCAACATGGCTAAACTTTTACAATAAATACTGTGGGACCCATTCGATGTACCAAACGGACTTGAAAATTAACGAAACTTGCGCCATTGTTCACGAAATAATTTTTCTAATCAAAATAAGTATAAATATGCAATACTTTCATGAAATCAATATATTTGAAAAATACGATACGTTTTGTGCTTTCTAGGTTGTGCCGGTTCGTTAATAGGGACAATATTCTCTCTATATACTAAAATTGGCAAGTGTTTACTGTAGCAGCACTGTAGTTGCTATAGTGGACGAAACAGTGCCCATGTGCAGTTTAGCCCCTAAGGTTAAAATGCCTTTGCAAGGTAGGTCCTTAGGGGACTAACGACGCAACGCGCCGAGAACTTTAGGGACTTTTTATGTAAAAAAACATATTATTTCCAGAATTAGTTTTCAAAAATAGTCCTTTGGTTTATCCATTTTTTTCAAATTTAGTCCATTTTCAAAAATAGTCCTTTGGCTTCCTTCGGGGACTAACGATGCAACGTGCAGAGAAATTTAGGGACTTTTTACGTAAAAAACCATATTATTTCCAAAATTAATTTTCAAAAATAGTCCTTTGGTTTATCGATCTTTTTCAAATTTAGTCCATTTTCAAAAATAGTCCTTTGGTTTATCTATTTTTTTCAAATTTAGTCCTTAATGACTAACTTTCAAACAAGACTTAGCACCGCATTCCCGCAGCAACGCGCGGGTCCTCCCACTCGTTGATCCTAAAACCACAACCCTTCTCAGTTTCAAATAAGGCTCGAAAACAGAAAACTAACAAGATCTCAGTTTTTCTCTTTTAATTAATCACATGCTTGTTCTTAAAACAAACGGTTAAGAGAAATTCATCATAGATCTTTTTCGAAGCATAACCTCTTTTTAAATATTTGAAAGCTATAAAAAAAAAGAACAAAACCAAAGCGTTTCATTCTTCCTTTCGTTCGGTTGAAACAAGAACCAAAAAAAAAAAAAAAAAAAAAAAAAAACCCTACCCGAGACCCTTATACGATCTTGAAGTCGAACCACTCTGATCTTTATTTACTTCGAATAACAAAAGAATATATAAAGGGGGTTAGTGTGTTAGATTTTCAGTGGAAAGAAACACAAAGAAGTAGTATTTGTGTTTGGTATTTGGATTATGACAAGAAAAATATATATATATATATATATTTTTTTTTGTGGAAGTTGTGCAGTGGATCTAGGGGTGTGTGTGGCTGCAAAGTACGGAGTAGTGAGTAAATTTAGGGTTAAGAGTATGTGTAGGTAATATTGGATTTGGGTTGACGTTTTTGTTTTTCGTCATTGGGCTTCTAATCCTAATTTAAGATATAAAATAAAAATAATGGGCTGGACTTGTGTTAGCTATATTTGGTTAGACGGACAAAATCAAAGGACGAATTAATATTTTTTTCAAAACGAAAGCAACTTTTTTACCAATTGTATATATTTTGGGGATATTATTTGCAAGATACATGTGGCCGCAACGTACGGGTACCCGTCTATTAAGTTTAAAAATGATCATTTAAAGGTGATCAAATTATTCAGTGATTGAAAACGTAAATATTTGCTCGCCGAAAAATTTAATTATACAGGAACCCATTGCCGCAACGCGCGAGTACGTGTCTATTTTAACTTATGTTTCAAAGATGTTACTTATGTTCATTTCTTTAGTTTGGACCCTATGTTTATTTGGATATGAAATACTTTGCATTGTTTTTGCTTAAAGTTATTTTAACTTCAATTATTATTCTTTTGTACAATTACCGATAGAAAAACGTGTAACCGAATAACATTTGCTCGCCACAAAATATAGTCACAGGGTACCCGCCGCCGCATTGCGCGGGTACCCTGCTAGTAATCTATAAAGCATATAGACATGCTTGCCTTATTATTTTAGAATCTGAGACATGCGTATATGTCTAGGCTGCTCGTAGAACACTAGCAGTTTATTCATCACTACATTCACTTTGATTGTTCACCTGGCTTTCAGTGAGTTCATAGCCCCACATTAACTCTTTAATATGTTTATAAACCCATTGGGGGGGGTGATACATGCTATTTTACAATTTGGACACAAGTGCTTTAAACAGTATGCTTACCTGAAAGTATTATTGCCTAAGTACCGTTATTCCCAAAAATAAGTCCCTAGCATCGTGAACCATTAATCATTTCCATGTGAGTGCGAATATTGTGAATAGGCCTATTGGGATTGACGAATCCCGTTTGTCTTGATCAGATGGATATCACAAATGCACTATATGTGAATACCCAGGTAAAATAGCAAATTACCTACTACTAGGGCTTTAATATCATCTCTATGATACACCCAATTAACGTTTTGAGTGTCATGAGCTTAGTGCAATAATAAATGCTTTATCAATTGTCTCTTAAACTTGAAAATCTTGTGGTCCATTATTTATATATAAACCTATGAATTTCACTCAACCTTTGTGTTGACTTTTTAGCATGTTTTATCTCAGGTTCTTAAGGTATTTGGCTAGCATGAAGTCGCACGGAGAATATTTTGAAGGCTTGCATTTTATTATCATTCGATAAACTCTTGAAAACTTTTATGTTAATACATTATGTATTCTAAAACTATTTGGGAACTCTTGTAACTCTGATGTTTTATATTACATTCCGCTGCGATATTTTGGGGGTGTTACAATACGACGTGTAATCTTTCAAGAAAGAGTTGAAGATCTCCAGGTAGGAGTAGAAAGTTACCAACAACAACTCAACCTCACAAGACCACAACTTTCTTATCCTAGTATTCATGATGCATCTCAGTACCAGCTGAAGAGAGAATCAGCCTTCGGTTTCACCTACAGGAGTGCTCATGGCAACGTCAACTTTATGCGATTTGACGAGATCCATAAGTTCTGTGATGATACGCTGAAGATGGTTCGAGATGGTTTGAATCATAGGTTGAATAATATAACACTTGGAAAGAGTCAAAGGTGGAATTCAAAAGAGTCAAAGGAGGTTCGTAACTTCATAAAGAGGATCGAGGAAAGGTTGAAGCATAGAGATCAGATCAGACGATTAGAGAGCTATGTTGGAGGAAGACCGAGCTTTCCAATCCGTACATTCCAAAGGCCGGAGTAGCTGAGTTTGTGAGTAAATTGTGTATAATGTATTGATTGATTTTGTCATCATAATGGCTTGTGCACACATAACAGTGCACAACCCAATCTTTGTGAAGAAAGGACCCTGAGGTACGCTTCAGTGCCTCAATCCTAATATAAGGATCAAAAGTTTCTTACTTTTGAGTAGAATTAATCAAATTTCAAATGTTTTTCATAATTCTGCTCAAAAGAACAAGTATTCCCTCTCGAAATTAAAACCTTAAAAAGTTACTTCATTTGTTGAGGGGGAGTATTTCAAATATCTTTGTTCTATATTGAAACTTTCTTGTTGAATTTCTTGCCACAAACCTCAAAAAGCATATTTTAATCAACGTTTCTTCAAAAACAACATCAATATGCTATTTTTGAGGGGGAGAAAAACAAAGTGTGATTAAATTATGGTATCATATGTGGAATCTCCTATTAGCTTGACTCAGATTTGACCCATGAATTGACGGAATTCAAATGTCAGTAATCGAAAGGACTTGTCCATCAGGACATGTCTAAGTAGAGTGTACTATTTTGAGAAACTTTCTGTGGACTTGACCAGGCCAGGTAATAACTTCAAGCTAGTCTAACTAGTGATGTGAGTGTGTCTCGAATCGGTCTTGTTCACTAAAAGTTGATCAGTTGAAAAAGTGCGAACTCTACACAACATATGCAAATTTATCTTAAAACTCATTAGCACATGTGAAGGGGGATTATTTCCGAAAAGTAAAAAACTCTCAAAGTGTTAACAAAATATGTTTTAATAATCATAAACATTTTAAGAGATTTTCATTAAAGGTTTTATGGCATGTGATCGACTGTGAAACAACCTAGGATAGTCATGGAGTTATAAGGTGATTAAGGTTAGGTTTCATGTCCAATGATCTGCCAGAGCCGGAGGGATCTACCCAAAGAAAACACCCATAGATAGATTTAGAAGTCTTTAATTATGATGAAAAAGGAATAAAGAAATGAAATGAGAAAGAAGGAGTTGAAGAATTAAAAAGAAAAGTAAATAAAGGGGTGAAAAGAAATAGCCCTCCAAAAGTTCAACTTAGGGCAGAAACCGGGTTCAATTCATATGCTACTGCGTGTCACTAAGATGACACCGGTATTGAAGACAAGACGTCATGGACCCAGTGATGCACTGCACTTAACCTTCTAGCCACTCAAGTATCTCTTAAAAGATACTTGTTTCATTTATCTCAGAGAACCCTGCATAATATATCGACCTCTCACTCCGAGATGTGTTGATATTGAAAAAGGGTGCACTCTACTCCATGCCTCCGATGACTAAAATCAAAATGCACTAATCGAGTCTAGAGCCATGAGATTCATCAAAAGATCTCTTAGGAACACTTAAACTTTTCTACACTTGCTATTCAACATTAAGAATACAAGTTGTAAATTTAAGAGTCCTACGCAGATCCTAGCAATCTGCCAAGAACATTTATGAGAGGATTTACAAATGTAATTCTCAGTGATTGAATGAAAATCCTGCCAGGGTCAACATCAAATAGCCCTAACAGCAGGTCACTTCGGTAATCCCTTGTGGGTTACGCTTAGTGTTCGCAGTGGTTTCAAACGGTCTACAGTCGTGGAGTGATACCTTGGTGTACTCCAGCGGCTCACCCCGAATCGTTGATATACTTCAGTATATCTGTGTAAGCCCTTTTGGGGGTATCCGGTTCAGGAACAGCCTTTGTAAGGATTAGAGAGAGTTTTCAAACTATGCTGATAATTATCTCGAAGTCCGAACCTGTAAGTGCTGGATACTTTATTGCTAACAGTTTTCGTGCAGGTAAACATGGAGAATCGGAGTTCCAGCTGTGACCATCATTACCACCATTATCATCAACAACATTCCATTTCCACATGCTCATACCAACATCAGAATGTCATTCAAAGTTCAAAGACACTTCTCATCAAAGATCAAAGCAAAAGTTCATAAGTCAAAGATCAAAGCTAAAGAATGTGAATCACTTGAAGTACAAAATCAAATCCAAAAGAAGTATGAGCATGGTGGAAAAGACGTAAAGACACCGGAGTTAAAGACGTTGATGAAAGGCAGAACACAACATTATCACATCACACAGAACAAGAACAAAGAACAAAGAACAAAGATACTAGAGACGTCAAAGCCAAAGAAGCAAAGAAGACGTCAAGCAACCTTTGATGACCAACCCTTAGGGGGAGATTCTTTGGAACATGTTTTATTATTATCAAGTGTCGGTCATTAAGTTTGTAATAGGTTGCTTAGTTATAAGGCTTATAAGTTTGTTATTATTTCTAGGCTTAAGGCCCATTTCGTGTGAAAGGAAGGAAGAGGAAGTGTTGCCCTAACTTCCTTCCCTATAAATATTACATGTAACATACTCTTTTATTTGTTGGTTATTCATATATGCTATCAAACCTTCGCTATTTTCTCTTATGATATAATCGACCACATCTATTGTCTATCTCATTCTTCTTATATCTATACTTGTCTTATACAATCATGGTGACCTAACAAGTCCTTTATACTAACAGTCGTTTCTAATTAAATACAAATTTGGTTTTCTTACCTAACTCGTCCGTTTTCTTACGTTGTTGTCCGTTTTTGTCAGTTTTTATATGTTTTCGCCCGTTTTGCTACGTTTTCTTACGTTTTCATCCGTTTTTCTTACATTTTTATACGTTTGTGCCCGTTTTTACATGCTCTCGTCCGCTTTTATACGTTTTTGTCCATTTTTACACGTTTTTGTCAGTATTCACATGTTTTCGTCCATTTTTCAAACGTTTTTGTCTGTTTTTATAAGTTTTCACCCGTTTTGGTACGTTTACATACGTTTTCTTATGATTTCGCCTATTTTTATAGGTTCTCATCCGTTTTTATACGTCTTCCCCCATTTTGTTACGTTTTCTTATGTTTTATACGTTTTCATCCATTTTTATACGTTTTTGCCCGTTTTACTACGTTTTCGTCTATTTTTATATGTTTTCGTCCGGTTTTCTATCGTTTTTACAAGTTTTGTTTGTTTTTACACGTTTTCGTCCGTTTTACTCGCTTTTATCCGTTCTCGTCCATTTTGCACGTTTTCGTTCGTTTTCACACGTTTTCGTTCATTTTATACGTTTTCATCCGTTTTTATAGGTTTTTGCCTGTTTTGTTACGTTTTCTTTAGTTTTAATACGTTTTCGTTAGTTTTTAAATGTTTTCATCTATTTTTAAAAGTTTTCAACCGTTTTTAAAACGAACGAAAACGAATAAAAATGAACAAAAACGTAATAAAATTGATGAAAACGTATAAAAATGGACGAAAACGTAAGAAAAACGGACGAAAACGTATAAAAAAGAACGAAAACGGATGAAAACGTGCAAAACGGACGAGAGTGTATAAAAACGGACAAAATCATGTAAAAATGAACGAAAACGTATAAAGGAAAATGTATAAAAACGTAAGAAAAATGGGCGAAAACATATAAAAATAGACGAAAACGTAGCAAAACGGGCGAAAACGTATAAAAATTGATGAAAACCTATAAAAACATACAAAACCTAAGAAAACGTACGAAAACATACCAAAACGGGCGAAAACGTATAAAAACAGACGAAAATGTAGGAAAAACGGATGAAAACGTGTGAAAACGGACGAAAACATATAAAAACGGACGAAAACGGGTAAAAACGGACTAAAGCGTGTAAAAACATAAGAAAAATGGAAGAAAACCTATAAAAATGTACGAAAACGTAGCAAAACAGGCGAAAACATATAAAAACGCACGAAAACGTATAAAAACGTACAAAAATGTAAGAAAACGGACGAGTTACGTAAGAAAACCAAATTTTTATTTAATTAGAAACGACTGTTAGTGTAATGGACTAACGTTGCAAATGATCGTTTGGTTAATGGACTAACGTTGCCACGTGACGACTGAGAGTTAACGGAGAAGATAATGACAGTTAGCAATAAGGACGAACTGTGTGCAATAGTTTCAACATAGGGATCAATCATGCAACAAAAAAAAGATAGAGACTCAATTAGGGATTTACCCCAAACCACAGGGACGAACCATATAATTTACTCTTCTATTTATGAGTCTTGTAATTCTATGCTTATTGCTGACCATAATTCTGAGGATGAAAAGTTGAGACACGAGATTGAGATTTTAAAAGCTGAAAATGCGAGAATCATTAAACAAAAAGATGATGTTCAAAGTAAACTTTCAAAAGAGATTCTTCAACTAAAACAGAAACTTTAATGGTGTGAGACTCAAAGCATTTATTTTGAATTAGCCTTACAACAACAAAAAGAAAATCTGTGTTTTGAAAACAATTTGTTATCAAAAGTTGAAAATCTTGATGATGAGAACGAAGTCTTAAAGAGTCAACTACTCAAATATGAAAAGAAATTGCGATTTTAAAAAATGAGTACAAAAAAATTTATGACTCTTTGAAAAAGACTCGGTCTCAACTTTTGAAAGAAAGAACTGACTGTAGGAAAGACCGTGAAGCCACTGTTTGATTAAATAGAGAACTTGATAGTAGACTACAGGAACAACAACACATCATCATTAAATTAAAAGAGAAACTCCAATTACAAGAAAAAGGAATCTGTTAACATAAATGTGATTGCACCAGGAATGTACAAGATAGACACCACATCCCGTTACGAACACAAATCAGACCACTAATTTGATTACATCCACTTCTACAGGAACAGTCACCACTACTAGCGTTAGCAGATCAAAGAGTAAGAGCAACAAATGAAAGATAGGATCAACTTAGGAATTTGAATAAAACGCATGTTGCTTCTGATTTAGATTCGGACTTAAAAACTTTTAATTCTAATATCGATGTAACGAATGCTCAGACTTTGAATGTTTTAAACGTGAATGCTTCTTGTGTTTTCTGTCGTAAAAGCATGTTATCTGGTGATCATACGAAATGTGTTGCAAAATCTCTTTTATCTCGTAATAGGAAATTTACAATTGGCAATACCTCTAGGCCCACTACTGCTTCTAACTCTGTGCTAGGAAAACCGCCAACTGTAGTTTCTCATAATGCCTTAGAAACTCCCATAGTCGCGAACACAAATCCTAAGATAATGCAATCACCTAGCAACTTTACTAAGACAAAAGCATGAAGTAGTTGGATATGGCAACGTTGGTTACAAAGAACACCTAGTTTTAAGTGGATACCTAAAATTATAAATGTGTGTGTTTCTAACCCAACGGAACCCATCATTTCTTCGGGTTCCACCCTTACCATCATTCCACCTTCGTCATGGAGGTGATCCAATTTGTTCTGTAGATTGTTGATAGCGGCTGCACCAGACATATGATAGGCAATCTCAAGTTGTTAGCAAACTTTGTTTCAAAGTTCATCGGTACTGTCAGGTTCGGGAATGATCACTTCGCTGCTATCATGGGCTATGGCGATTATATCAATGGAAACATCGAAATTAGTCGTGTATACCATGTTTAAGGCCTTGGTCACAACCTTTTCTCAGTCAGTCAATTTTGTGATGGGGATTTGGAAGTAGCTTTTTGGGAAAAAAACATGCTTCATTCGTGATTTACAAGGAAATGAGCTAATGTCAAGCAATCGTGGAACAAGTCTTTAACAATCTCAATGTCTGATATGATTGCTTCTTCTCCAATATGTCTGCTTTCCAAAGCAACTTCGACAAAATCATGGTTATAGCACAAACGACTTTCTCATTTGAACTTCAAAACCATGACTGAACTGGCACGACACAAATTAGTTGACGGTCTTCCACGATTCCGTTTCGCCAAAGATCACTTATGTTCAGCATCTGAACAGGGAAAGAGCACTCATGCAAATTTTCCTCCAAAAACTGAATCCAGTACTGACCACGTTCTTCAACTTCTTCACATGGATTTGTGTGGCCCAATGCGCGTGCAAACGATTAACGGAAAACGCTACATTCTTGTAATAGTTGATGACTACTCCAGATGGACTTGGGTTTACTTCCTAAGGAGTAAAGATCAAGCCCCTTCTATGATCATCACCTTTCTCACAAAAATTCAAGTTCAGCTTCGGAATACGGTCAGAAAAGTCAAAACAGACAACGAAACTAAATTCAAGAACCAAACTCTTCGAGCTTATTTTGAGAAAGTAAGAATTGAACATCAAACATCCATTGCACGCAATCCAGAACAGAATGGAGTTTTTGAAAGACGCAACAGAATGTTAGTGGAAGCTGCAAGAACGATGTTGATTAATGCTCAATTACCAGATTACTTATGGGCAGAACCTGTTTCGACTGCATGTTATACCCAAAACCGTTGTATGATCAACAAACGCCACCACAAAACACCTTATGAGCTTGTCCATAATTGAAAACCGGATATAAAATACATTCATGTATTTGGTGCTCTTTGTTACCCAAATAATGATCGTGAAGACCTTGGAAAGCTCAAAGTTAAAGCTAACATCGGTGTGTTCATTGGATACTGTGAAAAATCCAAAGGCTTTCGCATCTGGAACCGTCATACTAGAGAAATCGTTGAAACCATTCATGCTAATTTCGATGAGCTTACAAAGATGGCTTCTGAGCATAACAACTTAGGACCCGCAACCAACCGTCTAAACTTCCCAGATCAATCAAATGCACCTCTTTCGCTAAACCGTAACGAATTGGAAACCCTGTTTGCTCTTTTGTTTGATGACTCCTTTGAATGCCATGCTCCAGATGTATCAATTGTTTCCGCTGCACAACCTAATCACAATCCTATACCTGATACACCTGACCCGACAACTACAACTGTTGAAACCACTGCACCTCCATTGGATACTCAAACAACCAAAGAACAAACCAATTCCAACTCCAACGATGCACCTGATGATCAAAATCAACAAGTACCCGCACCTACAGATTATGACGGAAATGCTTTCTTTAATCCATTTGCTCCGGCTCCCACTGTTCCTGACATTGCAGAGTCATCTTCAAGCAATTTGGATCCGTCTAATATGCACACTATCTATCAACATCACCCCTCGACACATAAATGGACAAGAGATCATCCCTTAGTACACATTATTGGCAATCCAGAAGCACCTCTAATGATAAGACAACGACTTCACTCAAATGGTGAAAATTGCATTTATGCACTCACAGTTTGTCAAGATGAACCTAAAAACATTAAACAATCAATGACATATGACAACTGGATTGAGTCCATGCAAGAAGAACTTAACCAATTTAAACAATTATAAGTCTGGGAGTTAGATGAAAGACCAGATGGGGTCTATGTCATCGGGCTGAAATGGATTTGGAAAAACAAATTAGATGCTGAAGGCACAGTGATTCGTAACAAATCGCGTCTGGTAGCTAAAGGATTCACTCAGGAAGAAGGAATTGACTTTGAAGAATCATTTGCTCCAGTGGCTAGACTTGAAGTTGTACGTATCTTTCTGGCATATGCTGCACACAAGAACATGGTTGTTTATCAAATGGGCGTGAAAACGACATTCTTGAACGGTCAACTATGTGAGGTGGTATATGTTAGTCAGCCATAGGGATTCATCGATCCAGAGGATCCTAATCATGTGTACAGGCTCAAGAAAGCACTTTATGGCCTTAAACAAGCCCCGAAGGCATGGTACGATAAACTTTTAGCTTCAAAGAGTGCAATAGCAACCTCCTGCAACACCGTTCATCATTCCAAGTCCAAGCACATTGCTCTCCGTTACTATTTTATCAAGGAGCATGTCGAGAAGGGTGCAATTGAGTTATATTTTGTGGGTACTTAATACCAATTGGCAGACTTGTTCACCAAAGCACTACCTCCCTCAAGGTTTGCTGAACTAGTTCACCAAATTGGTATGAGGTGTTTGACTTCAGATGATTTGAAAACCTTTCTTAAAAACAACTAAGAAAGTCAAACACCAAAATATTTTGTAAATATTTTATCAAAAACAACAAAAATATTTTTCTTTTATCGTTATTTCTCATTTCAAAAAAAATGCAAGTACAAAATTTCCATCAACACTTTGTTAAACAACTTAATCATTTTTTCCGAACAAGTGTTGAGGGGGAGTATGAAATTCAAATTTTAATCATTTAGTTTAAAAATTTGCAGTTGCATATTTCTAAAATGATGTTGTTTGTATAAATGTTGGTAAAAATATCCTTGTAATACCTTCCTTGATCTCAAAATATTTTATATATCCTAAGTCGAGGGGGAGTGTTAAAATTGTTTCTTGCCAAAAGAGTGTTAGTCAAATAAGTAAGTAATGGGACTAACTGTGCAAATCTGGACGTTTAGGGACTATAAGTGAAAAATTTTGAAAGTTAAAATTTTAACAAAACCAAATCTCTTTTCACATTTACTGCACTGAAATTTCATTTATTACACTCAACCACCACCATCAACGATCCACAATCTATATTCAAATCCGTGCTTTGAATCTTAAATTTGTAAGTGTTTTCATGATCTTTGTGCAAATACAAGAGATGGTTTTTAACCATATCACAATCCAATGGCCAAATCGTTCTATCATTTTGATTTTAAAATTAGGGTTTATGGCGATTTGGGAAAAAACGTTTGGATATGTTTGTGTTTAATTTTTGTGGTGGGATATGATCTTAAACAAGTGTAGAACATGTTCCAATCCTTTAATTGCACCCAGAAACATGATTGAGTGAATTTTGGATAATTAGGGTTTATGTTCGAATTGGGGGTTTCTTATAGAACGTGTTTGAGTCTAATTAATCATGTGGGTTTTGTTGAGAATCACTCACACATCACTCGTCCAAAACGAATTTTAACAATCAAACGATTTGAGTGATATTCGATTAAATGGTGTTCATGAGTTTTTTGAACAAGCATGAATGTGAGTGATAATATGTTAGATAATGTGCAGATTTGTTTAATAGGGTAATTGGAATGTCTTGGTGAGAATTATACATGGTCAAAATCTGTATTGTAGGTTGTCAGAAATTTTTTGTGTTCTTAAAATTTTTGAGCAAGCTTATTGTTGTGTTTGGATGCAATATGTGGTAATAGATATGCTGGCTAGGGTCCGTAGAATGATTTGTAACAATTGTTTTTTACTTGAAATCACAAGCTAAGAAATTTGAAAATCTCAACTTTCAAGCAAGTACGTCACGTGTAATTTTCTAAGTTTCTTGTATAAGAAATTTCGAACAAGCCAAAAGTTATCGAGTAACTCAAAACTTTCGAGCAACTCAAAATTTTTTGAGCAACTCTGAAAGTTTCGAGCAACTCAAATTTTTCGAGCAACTCAACATGTTTCGAGCAACTCAACAAGTTTCGAGCAACTTAAATATTTTTCAAACAAGGCCAAACTTTCGAGTATCTCTAAATTTTTCGAACAACAGAAGAAAGTTTCAAGCAACTTAATATCAAAAAGTTTCGAACAACTCTTACAAATAACAGTTACATGGGATTACAATCATGGACTCTATGATCTTAGACCATAATTTTTTTTGGACAATTAAAAAAAGTAAACAATCATGAAATTAAGTCACATCTAATCCACAACTATGTTCAGAAAACCTGCGCATTCATTCATGAAAGGAATAAAATCAGTAAAACAAACTAATTCATTATGCTAACATTTAAACATTTCTGGGTGTCTATTTTCTGTGATTCTCTTCTTTCAGAATACAATGGCTGAACAAAATGTGAACGTTCCAACACAAACACTTCCCAGACTCACCTTGGAGGACATTGTCCCAGCAGACTACAAGGTAGTAATCGGCAAGAACAATGCACGTGTTAACTTCGACAAACTCAACATCCCTGAATAGTCTTGCCGAATTGTCAAAGACATTCTACTGCTTCATCCTTGCAAGGACATGCTCAGCAAATCAACCTCGGTTCCTACTTTCTACATTCGCCAGTTCTGGCATACAACAAAGGTTAATCCGGATGATAATTCTTTCATAGTAACATTGGACAGACAAGAGTACCTAATCGATGTACAATTACTACGTACAATACTCCTTCTACCAAAACCTAAACAAGCCTATGCTCCGATACCTACAGAAGCTGAAGTCTTAGACTTTCTCGTTGAAATTGGGTATGACGTTCAAGCTGATGTCCCATTAACCAGACACTCCAAGGTTGATGTCAAGTACATGCCACAACCTTGGAAAACTCTCTATCTGATCATCGTTCGTTCTGTTGCTGGAAGAAAAAGTGGTCATGAGCACCCTCGTCTACAACACCTTCAAATCTTCAGGGGCATGGTCAATATGATGAAGATTGATTTTGCTCAGCCAATAATGGAAGACATGATTTATCAGCTTCAAACCACACGAAGCATGACCCAGACTCTTTTTGTTTGTTTCACCAAGTTAATTATTGCCAACCTATGTGGAGATCAACTAGTGTTTCTAAGTCGTCTTTTCGATGCCGAAGAGAAAAATCGCAGTGTTTTTGACGATCTCAAGATTGATATAGTGAAAACTCTTGCATCCAGCACACGGAAACAAGGAAAAAGGCTTCCTGACTTCCTTCTTTCCGAAGAGATCACTAAAACTTCAAATTATCGCCGATATAATGCAGCTTTTATTAAAGAAAATGTTGGTTTCACGGAAGATGATTCTCAGTCATCTCAAGTGAAGACATGAAGCCAAACCACAAAGACGACAAAAGCTGGGAGCACTGCAAACACAACGAAACAAAAGAAGCCAGCACCTTCCAGAGTCAGAAGAAGAAAAGTTCCGGTGACTCTTCTCAAGGATGAACCTACACCATAACCATCTCCAGAACCTTATAATAACTCAAAATCTGACACCAAGTCAGATGAGGAAGTTGTGGTTCACATAGAAGATGCAGCAAATGATGACCCAGAAACTGAATTGGCCAAGAAGTTAAGCTTGGATTCCCTAAAAACTGATGAAGAGAAAAGAAAGGGAATCATATTCAAAGAGATTGATAGAGACTTGCGTGATGATGAAGACCAAGATGATGATGATGACTCGAACTTGATTGATAAAAGGAAACTCAAGAATGTAGTCTCCCATGTTTGCACTCAAGAGGAAATGAAACATGATGATCTTGTTTAAGCATCAAAAATCAGTAGGAACTTTCCTCAACCACCTCCAAGTCCGGTTCTTCGACCCAATGTGGAAAGAGGTACAAGCAGTAACACCCAACTCCTTTTGGTTAGTCAACCCGGTGGAGAAGGGAACACCATTACTGCACCAACTTCGGATTCGGTTAATCAACCCAGTAACGAAAAGCAAAAGGATGAGGAAGGGAACACTGTTATGTCTGAATATATTTCTGAGCAGGATAATGATCAAGACATGAACATGGAGAAAAACTTAGTGATTACAGAGGAAGATATTAAGAAGGTTACACTTGAAGTTGAATTGGAAAACAAAGCAAAAGAAGATGAAGAAATGAGGTTAAAGCAACTTCCGAAAGAAGTGTTAGCAAAGAAAACCGCTGATGATTACATAAGAACACCTCCAACCCGGTGGAGAAGGGAACACCATTACTGCACCAACTTCGGATCCGGTTAATCAACCCGGTAACGAAGAGCAAAAGGATGAGGAAGGGAACACTATTATGTCTGAATATGTTTCTGAGCATGATAATGATCAAGACATGAACATGGAGAAAAAATTAGTGATTACCGAGGAAGATATTAAGAAGGTTGCACTTGAAGTTGAATTGGAAAACAAATCAAAAGAAGATAAAGAAATGAGGTTAAAGCAACTTGCGGAAGAAGAGTTGGCAAAGAAAACCACTGACGACGGTACGAACACCTCCAGCTTCACCTCCTGTATCTCCTCCAATTCCTGAAGATACACCTCCAGTTTCCCTTCCAGTGTCACCTCCAGCATCAACCAAAGATCAGAACGACAACTTCAACAAAGAATCTCAAATTCCTGAATCATCCACTCATTCATCACCGCCACCAACACAAACAACATCAACTGACAAATCAATCAAGAAACCGATAAACACAATAATCTCACAAGCAACAGCAAAAGTCAAGAAAGCCGTGAAAAGAGCTCGAGTGAAGAAGGAAAAGAAGCTACAAAGACCAAATTGAAACTTTAACCAACATGGCCAACGGCTTAGCTGATAAAGTAGAGGAACTTCAAGAGACAAAATAACGTGTCGATGAGTACGTATCCAAAGATGTCCAAGAAGATATGGATAGACTCATCATGCATTACACAGACACATTCCTCGAAAAGAACTTATCAGACATTGTCTTCAAGGACATGAAAGAATATCTGAAGCTATTAAGAAGTCAAATCAAACAATTAATCAAGCAAATTGTTAATGAGGTGATCTCTGCAACTCCTCTCACACTTCACACGGTCCCGACTCCGACAGAGAACATCACACTTGAGGAACTTCAGCTTTAGGTTTTTGATCGATTATCTGCAAAGACAACCCTCACTCCTGAAGAAACAGATATCTTCACTGCTATCTCGGTAAATCTTGGAAAGACTGCATGCAAAGAGGATGCTAACACTCACAAAAGGCCAAGGGAAGACGAAGACCCTGATCCTAACTCACAGTCAAAGAAACTCAAGTCAACTGGTGGTGCTTCGTCCTCACATCAGCAACCTGCTAAACCTTCAACAACAACAACAACAACAACAACACATAATGAACCAAAGGCGTCCGAGTTAGCACCTAAAGAAGATGATCACTTTGTCTACACCAGTGACGACTTCCAGGAACAGCCTGACTTTCAACCTCAAACTAAACCTGGACCTTCATCAACATCCAAGAGCATAAAGGAACGAAAAGACAAACAACCAAAAGTTGTCTCATGGCTTGACAATGACAACATGGCTGACTACAGATGGTTTGATGAAATGGTAAATGCTCAACCTCCTCTGCCTGAATATGAAGAACCGTTAACTAGACGCACAGTTGAATTCACCCAAACGCTCAAGAAAGAATTTGGTATCAAGAAGATGAATAAGACGAAATTGAGACGGATCAAGAATGATGCATTCAATCTTCTCAAAGAACGATCCGGGAGCGCAGCCGAACTGGAATATTATTTGGAAAACATTGCACGAGCAATGTCCAACGATTCAACAGGCTCAACCCTGAGTCCAATGTCAACTACACCTCGAGAAAGCATGGACCTTACTTCACAGATTGGACCAAGCCCTTACCGATGGTGGGAAGACCAGAGAAACCCATAATTCCCTTCAAATTCTTCTTCAACACCGACTTGGAATATCTTCAAAACAGGGATCAGACTGAACGAAAATATGCTACATCTTTGACTTATCGAATCCCTGCTGCAAGATATGAGCACACAGCAATTGAAGAAACTCAAGCTGAGATATTCGTTGATGAGGTAGTCCCATACAACAGAGATGCATTACTCGGGATTCACCATTGGCCTGAACGTCGACAGCTCTACTACCGCAGCAGAGAAAAGTCAAGAAAAGATGTCAAAAGTACGAACAGAATTGTCGCCATCGTGACTCTTGAATCTGCAACAAAGTTCGGTTATAATTAAATGCAGAAGATTATATCTCGAGATGAAAAGGAGTACACGTTCTGCGAAGCTGACTTTCCCGACTTGAATTTGAACGACATTGAAGACATGTATATCGAGAAAGTTCAAGGAAGAATGCGACGTTTCTCAACTGAACTACAATATTCATTCATTACTTCTCTTTTAATCTTCATAAGGCATTTAATTATTCAAGAGAGAGTTGAAGATCTCCAGTTAGGTGTTGAAAGCTACCAACGAAAACTCAACCTGACAAGACCACAACTTCAATATCCTGGAATTCATGAAGCATCACAGTATCAGCTGAAGAAAGACCATGCCATCGGGTTCACCTATATAAGTGCATTTGGATGTGTCAACTTCATGCGATATGACGAAATTCACAAGTTCTGTGATGATACATTGAAGACGGTACGTGATTGCTTGAATGATCAGATTCTCGGAAAGAGTCAAAGGTGGAATTCCAAAGAGTTGAGGGAGGTTCGTAACTTCATCAAAAGAATTGAAGAAATGTTGAAGCGACGCGACGCGACCAGATCAGACATCTTGAGAGCTATGTTGGAGGAAGACCAAGCTTTCCTATTCGCACATTCCAAAACTCTCTCAGAGTGTTAACAAAATGTATCTTATATTCATAAACACTTTGAGAGATTTTTCAAATGAATGGTTTATGGCAACATAGGATAGTCATGGAGTTATAAGGTGACTAATTCGTCCAAAGGAATACAAAGGAAATATGTATTCCCGAGTCGTTTTCCCAACGAAGGAATGAATGGAATTATCGGTTCGAGTCGAGATTTGTGTCGTGAATAGTGTAATAAGTGAGATTTTGGATTTTTAGACTAAAATTGATAAACATAAACTAAAAACAACTTAATAAGCAAGTAAAACAAGAATATGAAGCACACGTAAAGAAAAACTAAAAACGCGCATAAACGGGATAATCCCGAGCCTAAAAAGTGAAATCTATGAAATACTAACCCTAGATATGAAAAACTATTTTTCCTAAGTCCTATTTGATAAAAGAAAATTTTAGAAAAAAGAAAATTATTTTTTTGATTTATATTTTATTTATTATGATTTAAAAACGAATTTAAAAAAAATATATAAAAAATATCAAATGAAAGAGAAAAATTATGAAAAATTACAAAAAAGTGCTAAAAGTTATGGCGAGTTTAGGAAAAATAAGAAAAGGCTAACTGCTTAATGGAATAAGTAGTTTAAAAGCTAAAAGAAGAAAATAAGCTAGAACTGAAAATTGTGGTTAAAAGAATTAAAGATGCATGGGATAACAGAAAAGTCCCAAGGGCACTATTGGTTCAGGAGTGGTGTGGTTAAAGGTTGAGGGTGTTGAGGTCTAGGGTTCGAGCCCTGGTGGCTCCCCTGGACTTCCACCTTCCCTTTTTATTTTTATTTTTTTTAAACTTTTCTTTTGGAAGTTGTTAATAAGCTAGAAATAAGAAATTTTTGTGAAGGAAATATTTTTAGATTTCAACTGATAAGCCAGAAAAAGGACTTAACAGGCAGATTGCTTATAATAGAACGAAACTAATTCTAATGGAAAATGAAACTAATAAGCTAACAAAAGCTAAAGTTAAACTAGAATAAGCTATACTAAACTAAATGCAATCTAAAAAAAATTAAGAGAAGCAGAATAGGCAATACTAATAAGCAATTAAGCACTGGGTAATCAAATAAGCTAATGAGGGGTCTGATGTGCAGGGCAAATTAGTCCAAAGGGGCAAGTTTGGGCTCACTTTTAAGCACTAAGATAAAAGGAGAAAACCACAAAAGCTCAAAATCTTAAAAGATCATAAACCAAAAAGCTTATAGAAGAAATATCAGACCTTAAGAAACTTATTATTTGCTTAAAAATAAGCTAAAAAGAAGGTGGTTCAATTCAACTTTATACTGATGAATCAGTATAGAGTTGTTGAACTTAGCCACTTTTAAGCTTCTCAATAAGCTATAATGAGCTTAGTAAGGTACTGGAAACTATGAAAAAGCAAAGATCAATAAGCTACCAACTTGAAACATGAAAATCAGGCACTATAGATTACAAATAAGCACTTAAAATGGACTTCTAAAACTGCTTGTGCAGAGCTGATATGGGAATAGAAAACTGATGTGAATTCTAGACTGAGTTGGACCAAAATGACACCAATTCTATGTGTAATGCATCCAACTCTTAGCAATCAACTTAAATCACTACAATGAACATAAAAATTGCAAAATCAAGGACAAAAGCTGCTTATCTCAACATTAAGCTTAAACTAGCAAAATTCAATTCAGGGACCCTAAATTTCTCTCTCACTAGGGGCGATTTTCTGCCCACCCCCAGCCGCCACTCTTTCTTTGCTTTTCCGGCCAAACCTATCCAAGAATCGTCTCTCTACCTTATAACGATCCTTGATTCGTTTATTTGGTATGCAATCGATTCTCTAGGGTTGTGTTTTTTTCTAAGATGTGGTGTGCTTGGGTTATGGTAATACCCTTACTGATTTATGGATCGATCTGTTCCCTGAATCTGATCGTTTTTCTGCGATTGGTTTTTAGGGTTTTGGATTATTTTTCTTTTAGGGTTTACCACTGTCTTTTGATCATACAGATGGTCCAGGTGGGGGTCGTCTTGTGTGATGTATGCTGCGCTATATCTGCTGAAACCCTAATTTTTTAGGGTTTCTTATTTATTATTCGTATGGTGCCTGATCCTTTGATTGCTAATTCTAAGCCGTTTGGGGCTTGGTTACATATTGCTGGTGGTGTTATTGGAATTGTACGATTAATAACCCTTCTAGGGTTTGGCTTTGCGATCGCTGCAAGTGAACCCTTGTTAGGGTTTTGTTCGATACCTGCAGGTTCTATCAGAGGTTTGTCGTTGTAAGTGGGTTTGGAGAGAGTTGTAAGTCAAGTTTTTAGGGATCTTGTTCAAAACCCTAACCATCATAGACCTGTATTCATCTACTTATTATGTGGTTTGTGATCGGATTCTGGGATTAAGGTTTTCTAAACCTCTTTGGCTCGCTCATGGGAGGTTTGGTTTTCTTAATCCATTCGGACGTTAGTGGCTGGTCTAGACATTCTTTTGTTTAACAGATTTGGTTTTTAATCAGACCTTGTTTCTTATGCGACCTGCTACTATTTCCGTGGAAGTTAGGGTTTATGGGAACCCTATTGGTCGTTTGTTTGCTTCTGGGTTTATGCGGGTAAGTCTTTTCTGCTATTAAAGACCTGGTGGTATTCATGGGATGTTCACGTATTACCAGTGCATGCTGGTTTGTTCGTGAGTATTGGAAGTCTGGGGTCTGGTTTATACATGCGCATTGTTGCTGTTCATGTTGATTATTCAGAACCTCGTTATGATGCTGGAAGTTAGGGTCGGTGACCCTATTATTATTTTTTTGATCCATATTGCTCATATTTCACTCCTATTTAGGTTATTATTGTTTGAGAACAAATAATAGCAGTTGCATGTATGGATTACATGGATAATGATGTGAAGTTCTACAATGACTATGGCGCTGATGCTACTTAAGTGATGCATGATTTTGTGTTTCATTTTTATATTCACTTGTATAGTCTTTGTAGGTGTAAGTTGTTTTTTGTAAGTTATAAGAATGGCATGTCATTCTTATATATTGGTTTGATCTGTTGATCATGTAAGTGCCTATGTAACGGGCTGAGGACATGGGATTCACCCATGTCAATTGTACTTCATTGTTTTTGGCGTAATATATTTACCAGGGTTTAAACCCTTTTACCCAAAAAAAAGCTTAAACTAGCACATTTGGATCTAAAAACTACAATACCAACTCAAGACATCTAAATCTACTAGATTCAACTTAGAACTACTGATTATTAGCTAATATTACTTTAAAACAGCTAATCAAAGTTTAGCAAAAAGCAAATGAACAGTAACAACCATATTTTGACCCATTTTGGGGCTGTGCCAAACACCCCTTAATTTGAAACTGCTTTGATTTTAAAACTGATTAAGCTTGAAAACCTGAGAGAGGTTGATTGAAACTTTACTAAAATGACTTAATGACTTAATTAAAACTACTTTGACTAATTAAAACTACTTTAACTGAAAAATAAGCACAATAATAAGCTAAACCTAATATGCAATATTTTTGTATTTTTTAGAGATTTTTGAATGAAAACTTAAACAAAGGATATGTAAACTACAATAAGCAAGTAAAAGCAATTTTAAACTAAAATAAGCATATAAAAGAAAATAAAAAGCAGTAATAAGTAGTAAATAAGCAATAATGAACTAGAACTTGAAATTTAAATGAAACTTACAAAAGCCCTTTGCACAAACAGGGCAAATTATGCTTGAGGAGCTACTCTACAAGCTCTAGCTTGTCAAAAGATAAGCTAGTAACAATAATAAGCCCTTCCAGGTCTGGCTTATAATCCACAACAGCTTAGTTGACTTATTTTGACTATTTTTGAATTTGTTAGATTAAAACAGGAATTAAGCAGAAATAAACTCACAAAGGCTATATTAAGCTTATATGAGCTTATGAGAACAGAAATAGAAGCTTAAAAACAGTAAAGTAACAGTAAATAAAAGCTTAAAGTAAATTGAGACAAAGTATTTTAAAAGTAAACTGAAATTGCATTAAACAAAGAGTAGATTACAATACATGAAATGAGAATTACAACTGAATTTTAAAAGCTATTTAACTAAGGAAAACAGTAAATTGACAATTAAAGAAAAATGGACTCAATACAAAGATTGGACAACTTCAAACTTGTGATGGGGTCTTCTATTTATAGCTGATATGAGGTTCATTAGGGTTTCCAAATATGGTTCTGGATCCTTTAATTCGAGCCCTTGATCAATCCTTTATCACCAATCCTCCAATTGCAGCCCTTGGATCACTTTGGTGATGTGTAGCCACCAATCAAATCAGTCCATTCGTCCACTCTATCATTCCCTCTTGTCACGTGTGTCAGAGGTCTTCTAGAAGTACTTTAAGTACGGGTAAAAAGGTGTGAGGAGCAGGGTAAAGGATGAGGGAGATGAACAGTAACTGGCGGGTATGTTTGTTATTATTTTTTTTATTGTTTGACTGTTTGACCGGGTTTAGGGAATGGGTAAGATTCTTATCCGGGTTTGGGATTGGGCCTGTGTTGGGCTTTGGTAAGGATTTTGGTCCGGTTATTGATTTATGGTTTTAAGAGTTTTAGGATTAGGTTTAATTTAGTGTTTGGTTTAAGGGACCAAATTTGCTAATTCTGCAAAATTGATTCAAGGGCTGATTTTGCCATGTGACTTGATTTGAGGATTGGTTTTGACAATTTGAGCATAAATATGATCCAAGCTTGTAAATTCTTCCCCGGCCTCGGCTTTTGATACCCTTTCCAAATCTCGTGCTCGTTTTTGACTTGATTTTTGTCCTTTTTCTCAATATCCGTACCTGCATATGCATAAACATAAAAACACAATATATTTGGCATATTTGGTTAGTTTTTTGTCTATTTGGTCCGTTTTATTAGGTAAAAGGTATGTGTAATTTAACACATACCAGTGACTAAGGTTAGGAAATACGTCATGTGATCCGCCAGAGCCGGAGGGATCTACCCAGGGACAACACCAATAGTTTTAGTACTAGAAGTCCTTAGTTATGATTAAAAAAAATGAGTAAATAAATGAAAGGAGAAAGAAGGAGTTGAATAATTAAAAAGAAAAGTTAATGAAAGGGTGAAAAGAATAGCCCTCCAAATGATCAACCTTAGGGCAAAAACCGGGTTCAATTCATATGCTACTTGTTGTCACTAAGGTGACACTGGTATTGAAGACAAGACGTCATGGACCTAGTGACGAACTTCACTTAACCTTCTAGCCACTCAAGTATCTCTTAAACGGTACTTGTTTCATTTCTCACAGAGAACCTTGCATAATCTATCAACCTCTCACTCCGAGATGTGTTGGTGTTGAAAAGGAGGCACTCTGCTCCATGCCTCTAACGAAAAATAAATCAAAACGCACTTAATCGAGTCTAGAGCCACGAGATTCATAAAAAAGATCTCTTAGGATACACTTTCCAAAATATACACTTGTGTTCGCCAAAAAGAACACAAGTTGTAAGAGTCTTTTTATGAGATCTTCGGATCTTGCCACTTTCATTATGGTGGGTGTTACTATGCTTCAAACGGTCTACTGTCGTGGAGTGATACTTCGGTATACTTCAGCGACTCACCTGAATTGTGGGTATACTTCGGTATATCTGTTGTAAGCCTTCTTGATGGTATCCAATTCAGGAACAGCCTTTGTAAGGATTAGAGAGAGTTTTCACACTATCCAGTTTATTCTCTCGAAGTCTAAGCCTATAAGTGCTGGAAATGCCGCTAAGGAGACTCCTTTCACAAATCGAGTCCTAAAGATGTAGGTCTATACTTGGATTCTATCCATAGTATCAATAATTGTCCTTAATAGGATTCGGACGGCTGATTTGCCCGACCAAAGTGAATGGAATCAAGACATTCATTAGTAAAGCAATTGTAGTGGTCAATTCTCTAAGAATAGTCCACCGTGATCCATTGGAAATTATTACTAACCTCTACCATGCAACTACCGATGAATATACCTTGAAGGAAGACCGTTACATCCACATGCTCATATCAACAACATCATTGATGACATAGTTCTCACCAAAGATCGAAGCAAAGTTCATTTCTGAAAGATTCTACGTTTAAGCCAAAGAATCTACATAATTGAAGAGACAAAAATCAAAGTTAAAGAAAGAGAACCCCATAAGTATGAAGAGTCAAAGTCAAAAGATATATGAGCATGTTGGATGAAGACGTAAAGACACCACAAACGAAGACGTTGATGAAAGGCAGACCACAACATTATCATATCGCACAAAACAAGAAAAAAGAACAAATATACAAGTGACGTCAATACCAAAGAAGCAATGAAGACGTCGAGCAACCTTTGATGACCAACCCTTAGGGGGAGATTGTTGGGAATAAGTCTAAATATTATCAAGTCTTGGTCATTTAATTATGTAATAGGTTACTAAGTTAAAAGGCCTTTATGTTTAGTTTAATATTCGGTCCATGTAGAAGGCCCATGGGCCGTGGGCTTTTATGTTATTTCTTTTAGAAACATGTACCAAGGAGATGCCCTAGCTAGCTCTCCTATATAAACTCATGTACACACTCTTTTATGTGGTTGGTTATTTCATTTATCTTACTAAACCTTTGTCATTTTATTTTATACTTGAAGTAATTGACCACTCTCATCTCTCTCTCTCATTTCTCTCATATTTATACTTGTGTTGAATCTATTATGGTGACCTGACACCAGCCATCTTGGTTTCTCATCACGAAGTTCACTTCTGGCTTTCAATAATGGAATATTTCTATCATGCCCTGCTTTGTCATCATGAGGCCAATAATTGTTGCAAGCATCATTACTCGATGTTTCCTCCTTTCTCTTACTCCACCAATAATCTTCTAGTCTCATCATAAGTTCGCAATCAAGTTTATGCATTACTGAAACATTTTTCCAATCAAAGGAAAAAGTTTGCCCCTTCTTGACTCTCATGTTCCTGTGATTCTTCCAAGACCACCTTCTCCTTCAAGGATTTATTCTTCAAATCTCCATCTTCTAGACCTTCATACCATTCGTAACTTTGAAAATAAGTTAAATACCCGACATTGATAATTCCCGGTAGATTCCCCCCATTGCAACCATTCTCGGTCTTCCAATTGCAAGTCGGCCATTCAACATGTCCATTTTTAAAGCGAAATGGTTGACATGCATGGTTTATTTCTTGAGTAGGCTCTTCCCAAATCCCATGTTTAAGCCAAGGTTTATCCTCAACCCATGGTACTTGATCATTCCATTCATAGTACCATGCGTTTTTAAATTCATCACAGGTCTTAAATCCAGGTAAATCTCTTGTAATTACATCAACGTCAATTTGAAGAAGATAGTTAAATTCCTTGAACTTCCTACATAACGGTGTTTCATAATCAAAGCCATAGGCTAAAAGATAGTTAATAGTTTAGGTTCGATTTCTAAGCAAATATGTTGCGAGAGTAACCACATAACCATTGAAATACCATAAGATACCCAATGAACTGGGTTTGACCTTTGACTAAGAATGATATACAATCTTTATCAGTCCATATACGAAAAGAAAAAAAGTCAAAGAAAGAAATTAAAGATAACCTCAGTTCAATTATATTTCACAACTACATATGACTCACTTCACTCCCCATCTCAAGAAACTTAAACGTAAAAGAACAATTAACAAAGATTTCAGGTTTACAATTTCAAGTTACAAGATCTTTAATGATCTACAAAGAAACCCATCATTGATCTTTACAAAGGAAAGAAATTACAACAAAACCTACCTGAGACCTTTTTATAAAGATCTTGAAAACCACATGTGCTATGGTTCTTGTTTGGAGTGCTAAGGAAGATGCTTCGTTTGTTTAAATGGAGGTACAAGGATGGACTTTTGCTTTGAATGTATTAAGGAGTCATAAGGTGGGAAAGATTGATGTTGCGTTTGTGTCAGTTTGGAGATATAAGGTTGAGTTAACTTTGTTCGTATGTTTTATCTATGGAGTGATAAGGATGGAATTATTTTTTTGACTTGATGTAATGAGGAGTTATAAGTTGAAAAAGAAGTCAGTTTTGTATGGAGCGATAAGGGAGAAAGTAAGTGGTTGCGATGTGTTAAAGTGAAGTGAGATTTGGGTTGCACTAGTTTGGGGTTTAATGGTCTTATATAGTGCGAGATTAGGGGTTCCCTAATTAATGGATTGGGCTGTGATAATAGGGCAGGAGATTGGGGTTGTCTATTCAGTTAAGATTAAATGGATTGGACTTAACCAAAAGTTGGGTTTGTAAATGGCGTTGAATACTAATTTGATGCCTGATGATTATGAGGTACAAAGGCTTTTGCTTCATGGTCCTCCTGATCATATTCTGGATAAGGTTAAATAATCGTTGAAATCAAAAGCTAGACCGCACAAGTACACACATATAAGTTTTATGCGTTCAAGAAAACATGCATCCACTGTTAGACCTGATATTGTTGGTGGTGGACCGTTCACATACATCAGTGTTAAGCAAATGCAGGAAGCATCATCTGAGTGTATAGATTTACATGACTTTTTAAAAGAAATAATAATATAGGTAGCCTTATTTGCTCTTTGTGTTTTCTAAAAGTATACAAGCACTTTCAAATATTTGGATGAGGAAAATGCTTATGCTAAACTGTATATTTCAGGTGTGCATCAACAAGCCAACATGAAAGCTCCGCTTCAACGCACGGGCTACACTGCTCGTTATAAATAGAAATCATCACTGATTGAGTTATTTTTTTTAGATGCCTTGGAATGACATCGTGAGCTCTTGCATTTCAGTGTGTGGCATCTAATCAACAATCATGTTAGTGTTTAGGAAAGGTTGGCATGTTGTCATGTCTTTTTGTGTATCTCTTTTCCTTTAGCCCAACAAAACAATTGATTGTGGAACTGTTGTTGTGATGCTTAATTAGTGGTATTTAGTATGTTAGGACCTGTATAAACTTAAACTGTTGTGATTTGTGAAACTGATCTTAAATCCATTCGTTTTGTTAAAATTTTGTTTCTGGTAGTGTTGTGGGTTTATAACTGGAAATACAATGTAACAGGTGGTGTCTAACCAACAAAAAAAATAAAAATCATTAAGCCATGTTTTGTAAGCAAAAAACAGGGCTCTATGCTAATTAAAAATGTTGTTTTTTTAATCGCTTAGAGCAAGGTTTCCAACCGGGCTCTATTACGAATTATAAAGCCCGTTCCTAAAATCGCGGTCTATGCCAATTCATCATAGAGTCTCTCCCCCTTTGTGCCCTCATGCAAAACCGGACTCTATAGCCATTTTCAACCAGGCTCTATGTCTGTTTTTGTAGTAGTGTAGAATTCAAGGTTTTCAATATCGGGATCCTACCTAGGATTGTTTTCGTCTTTGCAAGATCGTGATCGTAAGATCGGATCGGAATCCTAAGATCCTACTATAATGCTTTTATTAAATGATCTTTGTAATACTATTTAAATCTACAAATTATTATATATTATAAACATGAAATTATATGAATATTTCATGAAAATGTTGTCATAAATTATGAATATGAAATATTTAAAAAGAATCACATGTTGCTTTTTAAATTTTATAAAAACATAACCATAAATTTGTACTTTTTTTGTTTGCGGTTCGAGAAAAGTAAGATCGGATCGGAGTAGATCTTAAGATCCTATGGTTAAGATCGGGATCCTATAAGATCTTAAGCTTGTTAAGATCCTACATAGGATCCGGATCGTTTTTGCTTTGTATAATCGTAAAATCGTAAGATCTTAAGATCAGGATCGAGATCTTAACAACTATAGTGTAGATTATTGACCAAATATACACCTTCAAATCTAATCATCTACGATGTCATATTCTACATTAGAAGTTTAGATAGACGAGAACAAGTCAAATGTTGCGCATTCTTGTCTAGTTATAATAAATTTAGAGTTAATTGCATTTTTGGTCCCTGTGGTATGGCCAAATTGCAAATTTAGTCCCTGAAACTTTGAAAGTGCATTGAACGTCCTCATTTTAAAGTTTACGTTGCATGTTTGGTCCCTCGAGCCTAGACGACGTTAAAATTTTAGGGACCAAATATGCAATTTGGCCATAACACAGGGACCAAATCTGTAATTTGGCCATACTAAAGGGACTAAAAATGCAATGGAAACTTCAAAATGTGGATGTCCAATGCACTTTCAAAGTCTTAGGGACCAAATCTGCAATTTAGCCATACCACAGGGACCACAAATGCAATTAACTCATAAATTTACTCTGCTACTAGAAAATTGTGTATCATCGAACGGAACAATTTCAACGGTAATATAATAAGGACCAAATATGGTATTTATTAGTCTTAAAATAGCGACAAAGTGTTTGTCCCATCCACCAATTAATATTTTAACATTACATTTTATTTGCAAACATGTATCGGTTTCGCATCACCATGTTGTCACATGGGTGATCTTTTAAGTCGCTTCTATTTAATATGATATAGAGGTACATATCTATAAACTCGCATTAAAGAGGTTTTACTATATATTTTCAAGTATTATATTCGGCTACTTGTTCTGTTCATCACAAGTACATCAACGACTTAGATATAACAAACAGTACTCGTGTCTTACACTTTTGTCAGGGCCGGCTTTAAGAGATTGCAAGAGGTACCATTGCACAGGGCCATCGCTTAATGAGGGCCACAAAATTATATGCACTTTATTATATGTATATGCGCAACATGATGCTTGAGTTTAATTAGTTCATGCACGATACATTTGTATTTTGTATGCATGTTTAAGGGCCTCTTTGTGATGATGGCACGGTGCTACCGAAATCAATGAGACGGCCCTGACTTTTGTCTCTTGTTTGATGACCCTCATGCCGACATACATATTTCATATCACAGCGGATGTAATAACAAGTTTAATGATCAAATCAATCATTAAACTAGTGTAGTAATAAACAACAACCCTATATATCAGGTAAACATATCTTAGGGTGAGTTTAATATACGGTAATGGAAATCACACAATGGTTTGATGGTATAAAAGATTAATGAAAAATGGTTTGATCACAATATGTAATCACATTCATGCGTTCATAAATGGGGAGAGATTCACAAATCACAGATGGGGAGAGATGTAACTTTTACTACGTATCTCATTCCACTTTCTACCCTACCCTTTTTTTTTTTTTAGTCATAATAATCAATAATATAAACAAACCAAATGACATTTTATATGTAGATATAATTACTTTCATTTTACCTTATTTTCAAACTAATACCGATAATGATTGCTATTGCCAACCAAACGTACCGACTTAAACACAATTATACATCATAATACACTGACAAACATACTTACGCAACCCACCCTTTCCTTGTTTACGTCTTGTTTTCGCGACCACTAAATCACTCAAAAAATTGCCGACCTGCATAGGTAATAAGAACATCGCGTTCAGGAGTAAAGTTTAAATGCAAAGGAAAAAAACTCAACACATATACACATGAGTTTGAAGTAAAAAGCTATCACCCAATTAAAAATGAGTTTAAACATACTCATGCCTAATCAATTAACAATGTAACTGCCCAAAAGCAGTCGGGGACTCGTAACACAAGTTTTTTTACATGGCACATTTAACAAATATCAGGCTTTCCACACAATTATACATTATGGGAAAAAAATCCATGTAAAAAAAATAATAATAAAATGAAAAAAATGAGAGACCTAACATATGTGTCTAAACTCATCCCTAATAAGTTAACAATATGACATATCACTTATGCATTTTCTCTCTCTAAATATTCAATTTTGATTTTTCCACTTATTATCATCTTGTTCTTACGCATATTTTTAGTTATGCTTTTTAATCATGACAATTATTTTTCAATATATAACATGTACGAGAACATTAAAGTTAGAGCTATTTAACTCAAACACGCATTGCAAACTTTGCAAGGATCTCGTCATATCTCGCTGAAATACAAAATACATAAAAAAAAATATTAGCACCTATTCGGGCATATTGGTTGTACGTGATCAATTTTCGACTGTTTAAACTTTCTAGTCATTTGCTTGATGAAATTGAGATCTCAATTATTAATCTTATCTCATTGCAAACACTACCAGAAAATGGGGCAGCACTGACGATAAAATCCGCCAGCAACAGTCATTACCGACAGTTCACTAACGGAAAATTTCCTTCGGTAATATCGTCGTCGGTAATTTACTAATGGATTTTACCGACGGATTTCAAAATTCCCTGACGGAATTTCCCGCTATTAATATGTTCTTAATTACCTCCAGATTAACGACGGATATTAGTGACTGTTTTCTGACGGGTATTAGTGATGGATAACAATCAATAAAATACAAACGGATTATCGACCAACATGTTAGTCACCATGATATCAGGAGATTGAGATGATTTAGTGTATGTAATGAGAGAGAGAGCATATGAAAGTGTGTGTTTATTGATATGGAAAAAAGATTAAAAAAGGAGTTCTCTTAATGACAGTTACACAACTGAAATGAACAAGTAATCATCTATTTATAGTTGAGTGAACAAGTTAGGGACTAGTTTCCAAACTTGTCACTTTAGGTCCCTATCGTTTAAATAAACATACTAAACATGATTACTTGAGGTTCTAACACAACATTTGACAAATTAAATTTGGTGTTCCGTCGCTATTTAGTCGCAATCTGTAGCTATATTTTATGGGTAATTATTGCCATTTTTTTTCGTTTTAGAGAATCCAAGAAGATGGAAATAAAACTAAATACATAACGAACGTAGAAGATTCAATTCACATATTAAAATCTGCAAATATACGTATGAATCCAATATTCGAATAACAAATTCAATACAAAAAAAAAATTGTCTAAACGGATGATATGTGATATACACCGCATACAAAATGATAGTAATGTCATTTGGGTTGTTTCATGTCACCTCTACTCCTCCTGATGCTCCACAATTCTACTATTGTTACTCATCAACTTATTTCATGTCATATCTCACTAGTACAGATATGGGATTTCGTCACACATGTGGTATTTTGAACGGCCACACAGTAACATATTTATGTGACTAAATATATCAGAATAAAATAAACAGCCACACTTGATCAGACTTGTGTGACCATTTCGGAATTTCATTGTCACACATTTGAATAATTTTGTGACTAGAGGTATCTGGTAAATTTCTTTTTTGATTATTTAGTCACTTATAATTTGGGACGTGTGACAGATACAAATAAGTTTGAAACATTAGTCACACTCTATATATACATATGTGACAAATATATGTCACACAATTGAACAGTGTGACCAAAATCCATATATGATCACATGATGTAATTGTGTATGTGGCTAAATCATATAGTCAAGTGTGTCACACATTATTTAAAAATGACTGCTATTTTTTGCTGAATATTTAGCCACATATGAATTTGAAATGTGTGACAACTGAAAAGTAAGTTTGAAGTATTAGTCACGATATGCATTTAAAAGTGACAAATATATGTCACACACTTGAACAGTGTGACCAAATGTCATATACGGTCACACTAAACCATAGGCATACATGATTAAGTGTAACCAAAATTCGATACATATGGTCACGTAAGTTAATATGTGTGTCTAAAGTTTAGTGTGTGTTTGCTTGTCAAATCCTAATGTGTATAGTCACATTTAATTGTAGCACGATCATGTGACTATAGGCTTTACAATAGTCACACCATATCACAAATGTGTATCTAAATTATGTTTATGGCCACATTATAAGGGTATTATATGTGACCAATACATTCAAAATAGTCACATTGTGAAATATTCATGTGACTATTATTTATAGCAAAATGTGAAGTCAGTTATCATTAACCTTGATATTAGTCACATTGAGTGTTTGTGTGACTAAATTCAAGATGTTATATATGGTCACATGAAGTATTTATTTAGGTGTCTAAATCATAGAGTCATATTTTGTCACACATTATTTAAGTGTAGTCACAATTCGATACATATGGTCACACATTTTTGATAACTTATGTAATTTTGAGGGGTTAGATATGAGATTTTATAGTCTATCTAGTTTGAGTCTAATTTGATATTCACTGAATTGAGTTCAGACTATTAGTCATGACTCTTCATTTGCCCCATTACAATGCTGGGATTGTATAGTCTATCTAGTTTAATGCAGTAGTAAAACAAGTGGGTAATAGTCACATGCATGACTGCACATTGACTACTTTTTCAACCACTATTTTTTTCAACAAATTGCCTGCAATTGAGAATCTTTCATACCAAACACTGTTTTTTTCAACCAAATGCCTGCACTATATAAAGGCATAACCACATACATGAAAACTGCATATACTAAAAAACTGTAACAAAAAAACAAAAAAAAAAAAAAAAAAAAAAAAAAAAAAAAAAAAAAAAAAACAATTGAAACAATGAGGGCCAACAACAAACCAGGTATTCAACATTGTGTTTTTCAAGTCATTTCTGCTATCTGTAACACACCATTAATATATTTTCTTTTTTTCTGTGTGTGTGTGTGTGTGTAGAAATCGTTAACATTTCCAGCAGCAGTGAAAGTTCTGATGGTGGATCATACCCAATGCCATGGTCAGACTATTTTCCAAAGGTTCAACATTCTGGTTCAAGCTCAAAAAAGGGTTATGCTAGCAAGAATCCAACACGCAAACAGATTTCAAAAAAGGCTTTTGCTGAGAGGGTTAAGGTTCTAGCCCTTCCCAATGAGGAAACTTGTAAACTGATTGGTATCAAGCCCTTTGTTGCCAAAATTCCCAAAGATGCAAGGGATGGTTCAAAAGGGAAGGGGAAAAAAGAGTTTGGTTTAGTTGTATGGCTTAAATGCCCTATCATAAAACTGTGTAACCCCTAGGAGCTATGTTACTTGACTTTCTAAAGTCAATTTTCAACTTTAATGAAGTAACATGTTATTAAAGTGCCTGCAAGTGCATATACATGATAAATGGAAACTGCAAATACAATAAAGCTTGACTGCAAGTGGATATACTAGTGAAAACTGCAAAAATTTTCATTGCCATAGAAAAGCTTGACTTTTTGGAGTCAAAATCCATTACAACAGGCTAAATTACGCAAACAACTATTTAATACTAAAACTGCTAATCATCTATCAGTACTAACTTAACAATAGCAGCAGTAACCTTGCACTTAGCCTCGAGCAGCATTAACTTTAAGCCCAGCAGTAGTAACTTTTGTACTAGCAGCACTAACCACTTGGTGTATTTCCTTTGAAGTTCACCAGCAGTCTTAACTTCAACCAACAGTCTTAGCTGTTACACTAGCAATCTTAACTTCAACCAGCAGCTTTTAATCCCAACATGAAGTAAACAATTAATAGATAAATTGAAGTCCTTTACAAGAGTATTTGCAGCAAAACAAAAGCTTAAATAGGTTCTGCAGACAAACATAAATCCTTAAACAGAGTGTGACAACTTGAGCATGACATGCTTCACTTGGATTTTCGTATAACAATACCTTCACAGTCGGTTCGATAGTAGTCATTTCGTGATTCATTACCCAAGTCACGTTGATTTACACGTGGCAATATGTTATCATTGTGCTCGTGAATGACTGTTCTAAATTCCTCATCGACTTCGTCATATGCATCTTTGTAATTCGTGGTAGGTGTTTTAAAGACAATAGACAATTTTTTATCTACCTGGTCTTTCACATAAAACACTTGTCGTGCTTGTGAGGCTAATATGAACAGATCACCCTTGTAGCCTAAACTATTCAGGTCTACCAATGTATAACCAAGATTATCGCGTTTGACCATACTAGTTTTTTGATTAACCCAATATATATACTATTTTTTAACCCAGTACTACATAAGTTTATCTATGCAGTTACATTATGTGCAACTAATTAACAACATTGTGTTAATCTTTGCAGCGATATTTTGATGTTGACTTGACATTCAGAAAATTGGTAATGCATCGTCTTGGTCAACTGCTAAGGAATTTCAGAATGAAACTCAGAGAAACATACATATTGCCCAACCTATATACACCTTCGAAACCGAATGAAGTCCCGGCCAAGTATAGTGCAATTGTGAAATCAAAAGACTGGGTCGAGTTTGTAAACTACCCGACCACCGATGCATACATGGTTTTAATTAGTCATCTTTATTTAAGTGTATATGTCATTTCATAATTTTCAGTTTGCAGCATTACCACATCTAAACGCCTTATGATTTTGTGTTTTTAGGAGATATCAGATAAATCTAAAATGGCGCGTTCCAAAAATGTTTATCAGCATAAAATGGGACGAGGTGGATATGTTTATGTGAAAGAGAAAATGGTAAGATTATATAATGTTTGTTTTACAAATTGAGAGACGATCAATTTGAGAAATGAATCTGTTTACATTGCACAATTTGCACATTTGCATTTAATACCCTCATATTTTCGATTATCTTGGTTTAACTTTACATGTGTATGCATCCTCATATTTTCGTTTATCTTGGTTTAACTTTACATGTGTATGCATTTGATGTTTATTAGATCGAAAATAAAGAAATTGAAGCAGATGAAGAACCCCCGCGTGGTATAGTGTGGTTGAAAGGAAGGGTAAACAAAGACGGAGAATATCCAGATGATGAGATTAGATCAGTGGGAGATAAACTTGTAAGTTTGACTGCAAATTCTATTATTATGCTTATATACCAGCAACATTAACTGTGTACTAGCAGTAGTAACTTTTATATCGGCAGTATTAACTGTGTACTAGCAGCAGTAACTATGTACTAGCAGTAGTAAACACTTGGCATATTTTGTATTGAAGTTCATGAGTAACACCAACTCCAGCTGAGCAGCATTAACATAAATATGAGCAGCAATTACTCTAACAACATCAAGAAGACTTTTAATCCCAACATTTCCCATTTTTTTTATTTTTTATTTTTTATTTTTTTGCAGAAAGAAGCTGATGACAAGGAGAACCTTGAATCTTGATAATGGCACTGATGCCATGACAGTTGTGTTTGGTAAGGAAAAGGGAGGTTATGCAAGAGGAGTGGGAAGTGGAGTTACATACAAGAGGTATTTTGGTCTTCCTCGAAGCAAACAAGAAACTGATGAAAGAATTGAGTTACTTCAAACTCAACTTGATAATGAGAGATGTGAGCGTCAACAAAAAGATTTATTGGTCAAGAAATTGTCCACCGAGATTACCGAAAAAGATGTATTGGTCAAGAAATTGTCCAATGAGATGACAAAAACAAAGAAAATACTTAGTCAACTGACGGAACAGTTGAGTAAACAAGGGGTCCAGTTATATTTATCATCTCAATTGCCTGTAGCCTCAGATGTAAGCCATTTTTTATGTTGTTAACAATTTCATTTTCTAATGCTAACACCACTGATGCTAATGATAGCAGGCATTGAACATAAACTGATGAGTCAATGTATTTCTTAATTTATATTGTAGGTGACTCCAATGGCCATTGATAATATAGATAGCAGCGCTTATGAGGTGGATGGAACTCAATCAAGTGATGTTGTACGTGATAAAGATGCGAGAATTCAGAAGAAGTCTAATGGGCTTGTAACTTCAGAAAAGGTAATGGAAACAATGGTAAGTAATAAAACATCCTCCTTTGATTTTTGAATTTTACATACATGACTAATGTATCGTGTTTTATATATACATATAGGAACCTGTCAAAGCTGTCAGACCTAAGAAAACGCCTAGGTCACGACGAAACGGGTCTACAGATTCCCAATCGCAAGAAAATGTGTCTCCAATACAAGGACTACCAACAATATGTATTTCAACATGTTTCTTGTTATTCTTTTGTTTAAATAATGTAACGTGTTTTATATATACAAATAGAACCTGTTAAAACTGTCGGACCTAAGAAAACGCCTAAGTCACGAAAAAACGGGTTTCCAGATTTCCAATCGCAACAAAATGTGTCTCCAACACAAGCACTACCAACAGTATGTATTTCAACATGTTTCTTGTTATTCTTTTGTTTAAATAATTTCTGATATATACATGCAAAAATTCTTTTTTTAGCCATTTAAGTGCAAACTGTGGCACTTAAAGCAATCAAATATTGTTGCTTTGGGTACCGTATACAAGTCTCATGGAAAACAAATGCTGCATAACCAAGCACTCCCAAATGATTGCTACAGAGTGTCAATTGATTCATCGTTAGTGGATGCAGCATGCATACCAGACGTAGAAAATAATGGGTTAAAAAAAGTTAAGGAGGGCGTAGGTGGTTTCTTTGCATGGCCAAAGGAACAAGTTATTCTTGAAGAGGAGGTACATACATGTGTTTTTTCAACCTACATATATATAATTCTTCATATTTAATTCAATGTTTGATACAAGCGTCTTTTGTTTACTACAGGTTACACCACCAACTACAATGCAAAAGATTACTGAGAACAATTATGGACCAAAAGTACCATCGAAGCACAAAAATTATGTCTCTATTGAAGCCATGCAAAGGCAATTGCAAGCTACGAAGGCGAAGAGTCAAAAGGCTTTAAATTATGGTACTTGAGAATTTGATTATGTACGATATTACAATTGTATATTTGGTTCAGTTATATACATTCGAGTTTTATTCAATTTGAAATTTCTTTTTGTTTTTAATTCTGTTATATATATATATATATACTCATTCCAGCAGCACTAACATAGTACTAGCAGTAGTAAATCTGCTTCCGCAGGACTAACTTAGTACTAGCAGTAGTAACTCTGCTCCAGCAGTACTAACTTAGTACTAGCAGTAGTATGTGACTAAATACCCAAAACAAACATGCTTTGTGTGACTAAATATTACAAAAGGCCACACAAACATAAAATTCAAGTGGCCATTGGATGAACAATAGTCACACAAAATACACATTTCTTCACTTTAAACAGCATATGGTCACACTTATTAACACTTTTGGCCACTTTTTGCTTATTTGTATGTGACTAAATACCAAAAACAAACATGCTTTATGTGACTAAATATTACAAAAGGTCACACAAACATAAAATTCATGTGGCCATTGGATGATCAATAGTCACACAAAATACACATTTCTTCACTTTAAACAGCATATGGTCACACTTATTAACACTTTTGGCCACTTTATGCTTAATTGTATGTGACTAAATACCCAAAACAAACATGCTTTGTGTGACTAAATATTACAGAAGGCCACACAAACATAAAATTCAAGTGGCCATTGGATGAACAATAGTTACTGTTAGGAATATAAATATTCACATGAAAGACTCGGTCACCCCGAGTATCTATTAGCATTAAGTAGCTCGTAGGATTAATCATATTAGTTTAGATATCGTTTCACCATGGAGTCGGGTCGGGTCTTTACCCACTGTCAGCCCGGTCCATAGCCTACTAGAGGCGTGTTTATGTTGTGTATAAATAGCCATTCCCACCCATGGGAAGGGTTGGACCTTTCATTTCATCTAATCTAATATATTCACTTTCTCTCTCTAATAGGCTCCCAAACTTCTCTCTATTTCTCTCTCTAGAATTGGCCTAATCACAAGAACCATATGTGTTTAGATTAATGAGTATCTTATAATTGGTATCAAGATCCATGGTTAGGTCACTTAGAATGTGGATGCTCGAATTTTAGATTGGTTTTTGTGAGTTTATTTTGGTTCGACTAGTTTTTTGAGAAAATACCTTAGTTTGATTTTGTTTGTGGTTAATCTTGGAATATGTTAGTACTTTCTTGATTAGGATTGTTGTATAAGCTTAGTTTAGTGGTTGGATAGCTTGTTTCATCCGCTAATTGGTGTATTTTAGTCAATTCGTGTGTTATTTTGAAGTTGCTCCTCGTTGTGATTTGAGTCTCGGTAAGATTTTCATCATTGCGATTTGAGTTGGTTAAGGAAAGGCAGGGTTGCGATTTGGGTTTGTTCGGATCTGTGATTTGTTTTATTAACAAAAGGGGAAAGAAAACAAAATCGCAAGAAAGGGAAATTTTTGTCTAGTTGTGAGCTTGCGATTTGAGCCTGCGATTTGAGTCTTTGCGATTTGAGTCTCTGCGATTTGAGTCTCTGCGATTTGAGTTTCTGCGATTTGTGTCTCTGCGATTTGAGTCTCTGCGATTTGAAGCGCTTGCGATTTGCTCAAGTCTTGCGGTTTGAAGATTGTTGCGATTTAAGGACTTGCGATTTGATGAATTGTGTTTTGGAGTCTGCGATTTGGGGTGTTGCGAGTTGCCTTCTGCGATTTGCTCATTGAGATTTGGTCAAACCAATACGTTAACTCAATCACAACTTAACTAAACAACAATACATCTTAATTTAACCAACCTTCATCCAACAACTTTCGTCATAACACATTCAAGTAATCAAATCACGATTTATTTTTTATTTTTGTAAAATCCGGCGAAAGAATCTATTTCTCAGTTTAAATCATAGAATTGTAAAATCCCGTGCAAGTTTACATCATGGCAAGCACTTCTTCTTATGACATTCAAGCTGCCGGGTCCGATACCCGCCCTCCTATGCTTGATAGGACGGATTATGAATCATGGGCACAAAGAATACGACTTTACTGCTTGGGAAAAGAGAATGGTGTTAACATTCTTAAATCCATTGATGAAGGACCTTTCCAAATGGGCACCACTAGAGATGCTGTCACTACTGCTGAGGATGGAACTGTCACTCTTGAAATCGACAGGCCACGTACTTACAACGATCTTAATGAAGAGGAAAAGAAGCGTTATGATGCATACATTAGAGCTTCTAACATTGTGATTCAAGGACTTCCCAAGGACGTTTACAAGCTTATCAACTTCAACACTGAAGCCAAAGCTGTTTGGGACAATGTCAAAATGATTCTGGCTGGATCTGAACTGACCAAAAAAGATCGTGAATCTCAGTTGTATGATGAGTTTGAGCACTTCAAGATGAATCCTGGTGAAAACATCACTGACTATTATGTGAGATTTCACTAGCTTGTGAATGACATGAGGATCATCAGGATGACAATGCAAAATATCCAGCTCAATTCTAAGTTTGTGAACAACATGTCACCCGAGTGGTATAGATTTATTACAACCGTGAAGCTCAACAAAGGATTGAGACAGACCAATTATGAACAGCTGTATGCTTACTTACAACAACATGAAAAGCATGTTGTCTATGATCGTCAACTAAGGGAAAAACTCAATCCAACAACATCTAATGATCCACTTGCATTAGTCTCAAATGTTCAGCCATTCAATCAATCCTCACTTGATCAAGTGTATCACCATCCTTCTTCATCAAAGAATCAGACATCACTTGTCCAATCATCTTTGCACCTACCATCTGCTGTGAACAACCAACTGGACTCAGGGTACTCTCATACTGATAAGATGATTGATAATCTCTCCAACCAAGTTTCTTTACTTGTCCAACAGTTCAGAGCAACACTCCCTCAAACCAACAACCAACTTCGAACTTCATCAAATCCACGTAATCAAGCAACAGTGAAAGATGGAAGGGTTGTGGTTCAAAATGTTCAAGGAAGGTAGAATGTGAATCAAAGGAACATTGGTCGGGGTAACATACAGAACAGAGTTAGGAATGCTATTCAGGGACAGGGAAGGCAAATTAAATGTTACCACTGTGGTGGACTAGGACACATAGCAAAGAACTGCACTCAACCAAAGCGTCCACAGAATTCTGACTACTTCAAAGATAAGATGTTGTTGATGCAAGCTCAAGAGAATGGAGCAGCTTTGGACGAAGAGGAGTTATTGTTTCTTACTGGTGATGAGGGGAACACGTTTGATGCTGATGTGGATGATCAACCAGTTCAGGACTTGGCACTGAATGACCTAACATCTTCCAAGCTGATGACTGTGATGCTTTTGACTCAGACGTTGGTGATGAACCCACTGCTCAAACCATCTTCATGGCTAATCTGTCTTCGACAGTATCATCACCACAGCAATCTGGTCCTTCCAATGCATCTGTTATATCTGAGGTACTAAAGCTGTATGGCATGTATAATATGGTCGATGAACTGAAGATTCCCAACAAAGTACAACAAACAGACGTTGTTGAATCAGATACTGCTGATATGGGAAATAGTAATGTTATCCCATATGAACAATATGTGAATCACAACGACGTGTCTGTTGTACCAAGTAGTGCATCTTTTGTTGTTGATAATGCTTGTGAGTTGCATGAGAACACTGTGTTTATCCCTGATGACACTTTGACCACCAAACTTAACATCTATAAAGATCAGGTGGCCATATATGAACAACGTGCAAAATTTGAGCTAACTGAACGTGAGCAGAAAATGGATAGTCAAATGCGTACATTCATAACAGAACGTAATTTAAGGGAAGAAACATTGAAAAAGGAGTTATATTCTTTACGAAAACAACTTGATCAAACTGTTATACAAAAACAGGAGATCTAAGAAAGTGTAATTACACTAAAACTTAACTTCAAAGAAAAAGAAACAAAACTCTTAAATGATTTTTCCAGACTTAAAACGTTAAAGAATAAGATTGAAAACAAGTTGTACGCACAAGACCAGACCAGACAAACTGCTCAAATGATTCAAAAGCATAAAAAGTTGTGTGACGAACATAGTGAAAAGACTGTAGGTGAACCTAAATCAGCTTTCCTTAGGAGTGCTAAAGTAGCCCAACCTTCCTTATATGATGGAAATGAACTGCTTAAGCCTGGTCATGCCCCTCCTGATGTGTCATCATTTGAAGAGACTAATGAGATAGAAGTAATAAATAGAGAAAGATTGGCTGAAAAAATGAAGGATCCCAAATGTATAGCAAATCGAGTCATAATCAAACCCCATGATTACACTGAGGAGAACCGATTAGCTATTTTTGTACCTCAAACTAAGTTGACTCCAGAACAAATATTTTGGTCCTTAGACTAGAAAAAAGAAAAGCCGAAGAACTTCAAGCCAAAACTCCCCCCTTTAGAAAGATAGCTGCAGCAACGGTGTACCCACCCAATACACCCATGCACTTAGTTCCTTTAACTCTTCTCACAAAATATAAAACTCTAATTAGCATATATGTTCTTTGTCAACTATTTGCTGATTTTGATAAAACATGTAAGAAGAGAATTACGCCAATGGGAATTACTGAAGGGGAAAGGGGTTTCGAACAAACAAAACAGTGCTACTTAACTGAGGTAATTCCATTTTTTAAACTTCTCAAACAACATTTTGAGGGCATGCAAAAAACCCTTGAGACTGAATTAAAAGAAATGAAAGAAGTGTTTAAAGAAATGGAAAACATGGGAAAACAAAATGCTATTGATCTTAAATGTTGTGAGATTGACAAGAAGAACATTCTCATCACCAATGAGAATATGATTGCTAGATGTATTGCACATGATGTATTTTATACTGCTACTGGTTCTACCTTAACTGCTTGTCAATTTATGAGTTGTCTATTGTATTGAATGTTACTCAAAATCGTGTTATTGAGCTTGAGGGGGAGAATTAAAAATTGCATGAGAAAATCCAAAACGATGACCATGATAACATGGTCAGGCATTTTTCAAAACTAGAGGTTGATAATCTTAATTTGCAATTAAAATATCAACATTTAGAAGAAAGAATCAAAATCTCAATTGCCAAGACATCTTTGGATGCTCCTGAATTTGATGCATATTTTGAATTAAGCAAATGAGATGAAAAAATTCAAGCTCACACTAACACGATTCAAAAATTGAGGGCCTAAATTGCCCAATTAAAATCGAACAAGAATGATGTGACTGACACCCATAAACCAACGTCTTTAGATCCTCAGAATTTTCACTATCATGACACCATCAATAAACTAAAACATGAAAATGATTGTTTTGAAGCTAAAAATTCAAAAATCTAACAGCATTACAAAGAGTTATATGATTTGATTAAAATCACACGTGATAAAACCAATGAAAAAATAACTTCTTTGCTTAATGAAATTGAGAATCTAAAGGCTCAGGTGAAAGGGAAAATGCCAGTCATCACCAGTGATAATGTTGTTCCAAAGGTTTCTTCTTGTATTAAGTATGCAATTGATGTTGTGCCTATTCCGCATCCCCTTAGGAACAATAGGCCTGCTCATCAAGTATATCTCACTCACCTTAAGGATAGCCTTGATACCCTGCGTGAGATCGTAGAAGAGGATAGGATAGAAAAACCACTTGATAGTGCAGTTGAAGATGCCTGCTTCCTCACTAAACGATCTCAGGAACTCTTAGAATACGTCATTGGCACATGTCCTAAAATTGATAACAAGCGAGATAGGTTTATTGCATCATCCTCAATGACTAAGAACAAGCATGTAATCTTTGATGTACCACTGAAAACATCTGAACCCAGCACATCAAAACCGGAAAAACAAATGGCAGTGAAACAAACTAATGTTCCCATCATTGCTTCTACAGGAGTAAACAGTGACACTAAAGCTAGCGGGTCAAAGCCTAGTCGCAATACAAAGAAAGATAGGACTGCGCCAGCTAAGAGTGCTCATGAGAAGAAAGTAGAAGTCCACCTTAGGAACAATAAGTTTGGTTTGAACGAAATGAATCGTGTTGATTCTAGTATTAGCTTTAAGCGTACTGTAATTAATTCGAATTCTAATGCTGTCTGTAAAACATGTAACGAATGCTTAATTTCTGGTAATCATGATGATTGTGTTGTGTCATTCTTGACGTCTCCCAAACGATCCCCAGTTAAGAATGTTAGGAAACCTGAATTGAGTAAGCAAATTTGGAAAGCAACAGGAAATCTGTTTGCTAATGTTGGTTATCAATGGAAGCCCACTGGAAGAAAATTCACTTTAGGAAATAAGTGCCCCTTAACTAGAATGACTAATCATAAAGTAGTGATTGTTAAGGAATGGAAGCCAACTGGTAGAATTTTCCCGTTAGAGAAACAATGCCTTGTAACTAGGACCATTGCATCTACTAGTGAAGTTTCCACTGTGAATACCATGGCATCTATGATTCCTGTAGTTCCAAAATTTGTTTGTGCTAACCAAACGGACCCCAGTTGCACGTGGGGATCCACCTTTTTCAGTTATCCATCGTTGTCTGTTTTCAAATGCAGGTCGTACAAATCGTCCTTTAGTATTTGGACTCAGGCTGCTCAAAACATATGACCGGGGATCGCTCACGGCTCAAGAATTTCGTGAATAAGTTTATCGGCACAGTTAGATTCGGGAACGACCACTTTGGGGCGATTATGGGTTATGGAGATTATGTGTTTGGTGACAGATTAATTTCCAGGGTATACTACGTGGAAGGACTTGGGCACAATTTGTTCTCTGTTGGTCAATTTTGTGATTTTGATCTTGAAGTTGCTTTCAGAAAACACACATGTTTCGTCAGAGAATTGGATGGTATTGATCTCCTTAAAGGCAGTCGTGGCACTAATCTATACACCATCTCTATTGAAGACATGATGCGGTCCTCTCCCATTTGCTTGCTGTCAAAGGCCTCAAAGAACAAATCATGTCTTTGGCACCGTCGTTTAAATCACTTAAACTTTGGCACCATAAATGAACTTACTCGCAAGGATCTTGTACGAGGTATGCCCAGATTGAAGTTTGAAAAGGATCATCTTTGTTCTGCTTGTCAACTGGGCAAAAGCAAGAAGCATACTCACAAACCCAAAACTGTCAACACCACTATGGAAGCTCTTCACACCCTTCACATGAATCTGTGCGGACCAATGAGAGTGCAAAGTATAAATGGGAAGAAATATATTCTTGTGGTGGTCGACGACTACTATCGGTTTACATGGGTAAAGTTTTTGAGAACCAAGGACGAGACTCCAGAGTTTATCATCAAACTTATCAAACAGCTACAAGTAAGACTCAACAAAACCGTCAGAATCATCCGCATAGACAATGGAACTGAGTTTGTTAACAAACAACTCATTCAATTTTATGAAAGTATTGACATAACTCACCAGAAAACTGTTCGACGCACTCCTCAGCAGAACAGGGTTGTTGAAAGACGAAATCGTACTCTTGTGGAAGCTGCACGAACCATGCTGATATTTTCCAAGGCACCGATGCTTCTTTGGGCGGAAGCAATTGCTACAGCTTATTACACCCAAAACCGATCCTTGATACATACTCTTCACAACCAAACTCCATATGAGCTGATACATGGCAAGAAACCAGATCTTTCTTTTCTGCGAGTGTTCGGTGCTCTATGCTACCCGACGAATGACAGTCAGGATTTAGGAAAACTCAAGGCTAAAGCAGACATTGGATTCTTCGTTGGGTATGCACCAGATCGCAAGGGATACCGAATCTACAACAAACGAACCCAACAAATTATGGAAACCATTCACGTGACATTCGATGAGCTGACTGAGCAAACGGCTCCTGGACACACAAGTTCTGGACCCGCACCTAATCTTTAGTCTCCTGGACCAATTAGTTCAGGTCTTGTACAACATCCTACTCCTGCAGTTCCTTATGTACCCCCTACCAGTGAAGAGTTGAAGAATTTGTTTGATCCGATGTTTGATGAATACTTTAAGCCACCAACGGCTGATACTACAACTGAAGCTCTACCTTTACCTCCAGTTGCTGATGCTCCAATTCCACAAAACTCAGAGGGTCCATCTGTATCTGTCTCAATCAGTCAAGATGCACCATCTGCCAGTCACTCACCATCATCATTAAATATTCAATCTCCTTCGATACAGCAAGGCTCTGTAGTTGACTATTCTTTTGAAGTGAATCCTTTTGCTCCTCCTGATGATGCTTCATTTGAGAATATATTTGCTCCTGAATCTTCTACTGAGACATCTTCTTCAGGGGATCCTAACACGGCAACATCAGTTCCCTACCCTTAACCACATGAACATCTTAGGAAATGGACCAATGATCATCCGATTGACAACATCATTGGAAATCCTTCTCGTCTGGTATCCACACGAAAGCAACTTGCCACCGATGCATTGTGGTGCTTCTTTAATTATGTACTATCCAAAGTTGAACCTAAAGATTTCAAAGATGCTTTGTCTAAAGACTGCTTGTTTACTGCAATGCAAGAAGAAATTCATGAGTTTGATCGACTTGAAGTATGGGAATTAGTGCCTCCTCCAAATAGTGCAATGATTATCGCTCTTAAGTAGATCTTCAAAGTGAAACTTGATGAGCATGGCGACATTCTGAAAAATAAGGCACGGCTTGTTGCAAAGGGATATCATCAAGAAGAGGGCATAGACTTTGAAGAATCATTCGCACCTGTTGCTCGAATTGAAGCCATAAGAATCTTTCTCGCTAATGCTGCCAGTTATAATATGATAGTCTACCAAATGGATGTTAAGACAGCATTCTTGAATGGTGATTTGAAAGAGGTAGTCTATGTCAGTCAACCAGAAGGATTTGTGGATCCTGAACGCCCTACTCATGTCTATCGTTTGAAGAAGGCTCTTTATGGCCTAAAGCAGGCACCTAGGGCGTGGAATGACACGTTGTCTAAGTTCCTTCTGCAAACAAATTCTCCAAAGGTGTAGTTGATCCTACTCTATTCACTAGGAAAATGGGCAAACATCTACTTCATGTTCAGATCTACGTAGATGACATTATATTTGCCTCCTCTGATCCTATGGAATGTGATCGTTTTTCTAACAAGATGAGTTCTAAGTTCCAAATGTCTGTGATGGGACAAATGTCGTTCTTCTTGAGTTTACAAATTTCTCAAAGTCCCGGAGGCATATTCATTAATCAATCCAAGTATGCAAATGAAATATTGAAGAAATTTGGATTTGATTCAAGTGATCCTGTTGACACTCCTATGGTTGAGAGATCGAAGTTGGATGAAGACCTCTCTGGGATCCCTGTTGATCAAACCAAGTTTCGAAGCATTATTGGATCCCTAATGTATCTCACCGCTAGTAGGCCAGATCTCTTGTTCGCAGTATGCATGTGCGCTCGGTACCAGTCTAAGCCCACCAAAAGGCATCTGGAAGCGGTAAAGCGGGTCTTTCGATACCTTCAAGGGACTATTCACATGGGTCTCTGGTATCCTAAGGACACCGCCATGGCACTCACGGCCTATGCCGATGCAGACTATGCGGGGTGTCAAGATACTCGTCGAAGTACGTCGGGAGGTGCTCAGTTTCTGGGAGAAAAGTTAGTAAGCTGGTCATCTAAGAGGCAAATGAGTACATCTATATCTTCCAAAAAGGCTTAATACATTGCCATGTCTGCGTGCTGTGCTCAAATCCTATGGATGACATCTCAACTATCGGACTATGGCTTTACATAAAACAAGATCCCTCTGTATTGTGATAACAAAAGTGCTATAGCTCTTTGCTGCAACAATGTCCAACACTCTCGATCAAAGCACATCGATATCCGACATCACTTTATAAGGGAACAGGTTGAGAAAGGGGTTGTTGAACTTTACTTCGTGAGGGCTGAGTTTCAGTTGGCTGATATCTTCACTAAGGCACTCCCGAGAGAACAGTTCCAATTTATTCTCCCGTGACTTGGCATGAAGAGTTTGACGCCAGAAACTCTCAAGCGTCTTCAGGAAGAAAATGTGGAGTAATGGATTTGCTTCATATATCCTTATATATATTTTAAACCAAAAAGAAAATAGAAAAATATAAAACCTATAAAAACCATAAAAATCAGAAAAACACAAAAATACCAAAAATAGTTCCTCTAGGCATGTCTTCTGTTTATCGATAACATTTACGGTCCTAGAAATGTCATTCAATAATGACACGGGTCTTTAAATGAAGCTCGAGCAGAAGTTAAAATGAATTGTTAAAACATGTCATAACGACTTGCAGTTACTTCAGACTGTTTTTTATAATGGGGAAAGCACGTCGCCAAAAAGACGGTTATTCCCCCCACTGGGTGAAGTTCACCCACGCATGAATTACTTTATATCCATGTTTCTTCGATTTGATGTACGTTTCAGTGCATCATTTCTCGTATAAGAAGAGAAGTCTTCTTTACATCACAGATACTTTTCCATCTATGATTCTTCAGGAAAGTATTTGTGCTAAACTTGGTGGTACCATGATTTTTGAATATCAATCAGAATTGAACTTTTCATAAAAATCTATCACTCAATCAATGACTGCAGCTCTTTAAATAGAAAACGGATCATCGATTGAGGGGGAGAGTGATTTCAAAAATTTTATATCATCAAAACAAGTCACTTTGTACATAATAAGCAGTGAACTTAATGAAACTTGTTGTTATGTGTCAGTGTATGAATTTTTAATTCAAATATCTTTCAAACTTATCATACCTGACACTAACATTCTCCCTCATTGATTGAGGGGGAGCATTAGTATGTTCCATTATCAGCCCATATTAAACCTGACCACATTTTCTCCCATATTTTATAAACTTATTTAAATCAATTGGGATCACAAAATCTCAAAAGGTTTGAAATTTCTGATCTGGGGAGAGAATGTGATTTAAATATGCAATCTGATAAAAATGTAATGTTTTGGACTTAAATGTGAGCTCTCCCATATGTGCTAAACTCTTTTGTATATCAATGCACATATTGAGGGGGAGCAAATGGTTTGTGGTGACAAAAAGGATATGGCATCTCATGTGAGCGCGACTCAGACTTCACAAATGAATTGACGAAACAAAAACTATCATTAATCGAAAGGACTTGTCCTGGCCGGGTAATAATTTCAAGCTGGTCTAACCAGTGACGTAACCGTGTCTCGAAGAGGACTTGTCTGAGTAGAGTGTACCGTTTCGAGAAACTTTCTGTGGACTTGACTAGGCCAGGTAATAATTTCAAGCTAGTCTAACTAGTGATGTAAGCATGTCTCGAATCGGTCATGTTCACTATAGGTGGATCAATTCAAAAAGTGCGAACTCTACCCAACATGTGCAAATTTTAAATATAAACATATGAGCACATGTTAAGGGGGAGTATTTGAAAAGTACAAAACTCTCAAAGTGTTAGCAAAATGTGTTTCTTAATTATAGACACTTTGAGAGATTTTTCAAATAAATGGTTTACGGCAACATAGGATAGTCATGGTGTTATAAGGTGGCTAAGGTTAGGAAAACCGTCCTATGATCCGCCAGAGCTGGAGGGATCTACCCAAGGACAATACCGAATAGTTAGTATTAGAAAGTCCTTAGGTATGATTATGAAAAAAGGAGTAATATGAGAAAGGAGAAAGAAGGGGTTGAAGAATTAAAAAGAAATGTAATGAGAAACGGTGAAAAGAAATAGCCCTCCAATTATTCAACCTTAGGGTAGAAACCGGGTTCAATTCATATGCTACTTGTGGTTACTAAGGTAACACCAGTATTGAAGACAAGACGTCATTGACCCAGTGACGCACTGCACTAAACCTTCTAGCCACTCAAGTTCTCTTAAAAGGACTTGTTTCATTCTCACGGGGAACCCTGCATAATCTATCGACCGCTCATTACGAGTTATGTTGATATTGAAACAGGAGACACCGCTCTAGTCTCCGACTACCAAAAATGCACTTATCAAGTCTAGAGCCACGAGATGCATCATAATATCTCATAGGAACACATGTTACTTCTACACTGGTTGTTCAACATTAAGGACACCAGTTGTAAACTTATGAGTCCTACACAGATCTTAGCAATCTGCCAGAACATTTATGAGGAAATTTACAAATGTAATTCTCAGTGATTGAATGGAAATTCCTGCCAGGGTTAACATCAAACAGCCCTGAAAGCAGGTCACTTCGGTAATTCCTTGTGGATTACGCTTAGTGGTCGTGGCGGTTTCAAACGGTCTGCAGTCGTGGAGTGAAATCCAACGACTCACCTAATCGTTGATGTACTTCGGTAGATCTTGTAAGCCCTCTCGGGGGTATCCGATTCAGGAACGGCCTTGGTAAGGATTAGAGAAAGTTTTCACACTATGCTGTTAACAATCTCGAAGTCCCAACCTGTAAGTACCGGACGTTTTATTGCTAACTGTCGTATGCAGGAATCCCTGGCGGTTGAAGCTGATTGCCGAAAAGATGCCGATCCATCGCCCCATGCTCACACTTCACCATCATAATCAATGAAATCATGATAATTGAAAGACTTTCAACACTGCTTCCACTACTCTGATGTTGAAAATCATGATCCAGAAAAGTGTGAGCATGTCGGTCCAAAGATCACAACATCACATGGAGACGACACTGCAACAAGATGACTTGAAGATGTATAGTGGATGATGACCTCAAAGAATCCTCAAAGATCATCCAAGACAAATGAACAGTCATCAAAAGTCCACTGCTGAAAGTACAAAGATAAAAGACATAGAAGAATCAAAAACTACGAGCTAGGAACTCACATCTATGTAATAGAATGCTAGAATTCGAAGTGTAATTTCTGGGGTGACCTCCCTTAGGGGGAGATTGTTAGGAATATAAATATTCACATGAAAGACTCGGTCTCCCCGAGTATCTATTAGCATTAAGTAGCTCGTAGGATTAATCATATTAGTTTAGATATCGTTTCACCATGAAGTCGGGTCGGGTCTTTACCCATTGTCAGCCCGGTCCATAGCCTACTAGAGGCGTGTTTATGTTGTGTATAAATAGCCCTTCCCACCCATGGGAAGGGTTGGACCTTTCATTTAATCTAATCTAATATCTTCACTTTCTCTCTCTAAAAGGCTCCCAAACTTCTCTCTATTTCTCTCTCTAGAATTGGCCAAATCACAAGAACCATATGTGTTTAGATTAATGAGTATCTTACAGTCACACAAAATACACATTTCTTCACTTTAAACAGCATATGGTCACACTTATTAACACTTTCGGTCACTTTATGCTTAATTGTATGTGACTAAATATACAAAAAAAACATGCTTTGTGTGACTAAATATTACAAAAGGCCACACAAACATAAAATTCACGTGGCCATTGGATGAACAATAGTCACACAAATACACTTTTACTTGATTTTAAAAAGCATGTAGTCACACTTATTAACACTTTTGGCCACAGTTTTTAAATCGTATGTGACTAAGTCCCAAAAAACAACACACGTTGTGTGACTAAATCATCACAAACGTCACATTTATTATATATTCATGTGGCCACAGGACGGGAAATAGTCACACAAAATACACATTTACTTGAATAAATCATCTCAAATGTCACATATATTATATATTTATGTGGCCAAAGGACGAACAATAGTTACCCTCAAAAAATATTTGTGTGACTATAAAGTGTTTACGGTCACTGATACTGATCAATCCAACAAAACTTGTGCCTAATTTGTCGCACATATTCGGGTTTTGGTCACTCTTTTTCAATGAAAACGACCACAAACTAAACAACGTCACCATATGCCACCTACAGTGGCGCGACCTTTGGTGACACAAGGGGTATTGTGAAAGTCTAAGCTTTAATTGCACAAAATACCTAACCCAATTTTCTCCATCTGTTTGCTATTTTTAGGCAAACATGTAAGAGTACTGAAAGACTAAAAAAATACATAAACAATAGGAAGGCGTGTCTGACAACTACAACAGTATTTTTCATTTCCAAGAACCAATAGGATTGTGCCAAAAAGTCTTCGAGTGTCAGTCCTGACACTTCTTGACTTTTAGCCGCTTAAGGGATGGTTGTGTCTGACCCCGATAAGACTTGATCTTATCTCTTCAAACCTTCCCGCTCAATCCCGCCTTTCTTTCAGGCTTCAGGCTCTTCAGTAATCGCCTTCAGTCTGCAGTCTTGAATCTTATTGTTGTTGAAGAGAATGGGATTCAGTGAGCTCTTGTCTAATGCTCAATGAACCCATTACCTTCTTGTTTGTCTCAAGTAACACTTCAGGGAGATCCGCCTCCCTGTGTGGTGAGTCTTTCTTCTTAGACTTGTCCTGAGCATCTTGAAGGTAACTCACTGAGTGACTGTTCACTCAGTGACCTAATTGTTTTTTCGGTTGATTAACACTTAGCGTAATTTGTATTCAAATCCTATTTTAAGGACTCTTGGGTACTGAAGGACCCAACAATCTCCCCCTATTTGGATATAAATTATGCTTAAGTGTTTTGATCAGTAATGAGTGAGCTAATGACTTCTTCTCATACTGAATGTACTAGAAAGTAATTAAGGACACTGAAATAACAAAAACAAAGGGACATCAATTTATTAATTTCATTACATAAGTCCTAACAACTAAAAAATGTACAGGATAGTGGTGTTGCAGATTCATTCAGTCCAGTTTGTAACCAAGGGCTTCAAGCTTAGGTCTCTTGGATTCCAGCTCATGTTGATCAGGATGTTCTTGAATCTTGGTTCTCAGGTCATTGCAGAACCTCACATTGGCAGGACTCTGGATTGGGGAGGCCATCATGAGGAAACCAAGCATGGCTTTGATTCCAGCCTGATCAATATCACTCCATCTTTGGAAGGCTGGGTCTCCAAACTCATCAGTGAAGAAGAGACCCCTTTCAGGCAATGACCTAGTTGTTCACAAATTGAACTCTTTCAGGGAGAGCTCTATTGCATTTAAGGCCAGGAACTCTGATCTCAGGCTCAGACTCAATTTGCTTCCTCTTTCTTCTAGAGGATTGAGTAGGAGTAGGCTGACTGGCTGGAGCTGGGAGAAGTGAGGGAATACCAAGTTCTTGAGGTGTTGCTGCCAGTTTTTCATATCTTAGCTTTAGGGACTTCATCAGTTCTTTGACAACAACGTTCGACTTCTTGAATATGATTGGACCCAATTCATCCAATTCAGTGATCCCAAAGTCAGCGAATCTAAAGGGCTCATGAATCTCAAAGTTCCTCTTGTCAGGACCTCTGAAGACACTGATGACAGCAGGCTTGGTGTTTTGATGAATCTTTACATCAGTGATAGGTTCAGGTCTCAGTCTGCTTGTCATAACTCATTGGTACTTCTCAATCCTGTTTTTCCTTATCTCCTCAGTCTTTTTCAACCTTTCTTCTCTTTTCATCCTGAGAGCAGTCATCTCAGCATCCTGAGCTTTCACAAAGCTCCGACCACCTTTCCTTCCAGCAAGATATTTTGGCTCAATTCCAAGTTTCTCAGCCTCTTCTCTGACCACCTGGATGAGGACAGACTTGTTATGCCTCTCTTCTTTAGCTGTTTTCTTTAACCCTTCTTCCTTCTCCATATGAACCTAAATTTCAGCCTCAGTGAGAAGATGCATCACTCCATTGATCTCATAAGGGACCTTGATTGGTTCATCAGGGTCAGGCCTTCTTTCTGAGGAAGCAGGCACCAATATTGTAGGCTCAGGCTCAGTAGAAGTGAGAATGCCTTTGCCTTTATCTTGAGTTGATGATGGGGTTGTTTCAGGAATCCCCCCTCAGTGCGAGAAGGAGGTTGTTGGCTTGAAGAAGCTTCAGTGACTTTCTCCCCCTCAACTGTTGCTTGAGCCATTGTGAGAGAAGGAGTTGGAGTGCTCACTGAAGTTGAGGGAGCAGCCTGACCTTTGAAAGCCTGATAGATCTCAGTCATCATGGATTTGATGTCTGAGGTATCTTGCTGAAGTGTGGATACCTTGGCTTCAAGAGATGCCTGAGAAGCCTCGATAGCAGTCATCCTAGGCCCAAGATTCCAGTCCAAGGAATTCGAAGATTTGGCCCATGATGCCAAATGTACCTCCAGAAGAACCAGGGAAGACTTGATGGAGTTCACTGAAGAGTTGAGACCCTGAAGGTTGGAGGATTTCAGCATGTTGATAAGCTCAGTGAACTGATCTGACTGTTGCTGAAAAGTCTTAGAAGCCTGAAGAATCTTCTTATTGAGCTCAGGGTCATCTTTCACTGACTCTTGAATAGTTGCAACGCTCTGAGTAATGTTGGAAAGGGTAGCGTTGAACAGTTGAAGATTCTGATCAAGAGTTGTCAAGGAGTAGGCAATCCCTGATTGTTGCTCATTAACTTCATCACGATAAAGTTCAACAGATTCCTTCAGGTTAACATGGTGAACTGCAGCTTCACAATGTTGGTCAAAGATGTCTTCAGTGAGCCCTTGAAAGAGAGCATTGTTGGCCTTCTGCAAGAACTTGACCAATTGTCTTTCAGTGAGAGGAAGAATGTTGTCATACTTCCTGAGATTGGCTGGGCAGGATGATTCAGAGTCCGAAGAATGATCAGCCTGAGAAGCTGATTCTTCACCTTGTGGAGGAGAAGACTGATGCGATTGTTTAGTGGGTTGTGCATCAGTGTCCATATCATCACCTGCCTCAAACACTTCTTCCTCACTGTCAATACTGAGCTCTTCATCAGAAAAGAGAACAGCCTGAATGTCCGCCATGGATTGAATCTACACCTGGTTTTGGCTTGGTCCTGACCCTGCCATAATAACTGAGTGGGTTTGCTCAGCCTGGCGTTTGGGGTCAGTTCCTGAGGGAATGGATCCGCCTTGAGGGGGTTGTGGTTCCATATCAGCGGGTGGTTGCATGCCCCCTGAGTCTTTGTCCCCATGTGCGCCTTCAAGCACTGATGGGTGTTTTTCAGTACTATCACTAGGCACACTTTGTGATTGTTGATGGACCCCCTTCCCATCAGGGTTGTACTGCCCTTTTGGGGATTTAGGGTCCTTGACTCCCTGAGACCCTGAGTGTGATATCTCAGGGCCGTAAGCGGGATGTGATTGGGTGTGGGTCCCCTTCTCAGTAGAGTAGTGCTGCCCTACCGAGGATTCAGGACCCTTTTCTCCCTCAGGCAGTGATTATGATTTGTCAGTGCCTTCATCGGGATGTGACTGGGAGGTTTCTGACCCTAGTGACTTGTGTATGTCAGTAGAGCCATGAGGAAACTGGGGTTTGCTCGAGGACACTGAGGATGATTTATCAGTGACCTCCGTTGGCGTTTGTTTTAGGGTCAAGAGGGTCTCAATGATGGGTGTCTCTGAGGTCTTGGCCATTGTTTCCCCTTCTGAGGGTTCTGAGGCAGAAGATCCAAGGGCGAGTGATTTGGGTTTAACCACCTTCTTGGTCCCTGCCTTCTTTTTCTTCTTCTCCTGCTTTTTAGGAGAAGGAATGGGTGAGATTGCTTTGTCACCCTGAATGACTACCAGCATGTAGTTGGTCAGGGCGACTGGTTGTACCTCTGTTATGCCACTGGTATAATTGGCCTTGTGTAGGACGTCAGGTTTAGATCCTTGAGCGTCAGGCCTATTATAATCAGGGCCAAGTAAATCCTGAAGCACACAGGAAATGAACCTTGGGTAAGACATGTGTCTTTGCCTAGATTTTCCTCAGAGCTTGGCAACGAGGTCACGGAAGATTATTCCTCCGATGTCAATTTTTCTACCCTCCAGGAGACTGAACACCATCAATTGTTGTGATGAGTTCAATTGCTCCGTGGAGGATTTATTCCCTCCAAGGACCTGAATGACAAAAGTCATCAGGATCCTCTAGATGGGAGAGAACCAAGTCTTGATTATTGGTGCCTTGGGCAATAATGAACCTGGGGCCACATCAGGTTGTTTGGGGTCATGTGGCCCTAGAAAAAGCAATTCTTCTTTAACTTCTTGGTCAGTGGGATTGGGCACAAAATTCTCAGTGAAATCAAGACCAGTGGCCTTGATGAAGGTTTTGTAATCAAGGGAAAGGGTCCTTCTCCCATTCATCACTGAGAAAGTGATTATAGAGTCTTTGGTGTCCTCAGGGCTGGTTGCCACTGCTGTACACCAAAATTCCCTCAAGTATTCATGATATATGACTGAGGGGGTCTTAGTAAATGCCGTAGCAAGAAAGCAGTTTTGTAGATACTTAACTACATTCTTGTATGCCCAAAACTTTTGGGGATAGGCAAAATTACCTACCACATTGTTCTTGGTCATGTCTACGCCCTCCATGAGGAATTCCACATTTGGGGCGTATGTAATAGCATTAGAAGAATCCATTTTTGTTGGGTAAGTCTGGGTATAAGAAAGATGGTCTGGGTTTCTAAAGACTAAGAACACACACACAAAATTTTGTTTTGAAAAAAAAAGGGCAAGAATTTGCTTAGAATTTTCTAAAAAACGTGTGTGTGTTTTTTGTTTGGGGGGTATTTATATGGAACTGAAGTGGAGGGTATTTTAGGCATTAAGCAGTTTAATTTCTCAAAAGATATTTTTTGAAAACCGTTTTGAATAAAACTTTTGGATCCGCATTAAATGCTTAACCACTTCACTATCCCTATTTTGCGCAACTGTCAAGGCAAACAGTTGTGCCGTCTGCAAAAAGTATAACTTGCAGAGTTGAGTCATCACGTATCTGTTATGTGATTGAAGAGGCATAAAATGCCAAGTGGGAATGTGGTGGCCCATGAGGTGCATGCCAGAAAGGAAAAAGAACACATATTCTTATATTAAATAAGAATTCAGTTACCAACCTCGAACATTTACTAACTAGATACTTAGAGCATTTAAGTTAGCATTGAATGTCACTTGAGGGCCCTGAATGACTCTTCATTCAGTGAACCTGCTTGTTCAGACTTGTGTTTAGTTCCTGATGGTTCAAGGGTTCAGGAACTTGGGTTCAGTTCCTGAGGTACAAAGGTTCAGGAACTTGGGTTTAGTTCCTGAGGTTCAGTGATCCATTTCACTGAGGAACACATTGAGTCAGGGACATGGGTTTTTCAGAATTTACACTTAGTTGGATGGATTCAATCAGTGGACTGAATCTCAATATCCAACATTCCTAATTCAGCTTTCAGTCTTGTGAAAGTTGGTTCATCCAATGGTTTGGTGAATATATCAGCTAGCTGATATTCAGTAGGAATGAAGTGTAATTCAATGTCACCATTCATGACATGGTCCCTGATGAAGTGATATCTAATATCAATGTGTTTTGTTCTCTGATGAAGATCAGGGTTGTTTGAGATGGCAATTGCACTTGTGTTATCACAAAAGATGGGAACCATTTGTACTGAATTCCATAGTCACTGAGTTAACTTTTCATCCAGAGTATATTTGCACAACTTGCTGCTGCAACATATTCAGCTTCAGCTGAGGACATGGCAACTGATTGTTGCTTCTTAGCACTCCAACAGACTACTTTCCCACCAAGGATTTGGCAGGAACCTGAGGTGCTTTTTCTGTCCATGTTGCATCCAGCATAGTCAGAGTCTGAGTATCCTTTGAGATCAAAGCCTGAACATTTTGGATAGTATAATCCAAGGTTTGGAGTACCTTTCAGGTACCTGAGTATCCTTTTCACAGCTGTGAGATGAGATTCTCTTGGGTCAGATTGATATCTGGCACATAAGCACACTGAGAATTGGATGTCAGGCCTTGATGGCAAGTAGATATATCAGTGATCCTATCATTCCTCTGAAGAGAGTTTGATTCACTGGTTTACCAGTAAGGTCAGGACCAAGGTTGTTTGGTGGTACCATGGGAGTTTTGACTGAGGCACAGTCACTGAGCTCATACTTTTTTAGTAGGCTCCTGACATACTTCTCTTTACTAATAAAGGTTCCTTTATCAGTCTGCTTGATTTGCAGTCCAAGGAAGTAAGTCAGTTCTCCCATTATGCTCATTTCAAATTTCTTTGCCATCAGTTTTTCAAACTGTTTGCAAAGTTTATAACTTGTTGAGCCAAAGATGATGTCATCAACATATACTTGTACAAGTATGACATCATTATTTGTCCTATAGATAAACAATGTGTTCTCTATCTTGCCTCTGACAAATTTGTTTTGGATCAGGAAGGCTGATCGAGTTTCAAACCATGCCCTGGGAGCTTGTTTTAGTCCATAAAGGGCTTTATTAAGCTTAAAGACATAGTCAGGAAACTCATGGCTTTCAAATCCAGGAGGTTGCTGAACATAAACTTCTTCTTTCAGTGACCCATTTAAGAATGCACTTTTAACATCCATTTGGTACACCTTGAAGTTCATGTAGGTAGCAAAGGCAAGGAAGATCCTGATGGCTTCCATCCTTGCCACTGGTGCAAATGTTTCTTCATAGTCAATGCCTTCTTGTTGGTTATAGCATTTAGCTACAAGTCTGGCCTTGTTTTTAATGACTATGCCATTTTCATCAGATTTGTTTTTGAATACCCATTTCATGCCAATGACTGAAACATCTTCAGGACACTTGACCAAGGTCATTACCTTGTTTCTGTCAAATTGTTCCAGTTCATCATGCATGGCTTGAACCCAACTTGGATGATTAAGTGCTTCCTTGACACTTTTGGGTTCAATTGTGGAGATGAAGTCCACAAATAGGCATTCATTGTCTGAGGCTGCTCTCAGTTGTACAGCCATGCTTCTAGTGAGCATGCCTTCAGTAGGCTCTCCAATTATATTAACAAGTTCTATATCCTGAGACCTAGTCCAACTGTCCTGAGGTTTTGGAAACTGATTAGAACTTTTAGAGGCCTGATGGGTAGGGTCAGGATCAGACACATGATGATCTTCAGTATCATGAGTGTCTGAGTGGATTGACTCATCACTGTGATTGTTTGGTTCCTGAGCACTTTGTTCAGACTGAATGATTGCATCATGTAACACCTCCAAAATATAGCAGCGGAACGGTAGTGTCAATGGGGAGCTACTTCTCAATAATAAAGCACAAGGTATAGAAAATGACCTCTAAATGAGACATTTTGAAAAGTTACCATTCAAATTATTTAAATCAGAGTTATTACATGAGGTCCCGTAGTATAATAATACATAAGAGTTTTCAAAATAGGATGAATGGTAAAAGATAAAATCATAGACTCCAAAGCATGCAAATGACTCTATGATCTATGCATCTGTTATCGCCTTACTAACCTGAGATAAACATGCTAAAAAGTGTCAACACAATGGTTGGTGAGTTTATAGAGTTTATTGAAAATAAATTGAAATGGTTTTAAAGAATGTTTTCACAGCAAAGGCATTGTAAATCCACTCAGTTGCAAATCTCGCCCATACAAACATGCAACCTGTGTGTTCACAACCCACTGCTAAAATATAGTAAAAGTAAGAAATGAGTGTATACGATATATGTAAGCACTTAATGTAAAGCATAACAGCAAACTGAACCTCATGACTAGAATAAATAAGTATCATAAGTAAACTGGATTATATTCACCCAAGGCCATGAATCTGGGACCAAGGGTGGGGGCGTCAGCCCGATAGTACTATCAATACCTCTCCATCGGCTCCATTCAGGAGTTAAACAGTTGCTAAGAATAAAGTGTAGAATAAGTGTAACACATTAAGGCACATATCGTAACTATATTTCATGTCCAAAAGTATCATAAGTAAGCGTAGCACAAGAATATGAATATTTTGAGTATACAACAAGTAGTTGAGCATGTATCTCCCCCAAAGATAGTAAGAAATAATTGAAAATAGAGGCCATGAACTCACCTTAACAGTCTGGATGGAAAAACAAATTAAATATAGTTGATAAACGTCTCCGGCACGCAACCTAGGTGAATACATCAAGTTTCAGTATTCATATTCCTATATATGTGGTTTTTATATTTGTTTCGTATTGTAATGTTTGGTTGATGATTAAATGTTAAATGAGACAACATGAAGTCTCTTCAAAAGTTAGATAAGATTTTATCTTATTTCATTTTTCTATATTTAAGGTTCATACGTTCATCAATATATAAATATTTCATATATATATATATATATATATTATAGTCTTATAAAAGTCTCGAGTTTATATAAGTTTAAAATATTGTTATATATATATATATATATATATATCTTATATAAGTTTTGCAGCAAATCTTGAATCATTAAGTAGTGAAATATATTATCGAAATGTTTATAAAAATATTGTACTTTATACCCTTGAACTTTTATAAAAATGACAACTTTTTTTATTTCAACTTTGGTGAAATGACAGTTTTTACCCTATAGTTTCAAAAATGACAATTTATATCCTTTAATATGGATCGTTGACTAAACAGCCCTTATACTAACATCTTTGTAAAATTTACACTTTCGGCCCAAGAAAACTCCAATTTTCAGTCTTGACAAGTTTTCCCTTCAAAGCTTTTATATGTTTCGCCCTTAGTCCTTAATTCGTTTTAAACGCGTTTTTAATCTAGAAAAATACACGACTTGATACGACTCATTAAAATAAGTTATGTTAAGTTTGAAAATAAGCTGATAAGGGCTTATTTGCTTATAGCTTTTCAAAATCAAAAATAATAATTAAAAAGGGGGCGTTTGGTTTTCATTTATCTCGCCCAAAAGAAAAATAAATATGGGCGAGACCTTGTGATGTTTTTACAACGTTCTCGTTCTTTTATCTTCTTTACTGGGAGCTCTTTCAAATGGTTCAGATATGAAGTCCTGAGTCATTGTGGTTTGCTCAAAATAAGTTATTAAAGTTGGGGTGTTGGGCGCTATTATTAAAGATTATTGTTTTTGTTATCCGACCAGCCTAAGAACAAGGATCAATTCGAGACGGGGCGAGACCAAGTTTTGACGATGCTTATGTTCCTTTAAACACTTCATTATGTGGTCTTTAAAATGGCAAAAATCCAGGTTTCATAAAGTTCATTTGGTTGTTGAAATAAGTGGCAAAAGTTGAGGGTTTTGGCTAGTTCAACAAAGATGAACAGAAAAACGAAGAATGATAAATCAAGATTTTGATCTCGACGCCTCACAAGACTTTTTCCGTAGGTTGTAAACAGGTCATTAAGCTTATTAAAAGTCATTTCATTAGTAGCTTATGGCTTATTTTTGTAAAATCATTAATAGTGTATAAAATGGGTTTTTGGTTTTTGTGTTTTGCGACCAGAAAAAGAGCCCAAAAAGACATGTGATACATAGCTATTTTGACCAGGTATTGGAGGCGTTCTAGAGTCCCCCGGGTGGTGATTAAAAAGAGTATTTGGCTAGGGCTAAGGCTCTTATCTCGTGGTAGGAAAATAGGGCGCAAGATGGGGGTTTTGAGGTAGTTTAAGGGGCGACAAGACCACGAAAAAGTAAAACAAAATCTGATTTTTTTACAAAGTGATCTAGCTCGATTCTATGACATATTATGTGGTTAGTTAACTTGTTTTAATGTATCATTACGTAGCTTTTATGTTCACTTGATATTACAAAGTAACAAAGAGATATGTTTGTTTACTGAGGATTACAGAAACATTACAAATCTTATTTTTAGCCTATATTTCTAATTAAGACTTGTGTAGTATCATTATGAGATATGTTTAAGACTTATAAAAAGTATTGAAATGGGTAAGATGACTTACAAGTTGGAAATTTAACTATAGAGAGTTTTTGACAAATTTGCTTGAAATGAAATGCTAGACTTTCTTCTCCTACTAAGCTCTTGACTAACCTTCCTTTACTTCTAATTGTGGCTCTAGATCAGAATGTTTATGAGTATGAGAGTGTTGGTGTGTTCGAATGGGGTGTGAATGGAAATGAGGGGACTTGTGTCGATTTTTATAAGGAAGGAAGATTAGGGTTTTTAAAGTTGGCTAGGTCATCAAAATTAGACAAGGTGATGGGTTTTTATATATGCCATGCTTTAGGTTGTTGATTTGGTTGGTGAAGAATAGAAAAAGTGATGGGAGGGGGAAGGAAATGGCGTAAGGTGGTATAGTTTTATCCAAGAGTTTCACCTATAACTATTGACTAAGGGAACATGTTGGTGTGGAGGAACATGGAGCTAGCAAAGGGTCTTATGGTTTATAATTTACCAAGTATTAGGTTATAAATGGTTTATGTAGGATCAGTCCTTGATAGATCTTTGAGCCTTAAGGAACCGGTAGAATGCTTATGTAATCACAAACAAACTACAAGAGAATCTCTAACAATAAACTTATGTTTATGCGGAATATAAACACAAGAGTTAAAGAAGAAATAACTAATAAACACTTGATCCTCTATGGATCTATATTAACTATTAAAATTGTTTTCCAGGTCATACATTGTTCATAGCCGTGTGTTTCTTTTATACTCCAAGAAACCCTAATTCGGCATTCACTACAAAACGTGTAGAGGAGATTTATCACTTCCTAATATAACTCATGCATATCTCTTTCTCTAACAAACTTCTAAATATACGGGTTTGACTATTTCTATAACCCGCAGAAACAATACTAGCAGCAGTAACAATAATGTGCTACCAGCAGAAACAATAAAACTACTATACCAGCAGGAACTATATACCTGCCAGCAGAAACCAATACTACACTAACAACAACATTGTACTATTACATTTTTATTAAATCCTAACAATCCTCCACTAAACTTGAATTTGACCCGGTTAACTTCAAGTTTCTAGATAGATCTTCTTCCTTTTTTTTTTGGTAAAGGGGAGTAATCATGCACCCTGGTAAATAGATTAACCAAAAAAAAAAACGGTTTAAGTACAAAGGATATGGGTGAATCCCATATCTCAGCCCGTTACATAGGCGAAACGCTAACATAACAAGATACTTCCAATTTTCTAAACAAGAAAATAAACACTACGCATAAAAACATAAAACACCTATGACAACAAAATTACTTCTTTCGAAGTCCTTGGAGCTTGATATCATACATGTCATAGAAAGCATCCAAATTCCCAGGACGATCATCAACTTGTGCCGCATAGTCATCATAGTCATAATCATACTCTTGGTCGTGACCACCTCCAAATAAGTTCACGGACTCATCAAAAGTGTTCACAACCTCCTCATCACTATCAGAATCGACAATGTTACCCACCTTAGAAAATAGGTTCACTTGTTTAGTAGCAGAAGTAGACGGAGTAGAAGAAAAGTTCTTAACCTGCACATTCTCTTTCACAACATTCACAAGCGGTCCGTGTGGTACATTACTAGTCATTAAAGACGCATCCTCCTTTTCTTCCATTCTTTTACCAGAATCAAATTCAGCTCCACCCTTGGTCACATGATCAATAGGAATACCAGAATCAACACCACAGTCATCAGTGTCGACCATATTAAGAACTTCAAACGAATTAGAAGTAGCAACCTTTGTTCCACTCGTACTAGCCACATCAACGGCCTTCTTCTTTGTAGAATCCACCTTCTTGGGTTCAGGAGGGGCCGCTTTAGGTTGAAACCTAAACTTAAGACCCACAACAGGTTTAGTAACACCTCCTTTCCCCGAAGCACTTTGACCACCATTCTTACCCTTATTCTTGTTATTGACTGTTTTAAAACCATTGTTAACACTCGGTTTTGGCTGAGTAGGAGTTGGTACATAATTAGGGCAATCCAACAACGTATGACCAAAAAGCTTACACGTATCACACCTAGGTGGTTTCCACTCGTATTCAACCCGAATCTTTTCAATAGTAGAACCAGTCCCATCAAGTAATGGAATCTCAACAGTGAGGCTCTCCCTAAGAACCTGATCCGCTTTGACTTCAATCAAACACCTAGCAAAACTACTTCGACCCCATGATTCCAAGCACATTTGACTAGTATATGAATCTAGCATTTTCGGTGTACCAATCAATGTGGCTAGGAGGCTGAGACCATCATCAGAAAACATAGCAAGGGGCACATCATGGAATTTAACCCATACCGGGATATTAGTCAAATCCTCTTTAAGAAGGTTGGTGTTAAGGGTCCAAGGTTTAAGAATAATGGGAACATTCCTAATCATCCACGGACCATTTTCAAGCACATCATCAACACCTTTTTTAGAATTAAATTTAAAGAAGAAGAAACCCTTTGCATTCATCATGACCTTTTGAATGCCATACTTAGCCCACGTATTACGCACATAATAATCAACAACCGGGAACGCAATACGTTTACCAAGAAAATAACCATACAAAGTATTCTCAAATCTGGAGTTTACCTCTTGAACCACTTTCATAGGGACGGAAAGATCAACCCCAATAGTTTGATTAGTGCACTCCAACCTACGAAAGTTAGACATTCGCTTCTTAAGATCATTAGATGTAGCCCCCGCATAGGAAACCGGCTTCCCATTAGCAGTCACATTAGGTTGGGATTGCCTCAATTCATTAGCAACCTTGCCACCATCATTACCCATAGAAACATTACTAGGCTGTTCCAACACAACCTTAGGACCAGAAGCATTATTCTCCGCATTCTTTGATTGAACTCCATTCATAGGTGCCTCAAAGTCCTTGCATGCATTTAACACAACCTGCTCTATACCACTCGGTTGACTACCATCCATAGTATTACCCACGTTAGGACCAGCAGTAGGCGTATCCTGAGTAGAATTAACCGTAGTAGTCAGTCCGACACTATTAGCAGTACAAACTTCACCAGCAGACCCACCTTCAACAACCAATTCTTTAGGATCAGTAACCACATTAGGGTTTGTATCAACCCCATAAGTCACGTTCACATCTTGACCAGCAGCTCCAAGTGACTCGAAGACTTCATTAGCAGCATTTATAGTTGAGACAGAAGCTGGTTCACAAGCAGTCGACACATTAGAAGCAGATACGTTCGCATCAGATTCAACACTAGGGTTTCTCAAAACCCTAGCAGCTTGCCGTAGATTCGTAACACCGGAGTTACCCTCATCTCGTCCCTTCAAACGGTTCATCCGAGCAGCCAATTGATCCACATCAACATTAACATTCCCAGCAGAAATCTTAACATCAGTCGCATTCTTAGACTTAAGAAAACCCTTATTAATCATCTCTCTAAACCCACGTACTCACAAGACCAGTAGTATGTGTAACCAGTAAATTAAAAACAGTAAACCCTAACTAAGAAGTTAGGGTTTCAACGGTAAAGCGCAAACGACTATCCAGCTCCCATGATGATCGTTCCAATAATAAGATAAATCGATTCCAAATATGCAGTGCAATCAAGTTATATTAAATGTTCTTGATATCTACCGACCCATGATTGACAATAATATCAATATAATATCGCAAGTGGATGAAAGCACATGCAAAAAAAAGACAATTAGCGAATCAAGTAAATACCTCAAAAATGTTAAACACAATAAAGTAAACCACCGACCCACTAGATCAGAAAGAACCAATAGGGATGATCTAATTAAAAGGTTAACGATTTGAGAAAGAATGTGTTATTCGATCGCTTTTCGCCAGAGAGAGTCGAATTAGGGTTAATGACATGGACATGAAACCCTCATGCCTAGTGATTGGCTCGGATATCAAACTGTAGGTCAAAGGTCAGATGTACTATCAAAATAATCAAAAGTCATATCTTAAGGGTACATGGCAAAAGGTTCATGTCAAATAGTTTCGAAATAAAAGTCAAGGTTCAAATCAAAGCTTAGGTTCAAATAATCTAAGTCATCGAATCAAAGTCAAAGTCCAGATATCAAAGGTTCATCATCAATTGTTTCATTTAAAGACATCTTTATCAAATGGTTTTCATCAAAATGATCTTTATTAACTATTTTCACAAAAGTAGTCTTTAAAAGTAATTCTCATAAAAGTTTAGTAAGATTCCAAATAAAGTGGTGTCGCATATTTCATAAACATCATTTTAAAATAAGTTTTCCTCAAAACATTTCCATGATATAATCGAAAAGGTTTTCACATCTATTTACCAAAATCAAATAAACCCTCGAATGTGATTCGAATACTAATATATAACAAGGTAACGAACGAATATCAAATGGATCATTATAAAGGCTCAAAGCAAAAGGGTCATATCGACATCAAGGTCACAATGAATCAAACAAACGAACCAAAGTGTAGGGGAACATAGCAATGGCTTAGGGAAATCCTACACGAGTCAATACAAGAGATCAAGAGAACGAAGGCACCTTACAAGAAGGGCAGAATATCTGTACCTTAAACCGCCAACGAAAACACAACCAGAAACGAAAAGATCGGAAGTAGACTCCATCTTCAACGAATCTACACGAATTTATGATTGTCTGATTATTAACTTATTTTAAATCAGATTACTTATTTTAGTAGGCTTTCCACATTTAGTAACTTAAGGTTCATAATGCCATTTACATAAGTTTAGGGTTCATGGTGTAGTTTTCGTAAGTTTAGGGTTCATTATGAAAATATAACAACTTTAAGGATTTTAAGGTCATTATGATAAGGTTAGGGTACAAAATGTAAATATTATCAAGTTACAGGTTTTTACAAGTTAAGACCTTTAGTTTTAGAAAAATGACAACTTAGACCCTTTAGTTTAGAAAATAAACACATAACACCTTTCAAAATCCTTTTTAGCCCTTTTTATAATTCTAACAGTTTTAAACACGAATTTGTTATGTTTTCTCTAAATTGTGAATCATATAAGAACTCAGAAATAAAATCCCCAAAAATTCACACACGTACCTACATGTCTTAAGAACTTACCCTAATTTTTTCAGAATTTATTAGCTAGCACAACTATAGTCTAAAAATCCATTTTTCCAATTCGTCCAGATTCCTGATCAGTTTTAACATATGAAAAGTTTGTATTTCAAATCCCCATCTATAAAATTTATAAAAATCTACAAAAATTCCAGTAACTAATAAACATATCAAATATTACCCAGTTCAAAGGACACCTTCCAGTTCGTTATGGTTTTCAAATGATAAATGAAAAACACGGACTATTTTTCCAGACATACGAATTCGATTTGACACTTAATTTTCGCCTCTGAAATTTACAAGGTTAATTTCTACAGAAAGCTATTTCATTGAACTTAATTTTAGACTCTGAAAACACCCAAATACACGTTCACATCATTTAATTACAATCGATTAAAGTCGGACAATTTACTGGACAGCAAACTGTTTCAAAAATTCATGTAATCTTTTAGGGTTTTGATATTCCAACCATTAGTTCTTACTATAAAACAATTATAATTGATTCTTACATGATCTTAACATATTCTTAACATGTTCACATCAATTTAATTTCAGATTCATGTGCTCATTCGATTCATACTAGGGTTTCTTAACCATTATTTCATGTAACGACTTATTATTTTGTGTGGCATCTTTTAATCATCACATGTATTTTAATGACCATAAAATCAAGGAAAAACAAAAACAAGAAATCACAAGAAGGATGATACCATACCCTTGAAGCGTGATCAAACACAAGAACAAGACCCACCAAATCGAATCACAAACGATCTTCCTTCCTTCCTTCTTGGTACGCACGACAGAAAAGAGAAAGGAAACAAAAGAATGGTCCGGTTATGGCTTTAGATCAATTCGAATGACTTAATCATGTTGAGAGTGAGATTACCTTGGATACGAATAGAACAAGAACACACCAAAACCACCCTTGGCTGCTGCAGATGGTCGAACAAGGAGAAAGAACACAGCAGCCGAATTGTTTTTAGAGCGATAGGGTTTTTAGGGTTTCAAAAATTTCGGTATTAAGAGAATCAAGGGAAACCGTGTTTTGTGATTTGTACATATAAGGCAAGAATGAATGTTATTATGGGCTAAATCAATCAAATGGATACATGATTATTTCATCACATCTTGGGCCGAAAATTATGAAGTGTAACACATAAAAAAAATCGACTAGTGTGGTTGTAGTTGTAGGGATTTTATTTTGCACATTTGCTTATAGTATAATGTTTTTATTTGGAGCTTAATTCATTTGGTAACTTAGGATATAATCATTTTAGGTTAAGTACACTTAATGTTACTTACATAATTTTCATAGTTCTTAAAATTTAAATTTGAGGGCATTTTAGTCTTTTCGGATTGTGTAAATTTTGGGTTTTTACAATTCTTCCCCTCTAAAAAAAAAATTTTCGTCCTCGAAAATTGAAGGGAAGGCGAAACGGAAACACAACGGACAGTGAACGGAAATGTCAAATGACTAGTTTCTCGTGGCTCGAACTTGTCAATCCAAAATAGCTTCGGTTCCTCAGAACAGACATAACATAACGAATCCGGATCGAAAGAATAAAATACCAAACGTAATAAATGATAATCGTAATCTCTCGGGAGAGATACAGGAATACGTAGGATTTTGACGGATACGCCGTCCATGAAATTTGATTAGACAATTCAGATGAGAACGTAAGAAAACAGATTGTCGATAACATCAACCGGTAGAAAGCTCTACGACAGTATCTAAGATTCTTATTGGAAGCGCAGAGGTCAGCAAAACGCGTGTCGAGAATTCAAATGTATCAAATCGTATAATGGCGAAGGCAGATTACGCGCATAGGTAGGATGAACCTAAAGTCTCACTAACGCAACAATCGTCACACAACTTATCAAAATTCTAAGGCTCCTAAAGCACTCCTCGAAATATCCTATGCCCACAACAAGTGCACGTTATATGGTGTAAGTATTATCACGTTGGCCAGACGTCATAATACTGGCATCATATAAATATGCCCTCATGATGGTCATACTTTATCTTAAGTCGTGAACAAAACAACTTATCTTAATCCACCTAGTCCTTCTACGGTCTCAGAGGTCATCCAAATCAAACATCATAACTAAGAGGAGAACGAAACTACTCGAAAGGGTAACGGAAATCCTAGAATGTCAATCGAAAATAAGGTACGTCGTTAATAGCGTCAGGTCTACCACAATTCATCATAGTTCTCATACAAAACCATCGCATAACGAACACAGAACGGAATTTCTAATAGGGAACATAACTCGTTCAAAGGATCTTATCATCAGGTAACGGAAATTTAAGTAGGTTGAGAGGAAGTGAATTACGTCATCCATAGCTTCATCCTTCACAGAATCAACTCTTCCAACCACAAACGTTCGCTTCAAAATTTTCATCCATTCAAGTACATGATCTTAAACCTCTTCCAAATCCAAGCACTCTGTCTACGTCTGTCCATATGATCATGGGGTAGAAAGGGATTATAAACTTGAGTCTGGTCCCTCAAGCCTTCAGCACCTCTTCTGGACACTGTGGTGTGGTAACGTGAATTCCTTCTTGTATGCTTCTTCCATGGTAATGCCGGTCACGAACATCTTCTACTACTCCTCTACAAGGCTCCTAATTCTAACAACGGTCTTCAATCTTGGTCCTTTCAGTGGAAAACTCTGTCATCGCAAGATACCTGGAAGTGCTATCTGTAACAATCTCCGAAAGCCAATCAAACATACTCTTCCATAACACAGGGGTCATTCTACTCAATACGAAAATGCTCTATGCCTTCCTCCTTCGTCACTGAGCACAAATACACTGTCGTACTGTGATAATTTTCCGAATACTCGCGAAAACATGATTCTATTAGCCAATACAATTGGCATCCTTTAAAATTCACAATGATTTACAACGAATACGAAAGCAGCTTCAGGAATTGTCTCAGGGAAACTTCATATCTACTTCACATCACCCATCTTCCTCTTCACGAATAAAACCAAAATGCTTCACGGAGGTTACTCTCAGTTAGTCAACTCCCTTCTTAGGAGTTCTTGTGGTTGCTTCTTCATTCCTTCAAACATTAAATAAAGCCGTCTGATACGGAGTTTCAAAGATAGAACAAATCAATCATTGATACGCGAAAATGGGTAATGATTTTGGATAGTGATACGGTTAAATTCACGATAGTCGATACGTCGCGGCATACTTCCCTCTTTCTTCTTCATAAACTAATAGGATCATCCAAAGAGAAACACTAAAGGGCACAAAATCATATTCCATCAGTTCCTTCAATCTCTCACTTCTATGAAATTATGGTCTCGTCAACTGAGATCAGTTCAATGCTAACTCTACTTCCCATGCAGGAGGGAATCCCAAGAGGTTCATCAGAAAGCACAGGAAAATTTTGTACCACAAATACCTCCAATGTCGAAGCCTCTAAGGGTGGATACTAATAGGTGTCAGGAGAACTTGACAATCTAATGAGATCGGAATATGTGCTTTCATAGCAACATTAATCTTAACAGATTTAAGCGGTTGAGAGTCATCATAACAAAAGTAGAGTAAAAAAAATAGATTGCTAAAAGTCTTATATCAGATATGGTAGTCTTTGGTAGCTTTATGAAGAGCCAGCCAATCCATAACCAAAAGACCTCAAAGTCAACTATATCAAAGTAAATGGAGTCGTAGATCGAATACGGTCGTCAAGCCAGATGGGTAGTTCATTTGTCAGTGTCAAATACATGGTTCATCAAAGTGTTGAGATAGATAACGAATAGTTCAAAGTGTCAGAATTTTGTTTAGCTTTCTAGCATAAGGGCAGGTAGGGTGTGTATCATTGATAATACGAACATCGTATAACCGTCAAAAGTGAGATTGTATGGAATATTAGCTATCAGCATCATCATACTTAGTTAACAACTTGTACTGAGATATTATTTACAACATATCATTCCAAAGGAACTGGTTGGCAGACAAGGTTCAATCATTAAAAGAGAGGGAACAAAACTTCTTATATTCGGGGTTGATAATTGTCAGGGTTCTCATAGGAGCAGCATTAGGTAACCAACAGCAGCATGGTTAGAACCAGCAACAACAAGTAACCATCACTAAGACCAAGGATCCAGCAGCAACTCCTAAGAATCAGCAGCAACAAGAACCAGCAGCAACATGAGTAGATTTGATGAGCCTTTACCAAGTTTTTACTCACTCTTGGGCTAGCTAGTCCTTTGGTGGAATCATGGCATCACCCTGGTGAACTAGTAACCAGTCCAACACTTAGAACGTGAATCAATGGTGTGTTGGAATACCCTAATGATTTTTGGCAAACCATCACAGCCATAAACGGATTTGATATGTCTTTACCTGTAGCCGTTTGCTCAGGACTAGCCAATTCTTTGGTTGTAAATAACCTTGGTGAATTGAGGACCAAATATGGTTTTCCACTGCCTTTACCACAAACCATACTCTTGTGGGCTAACCAATTCTTTGGAACCCTAAAGGGTAACATCCATGGTGAATTGATGACCATTTCAACTCTCAGTAATGAAACATGGGTGAGTTGAATACCCAATAGTTTTTAGCAAACTATTACAGCTGTCAACGGATTTGATGATCACACCAGAGCCGTACCCTCATGGTGAGTCAACTCTTTCTTGTCTGTGAGACATGGTGAGTTGATTACCATTTGTTGTGTGGTAATGAACCAACACTCAAACCCTGTAGACAGTGTACTCCAATAGCTAAACATACAAGTTATTTATTTATTATTTTTATTTTTTTTAACAAACACTATATAAAGAAAGAAAGAAAGAAATGAAAAGAAATAACAAGATACAACAGAATGTAAGAAATACCATCAATCAGCAGCAGGAACCTAAGCAGCAGCAAGTTGATGTTGTATGAACCTAACCAATTGCTCAGCACTAGTCAAGTCATTTCCCACCACTGTCTTTCCAAGCTCCAACTTATGCCTGAGCATCCTTCCCATAAGCTGAACTGATAGAGGATATGGCACATCCACAAACATGTATAACACCTTTCCAGTCATGGTCTTCAACACATGAACATTGGAAGGGGTATACAACCTCCAACTTCGCACTTGCCAAGACTGTTGATTAGCCCAAACAGAATAACCATCTCCTCCTTCAAGAGAGTCCATCAACACCTTCAAATCACCCCAAAGGATAAGACCAACCCCAGTAGCCGTATGAGATGCATAATGCTGAACTACCATACCATAGAGTTGGATCAAGTCTTGCCTATCCACCATATGCAAAATTTCCCTAAGAAAAGTAAAATACTTGGTGACACCATCAACTCGGTAGAGAGCATGAATGTCTCCCATAGGTGTAGAAACGAATTCCCATGCAGCAAGAGCAGCCCAAGGATGAGGAGAATCTTCTTCAGGTTCACTCTCTGAATCAAACTTGATTAACTCCTGATCATCCAACTCTGTAATAGGCCTAGAAGCATGCTTCTTAGCCACACTCTTCTTCCTTGTGCCTGGAGTAGAGGAAGGTGAGGGGACCTCATGTGTTTCCACAGATGGAACCGTAGTAGAGGGAGCAGAAACAGATGGTGTGACATGATCACCACCTTCAGCAGGATTGGAAGATGCCGTAGGTAACTCAATGTGAGGCTCAGCAGGATGGGATTGTGTTGCTTCAGGAGGAATAGGTGGTATAACAGCAGCAGGAACAGATGTATCCTTTGGTGAGTGAAGTGAAGGCTCAGAAGTTGAATCACCACCAGCAGAAAGAGGATCAACTGCAGGATTGGGTGTGGTATCAACAGCAACATCAGCATCATTTATTGAACCAGCAGGATCGATAGACTTAAGCCTCTTAGAACAAGGTTCTTCTATAGCAGGTTTAGGTTGTGCCAAAATCTTTCTAAAAGGCTGGATCCCGTCTTTCTCAAGTGATCCCCTAATCCTTACAAAGTGCTCCATAAGCTGTTCATCTGAGAACCTCTTGACTTGTGCCATGGTCCACCCAGTTGTGTAGAGAGCAGTACTCTGGTTCTTGACAAAAAATATCATAAATTCTCTTTGTTGTACCTGTGTCATGGCAGCTCTTTTATCCTTTACTAGCCTTTCAGCGTTAGCCTGGTTCCTCTTCCTCATTAAAGCAGCCATTCTTTCTGGGAAATCCTCCTCTGTCACATCAGCTCCTAATAGTTCCTTGGAAAGTGAAGTATTTGAAGCAACTTGAGTCATAATATGCAACCAATCAGCCTCAGTATAGAGCAAAGAGGCAGCATCCAAATCTCGTTGTCTCTGAGGAGGTAAACTTGTAGCAAATTGTGCATCTTGCTCAGCTTGTACTTTCCTTGCCAATTCAACTCCAAGCCTTGCATCTTCTATATTTTTTAGGAGTCTTTCTTGTTCAGACCTTTCTTGTTCAGATACAAGGTCTTCCACCATTGGTGCTTTGCCTTTGTCAAGGTGTGCAGTGGAAACACAAGAAGGAGTAGGAGGATCAGACACAGCAGGAATATCATGAGTAGTAAGATGATCAGCAGAACCAGATGATGGAGGACTATCAGCAGAAACATCCTTGCAAACAGCAGCAACATCATCACGACCAGGGGGAACAGCCTTACTACCAGAAGACATACTAACAGCAGGAATGTTTTCACTCTCAGCAGCAACACCAGAATTACCAGCGAAAACATGGGACTTGTACTTGTCAAAAGCTGGTACTTCTGAAAGCTTCCTTAAACGCCTCCTGTTCCATTTCCTTCTGAAAGCTTGGGGCGTAGCAGTTGTATGAGGCTCAGACATAGAAAAAGTAGGTTCCTTAGAGACCGAACCACCATCTCCCTCTGTGTTTTCACTAGCTAATGAGGCATTGGCCAACACATGGAGTGCATCCAGGTTGAAAGACTCCTTCTGCCCAGCCTCATCTTCCTCTGAATCAGATAGTGCAACTCTCCTCCTCTTGTGCTGGAGTTTGACTTCCAAATACTTTACCCTATCTATGAGGGAAAGAATCGCACCACCAAGAGTCTTCTTGGTATCCTTTAGGTCTGACTCCAAAGCATCAACTTTCTACACATATTTATCAAGAAGAGAAGACATAGAAGTGAGAGTATCAGGATCCGCATCTCCACCAGCAGGATTACCTGAGGTGTTGGGAGCCTCAGAGGATCTGGGTGGAGAGTCATAAAAGCCTCCACCAATGTTGGTGTCAAACTTAAAAGATGGCCTAGAAGGACTAGGAGTTGATAGCCTTGTAACTGAGGGTGTCTCAAGATTAGGCTCAACTGTAGTGGTGGCTGGCTCAACACTTGGGGCAACAGGGGTATTAGGCCTAGGGGACAGTGGTGTGGAAGGTCTAGGAGATGTTGGTTGTTGGGCATCAGCAGCAACTGATGCACTTGCACCAGCAGCATCAGAAGTCCCAACACCAACAGGATTAGATGTTGGTGGTGGTGTAGCAGCAACAGCTGAACAACACCTTCAGCCCCACCAGGCAACATAGCAGCCAAAAGAGGCTGATGTTCCCCTTTAAACTTAGACTTCATGGTGGCAAATAATTTGGCAGTAAGCCTAACCATGTGCCTAGGTGTATGGTCAGAAGTCTGAACATCTAATATCATTTGTAAAAACCTAGGGTACATGAGAAATTTATGCTTAGCAGACCCGAGGTTCCCAACCATCCCATCAAAAAATAAACCTGGACCAGTTGTAAACCCTCCCATCTGATAGGCAAATGAGGCCAGAAGCAAGAGGGCTTGAGAATTGATCCCAACCTCCTGACTTGGGACTAAGACACTGTAGAAGGGTGTGTACGAGAAATCTCCATTGAGGAGATAATCTATTCTTATAAAAAATAAATGTACCATCAACTGGATAAGCAATTGTAGCCATACCAGCCAGAATGTCTTGTTCTGAAAAATCATATAACCCATCCCCATCATTCAATTGAAGGTGAGTCCTAATGGAGGACTCAGTGATGACATACTCATTCCCATCAATGGTAGCCACAATCTCCTGGGGTCTACCCTCAAGAGTTCGTGTAGTGGCTGTAGCCCAAAATTGCTTGACTAATGAGTCATAAACAACAGACGGACAATGGGTCAAAGCATACCGAATGGAGGACCCACGTAAGAAGGTAAGTATTTGAGCACACCCTACACTTCGTGTTGATGTTTCCAGATACGCCACCTTGTTATGATCTTCTTTGTATTGCAGTGCCGCCATAGTGAAGAATCAGTGAACGAGTTCTTAAAATGAGGAGTGATGAAATGGGTTTAAGAGAAAAATGGTTATTTTGGGCGTGGGATGTACAATTTAGGTCATTTATACGGTTACCCAACTTAGCAAATTAAATTGCAAGAATCTCGCGGAAGAATGTTTTCTATCCCAAAATAAATTCCCAATTACATCGATACTAGCAGCAACCACGAGTCAACCAGCAGGAACAAACGGTCAACCAGCAGTAACAAAATGCTTTTGACCAATATTCACAATTATGCATCGGATTTGGTCAACTCCTCAAAAGGTACCATAATTAAACCCATTCCTGCAAAGAATTTATTCCAAATACTAACCCAACAGTCAATTGCCTTAATCCTCCATTGGGTCTATAAAGGTTTCGAATAGTCAACACTAACACATCACATACTTCAAACCATAAAACATCTATCCAAACACAATGAGTCCCTCCAAACCAAACGTTGTTGAGATTTCTTCTGATTCGTCTTTTGACTCATCAGGTAAAGGATGGAAAAAGTCCTTTCCACCACAGAACACAAAGGAGAAGGCTAAAGGAACACCTTTTGAAGAGCTTCCAACCCCACCAGCATATGTGGATGATTCATCAAGCTACCACTCGAATGATGATGAGCAAACGCAGCCACCTTCACTATCGGTCATACTAACAAGTGAAATTGAAAAGGTTGTGTCAGCAATGAGTAGGATCTTGGTGCCTGTGAAGAATCAATCACGTCCAAAGCCAGGCAAACAAGTGCTAGGACTCCCCGGTCTGAAGGTGTGGAATGCAATCAAGGACAAAGGAATCCATAAAACCATGCCTGACTTCAAGGGAAAGGGGAAAAGGAAGATGGAGTAGTGGTGTAGGTGTACGGCTTGTTGATGTTTTTAAGCTTGTGTGTTGTTTGATCCATGTGTGGTGTGTGTTGTCTTTGTAAGTTGCAGCTAAGAATGCAACCATCTTAGGATGAATAAATGAAAGCCTCATGTTCTGTTGATACTGTTGTGTCCTAATAACACTAGCTATAAGAAACTTACTACTACAAAACAAAGTTAAACAAAATACACAAACTAAAACAAATAATGGTTAGAGTACACAAAATATACAACAATAAGCCTCCCCTTAGGCTTATGCCTCCCCTCAATCACAGCAATCAGGGATTGATCATCCCAATATGAACCACCAAATAATTAAATCTTGGGCCATCAAAAGCTTTAGTTAACAAATCAGCCACATTTTCATCTGTGTGTATTTTAAGCACTTGAATGAGATGTTTTTCATTAGCATCTCTTATAAAATGGTGCCTAATTTCAATGTGCTTTGTTCTTTGGTGAAAAACTAGGTTTTTAACAATGCAAATTGTGCTTTGGTTATCAATAAAGATTTTGGTGTTCATAAAATTGAACCCATAGTCCAGCATTTGATTTTGTAACCAAAGTACCTGACCACAACAACTAGCAGCAGCAACATACTCTGCCTCAGTAGAAGATGTAGCCACAATGGTCTGCTTCTTGCATTGCCAAGAGATCAATCTCCTTCCCAGAAACTGACAACCCCCAGTAGTAGACTTCCTATCAAAGTTAGCACCAGCATAATCACTATCACTATAAGCTTCCAACACAAAAGGAGAATCTCTTGGGTACCAAAGACCCAACTTAGGTTGTCCTTTTAGATACTTGAAGATTTTCTTGACTGCATTCAAGTTGGAAGTCAATGGTGTAACTTGATGTCTTGAACAAGCACTAACTGCAAATATTATATCAGGTCTAGAAGCTGTCAAATACATAAGTGAACCTATCATGGATCTGTAGAGGTGAACATTAACAGCATCATCAGGTTCATTGTTGGATTTTGGCTTTGGAGCTTCATAAGGAGTTGTTGCAGTCCTCACACTTTCCAAATCATACTTCTTAAGTATGTCCTGCACATACTTTTCTTGGCTGATAAAAATACCATCTGGCTTTTGTTTGACTTGTAAGCCGAAGAAGAATGTAAGCTCACCCATAGCACTCATCTCAAATTCACCCTTCATCAATTCTTCAAATTCCCTACACCAAGCCTCCTTTGTAGAACCAAAGATGATGTCATCCACATAGACCTGGACTAGGATAATATCTCTTGAGTTCTTCTTAGTGAAAAGTGTCTTGTCAATGGTACCTCTTCTGTATCCATGCTTCAACAGAAAAGTAGACAATCTTGCATACCATGCCCTTGGTGCTTGATGAAGTCCATATAGTGCTTTCACTACCTTGTAGACCCATTTTGGATTTTGAGGGTCCTCAAATCCTTTGGGTTGAGTCACATAAACCTCCTCTTCAATCTCTCCATAGAGAAAAGCACTTTTTACATCCATCTGGTAGACCATAAATCCCATATATGCGGCAAAGGCTAAAAATAGCCTAATGGCCTCTACTCTTGCCACTAGAGCAAACACCTCATCATAATCAATACCCTCCTCTTGCCTGTGACCTTGAGCTACTTGATGAAGCGAAAAGTGTACCGCTTTTAGGGGGTCATTTAAGCCCTAAATCGTATTTATTTGATCAAATATTGCCCTAAATCATTCCTTTTGTCATTTTAGGTACTTTTGAGAAGAAATCTGGAAAAGGAAGCATTTTGGACGTTTTTGGAGCATAAAAGTGAAGAAAACGACAAAGTCTCAAAATTATGATGGAAAGTACCTTTGACGGCGTCAGGAATTGGTCCAGACGGCGTCATGGCTTGGCAAAAGTGGTGGATATGAAAATTACTCATGATAAGCCAGAGAATTTTGCATGAAAAATCTGACGGCGTCACCCTTTAAGATGATCAAGGCCATCACGGCTTAAGCTAAAGAGGGACGGCGTCAAGCTCATTTCTGACGGCGTCACCCCTTGATAGGCCAGAGAGGATTTTGGAGCACTAAAGAGGGACGGCGTCAGGAAGGCCATCCGGGAACCCTAAAAGCGGCGAGGTGACGGCGTCAGGATCTACAACGTGACGCCGTCAGCCCTTAAACTCTATATATAGTTTTGCAATTTTTTGTCATTGGTGTGGAACTTATTGTGTGTAATTTTGGAGGAGAAACCCTAGACGAATTTCTGCCATTTTTAAGGGTTTTCATACCCTTGGATCTCCCATGTTTAATTGAAGATAAGTAATCGTTTAATCATTCAATATGTCTATGTGTTGTTTGATTATATCTCGTTCTTGTCTTTTGATTAACATGCTAGGCTAGATTTATCTTGTGTTTGCTTAGATCTAATGAAACCTAGCTATTGATTATTGGTTATTAGTGTGTTATTAGTTGTATTGGATGATTGTTTATCTATGTTAGGCTTAAGAAAACTGGCTAACTTCCTATTCGGTAACTTGCTTGAACGTCTTAAGAAACATGAACCAATGCGTACTAAGGTTTTTATGGTTGTATTTAATGCATGAGCGAATTCTAGTGATCCCATGTTAGGAGCTTCTTAGCCGGCTCGACATAGGAGTGAAGTAGGAGCTTGTAGAGTTGGGGAAGTACGTACGCCACCCCACGATTGGTATTAAGGAATACACCCGTCATCCACGCGATTAATACACACTAATCAACCGGTAAAAGATAGTTAGGGAGTAAGGAAATCTAAGTAAACACATTTCTCTCCATATAAGTTTCACAACCTTTTCATTTTCATTATTTTATTTTATTCGCATTCGTAGTTATTTGGGTTAGTTGACTAGCAACTAATTCCGCCCACTCTTTCAAACCCGAGATTTTACTTGCTTTCATAAAAAATATAAAAATACAAAAAAGAATCTTTTGGGTAAAGGGGAGTAATCCTGCACCCGGTAAAATACATTAAAAGAAAACGTTTAAGTACAATGGATGAGAGTGAGTCTCTCATCGAAGTCCCTAAGGACACTACCACAACCACTATATAAGAATGACATGCCATTCTTATAACTAACAGATCTAAATACAACTAACCATGACTAGCAATAAAAATATAATACATCACAACTCAAATAAACATTTAAGTCTTCATAGTCATCATAGCGATCCAGATCATAAACATGCAAACTTCCAGCTTCAAGCAATTGCGTCTTCTATTAGTATTATGCAAAAAGCATAATCTAATAACCTAATAAGAGTGACTTCCGTAGCAAATCGAACTTGAAGCATAAACATGGTCTAATCGACCCAACCATCCAGCATATCCGAACTTGAACCAATCTTCCAACAAATACGAATGAGTCACATGAAGAAAACAAGGCACAATTCATATGCAAACACCAATAATAAACATGACCACCATAACATCCAGCATCATCGATCAGCAGACCAAAAAATATGAATGAGAAGCTTGTCTTTGAAAGATGAAACATGCTAAGAATCAAGGACCATAAGAACTTCCAGCAATAACGATCAACAGCAGCCAACGATAAGGTTACTAGACCTTACCAACCAAACAGCAACCATAGTCGAAAACCACCTCAAATCAGTCCCAAAAAAACTGATTGCAACTAGAATAATCAAAAGTATAGGGTTTCGATCATGAGAACAGCAGCAGTCTCACGTAGATGCAATAAACAAGGGTTTAGTAACCCTAAACAAAACAGAGAATTATGGTGACAAACCCTAATTCTCACCAACAGATCAACGTCCGTCTCTCTCAACCCACAACCACGAATAACCATCACAAACCAGCAGCCACCCCACGATCTTAGGATCGACAATCATTAATAACTTGATTGGTTAATCCCACTTGCAAAAAGATATACTTGAACGAGCAGCAAAACCAATCGCCAGGAAGAAACAAATCAAATCCGATTAAAATAAAACCCTAAAAAAGGTTTTGTTCATGAATAAAACCCTAGATACCGCAAAAAACGAATAGGGATCAGATTTGATTTCCAGATCGACGCCATAGAGATCACACCATGGATATAATAAGTCGATTATACACCGACTTTAACTAATAAGAATGATAAGTGCGATCAAATTGCATGGAGAACACAGAATAATAAAACATGGATATAGTAATAGATAACAGATCACATGCAAAAAGTACCCAAGCGAATAAAATAGCAACCGACCAAGTATTTTAAATCCACCGACCCACAATGGATGAGGATTAAACAATTAAGAAAAGGATCGATCATGATATAGTGATTCACGAAGAAAAAGATTAAAGATTTGCAAGTGGAATCGCTTTTTCTTTTTTCTTTTCGCCAGTCATGGAGATATTGTTTAGGTTTTCTAATAACTGCATCAGCCGCCATCCCTTCTAAAAGAAAAAACACCGACCCCAACGTATTGCATACCCAAACAGGGCAGAGAGGACGTGAGGAGGTATTTATTGGCCGGAATATTGTTAGGGAATGGCGAATCTTCTCTCACCCTTAGACCTATTAGAGTAGTTTTTCAATCCTAACGACACTATTCCCTGTGGAGAACGATCAATCCCCCATACTTACCACTACACTATACTACATCGGTCAGGTACACTGCCTGGTGGGGTTGTAAGCCTCTCGACATCCCTTGAGAGGTAAAACCTGTTGTAAGGTCGCAAAACCACGCATCAAGTTTTTGGCGCCGCTGCCGGGGAATAGTTATTGTTTAGGTTGAATTTTTATTTTATAGGTCTACTCACTAGATTCCTTTCTAGTGAGATTTTTATTTTATTTTTCTAGGTTTTCTTTAGTCTATCTTTTTTCTTCGTTTCTTTGTTCGTAACCATTACCATTCGACATCATGGAAGATGGTAATATCCTCGATCCCAACAACCCACCACAACAACCACCACAACCTCCTAGAGCCCGTACCTTAGGAGACTACTCCCGTCCTAGCCACCATGGCTATCGAAACACCATTGAGCTCACTCAAGGAGCCAATGTCACTCCCTTGCGATCCGACACCATCCGGTTGGTGCAAAGCGGATGCGCATTCCATGGACTTCGTTCCGAAGATCCTAATCAACATCTCAAGGACTTTCTCAAAATCGTTGATTCCATAGACCTTGATGTTGCCACTCGAGAGACGACCCGACTGCGTCTCTTTCAATTCTCTCTGCGGGACCAAGCTAGTCAATGGCTAGAGCGTCTACCCGCAGGATCCATCACCTCTTGGGATGATCTCACCACTCGTTTCCTTGCTCAGTTTTTTCCACCGGGAAGAACTACCAAGCTAAGGAATGATATCTTGATGTTCCAACAACGTCAAGGCGAAACCCTCTACAAGGCATGGACTCGATTCAAGGACTTACTCCAAAAAGTCCCTCACCATGGCATAGAACTTTGGCTCCAAGTCCAAATCTTTTATGACCATATCAATCTCTCCACGAGGCAAACCATTGACCAATCGGCCGGTGGTAAGCTACGTGATCTAAGTACGGAACAATCATGGGCTCTCCTAGAAGATCTTGCTCTTTATGACAACGAAAGTTGGAGTGATCCCCGTGATTTGAATAAAACGGTCAAGGCAATATCTTTGCCTTTGAACAATTCAAGCACTTCCGACCGTAGGATCATAGAACTTGAAGACCAAGTCAAGTTTCTTATGAAATCCTACGAGGCTCCTAAACCTTCAAGCCAAGTGAACAAAATCACTTCTTCATGTAAATTATGTAGTGGTCCCCACGACACTCGTGATTGCATGGAACTCCCCGAACAAGCTTTTGCGGACTACGCATCCTCGCGTACCGACGGAGCGGGAGACAAGTGGTACACTTTCAAACCCGAGCCAAACCCCTACGGTGATTCATACAACCCCTCATGGAAAAATCACCCAAACCTTAGGTGGAAACAAAACCAAAACGCACAACAAACCAATTCTTCCAACCCACCTAATCGTTTCCAATCAAGCGGTTCCAACTCGAACCTTGCTTTCAATAACAATCCTTCCAACAATTATGGTAGTACCAATAACTTTGAAGGATTGATGTCCCAATTTATGGCATCTCAAGAAGCTCGGATAGCTAAGTTTGAATCCGAATTCAATCAACAACAAACGGAGATGACCAATAAAATTGACAACTTATTGAAAGCCCTCAATAACCAAGTGCTATCACCTCCACATAAGGACGCTAGGAACACAAATAGCGGACCCCAAGTAAAAGACCCCTCTTCATCCAAACACGTCCACTTCGTCAACATTGTCACTATTAAACCAATTGATAGGAACGAGGATAATGGTGAACCTGAGGATGAGGTTAAGAAAGTCGAGGTTGATAAAGAAGTTAGGAAGAGTGAGATTGAAGAAGTAGATGATGATGAGGACTACTTCAATAGGCTACCCACTAAGGAAGAGCGCGCATATCATACAAACTTATTCGATGACCCTGAGACACCATACTTCCTAGGTAGACCAATTATAAAAATAGGCGATCCTTCTAATCTCAACATACCATGCAACATCGGACATTTGCATGTGTGGAAAGCTTACATCGACCTTAGATCGCCCATAAACATCATGACTAGAGCCCACTACAACTTAGTAATGAAAAATCAACTTGGGTATGGGATGTTCCCTGATAAGGGTTGGATGAGTAACTTCACGGGAAGAGTTAAGGGATTACCGGTTTATGTAGGAAACTTCACCTATATCACCGAATTTGTAATTGTAGAAGATATCCGCCCAATAGTCGATGCATCCTTAACTCAAGTGGTTTTTGGAAAACCATTTGTTGAGGCCTCTAGAATGACTTATGAACCTTCCTTAGGGATAGTTAGATTTGAGGATGAGACCGATGAGGTAAACTACCAAATGCCATATAAGATAGAGCAATTCCAACACCTATCAAATGTTGAGAAGGAGCTTAAGCAAGCGGTCTACTATAGGAATGATGAGGATAGAAATAAAGGAGTAGACTATGTCATGGAAATGATATCCGGTTTCTACAAGGATTGTTTGAAATTAGGACCGGAATATAAAACCGGAAATGAGAATGGCCTAGGAACCGTGACCAATGATGGAATCACGTAATGTACGTGACTTTGAGTCTAGCTACAAGACTCGTTAATAAAGAAAAGCGCTTCTTGGGAGGCAACCCAAGCTTTATTTGCTTTGTGTGTTTATTTCATTGTTTGTTTGATTTTATTTGTTTCCGTGTGTATGTTTAATTTTTATTTTTATTGATTCATGTTCAAAACTAAATTGTGAAAATGCTTTATTTTGTTTTTAACTTCGTCTTAACTACATATAAAGGTATTTTGCAAAAGATAAGTGTAAGGGAAATCTAAATCGGTTTATTAGAACACAAATGGACATGAATCGTAATAATAATAAATTAACATACATATTAGTATTTGTTTGAGTCAAATGCTTGTATCGAGTCATAATGATGTTTTGCAGGAATTCCAGGAAATAAGGTATAGGTTTTTCCCAAATTTTTCCGGAAACTTAACATGAGAATTCTGTCAGATCATTTCTGACGGCGTCAGGATTTACAACCTGACGGCGTCAGATTTGAATTTTCTGAAATTTTTGAAAGTTTTGTTTTCATAAAAAGTTTTTATTAAATCTATAACTTATAATCTCCAGGAATCTGCAAAATTATCATTCCACAAGCATTATATCCTTATATAGAGTTTATCCCGCCGATGTTATGCAGGTTTTCGTGTTTGTTTTCTCAGGTTTAACAGGTTATTTTGGACAAGGAGATGTATGTGGAATCAAGTTTATGGCGATGCATTAGTCGTAAAGCTTCTACATTCTCTTGGAAGAAGATCTAACCGTGTTACCACATTATCCACCGAGCGAATCAGGGGAGTATTTGATTTCATTCTTTTACTTTATGCTTTTACATCTTGTTATTTGAACATTGGGGACAATGTTCATCTTAAGTGTAAGGGGGGGGGGGGGTAAAAGTACGATACTTTAGAGAATACAATTGCACTTGATTTTTGTTTGTTTAATAGTAGATGTGTAATAAAACTGAGATAAACACCTGTTAGGGTAATTTTAGTGCCAAATTTAAAATTTTTTACAACATATAGGAGTGAAACTTTGATCTTAATGAGCGTCTCATGGATAGGAGTTATATGACTAGCACAAAACCGTACCACTAAAAAATTTTCCACCCCCAAATATGTGAGGTTCGCCCCTAGAATTGGTAGGAAAAGCATTTATGCTATGATGTGTGTACCGGTAGCACTTAGATTCTAGAACTTGCGTTAGGACCATTCCGAGGCCACAAGTGAGACTACATCCGTGTAGTTAGATTTACTACATGATAAGTGGCATTAGGATTAACCTATTGTTTTACACCTGTGTTTTTGTTATAATTACGTTGGCTACATTGGTCAAGTAATTCTCCCACACCCTTTGTGTTGTACTCATTTTTAGTACACGATACCCCTAGTACACCCCTCAGAGCCTATCTTTTCGTTTCGACCTTTAAGCATTTTACTTAAAGGAAGAATTTGTTACACCCCACTTAAATGTACACCCAAATCGCCTTAGCCTACCTTGTATGCACTCATTTTTAGTGCATTATTGTGACAACATTTGTTTAAACCCAAGTTAATTATCTAATTGATTACATGGTTGCTAAGTCGAGTCATATCCTTGTACATATTGTTTTGGGACGATTGGGACTCATGGGTAAAGTACTAGTGTAATGGAGTAATGGGGAAGAACATCATTTATTACCCCCATATGTGCTAAATATTTTAAAAGTACTCCAAGTGTTTCGATTATCTTAATTCGAGTCATTAGAATAGTTATTTGTAAAGTTATGTAAAAGTTCAAGTGTAAGGGGAATGCAACGCCCCTATGATGTATTATTTTGGATGGTAGGGCAAGAGTGTATGAATGAAAAAAAAATGAAAAAAAAAATGAGAAAAAGAAAAGTAGAAAAAACATACGGACTACCATCCCGTTTCATTTTATGTTTATTTTATGTTTTTGTTATTTTGTTTTTAGCTTAAGATCGAGTCTAGTCTTGGCTTAGCAACATTGTATAGTACATGTAATTAATCAAGATCTTTAACTCGCCACCAGTAAAATATCCCTTATCCAACAAAACCGTGTTTATCATATCCCTACACCTCACGTTATAACCCATGTGAAAGCCCTCTTTGATAGTTTATCTTAGGTGCTTACGCCTAGTGGAGGAGGTTTTTGATCCTTGCCCAAGCCTATGGTAATCTATTTGCTATGACAGGTAGTGAGAGATATTATCCGTTTTCATTTATGAGATTTATTTTGATGACACTTGAGAGATGTGAGTATCTAAACACTACTTGTGAGGTGCTAGTTTGTAATCTCCGTGCTTATTATGATTAAAGTGGAACAATTATTTGTTGTAATTACTTTTATATTAGCGTTAAATGACCCCTAACTTGTATTTTGATTAGAATAAAAGCGCATTTGCTTGAGGACAAGCAAATCTCAAGTGTAAGGGTATTTGATGAAGCGAAAAGTGTACCGCTTTTAGGGGGTCATTTAAGCCCTAAATCGTATTTATTTGATCAAATATTGCCCTAAATCGTTCCTTTTGTCATTTTAGGTACTTTTGAGAAGAAATCTGGAAAAGGAAGCATTTTGGACGTTTTTGGAGCATAAAAGTGAAGAAAACGACAAAGTCTCAAAATTATGCGGAAAGTACCTTTGACGGCGTCAGGAATTGGTCCAGACGGCGTCATGGCTTGGCAAAAGTGGTGGATATGAAAATTACTCATGATAAGCCAGAGAATTTTGCATGAAAAATCTGACGGCGTCACCCTTTAAGATGATCAAGGCCATCACGGCTTAAGCTAAAGAGGGACGGCGTCAAGCTCATTTCTGACGGCGTCACCCCTTGATAGGCCAGAGAGGATTTTGGAGCACTAAAGAGGGACGGCGTCAGGAAGGCCATCCGGGAACCCTAAAAGCGGCGAGGTGACGGCGTCAGGATCTACAACGTGACGCCGTCAGCCCTTAAACTCTATATATAGTTTTGCAATTTTTTGTCATTGGTGTGGAACTTATTGTGTGTAATTTTGGAGGAGAAACCCTAGACGAATTTCTGCCATTTTTAAGGGTTTTCATACCCTTGGATCTCCCATGTTTAATTGAAGATAAGTAATCGTTTAATCATTCAATATGTCTATGTGTTGTTTGATTATATCTCGTTCTTGTCTTTTGATTAACATGCTAGGCTAGATTTATCTTGTGTTTGCTTAGATCTAATGAAACCTAGCTATTGATTATTGGTTATTAGTGTGTTATTAGTTGTATTGGATGATTGTTTATCTATGTTAGGCTTAAGAAAACTGGCTAACTTCCTATTCGGTAACTTGCTTGAACGTCTTAAGAAACATGAACCAATGCGTACTAAGGTTTTTATGGTTGTATTTAATGCATGAGCGAATTCTAGTGATCCCATGTTAGGAGCTTCTTAGCCGGCTCGACATAGGAGTGAAGTAGGAGCTTGTAGAGTTGGGGAAGTACGTACGCCACCCCACGATTGGTATTAAGGAATACACCCGTCATCCACGCGATTAATACACACTAATCAACCGGTAAAAGATAGTTAGGGAGTAAGGAAATCTAAGTAAACACATTTCTCTCCATATAAGTTTCACAACCTTTTCATTTTCATTATTTTATTTTATTCGCATTCGTAGTTATTTGGGTTAGTTGACTAGCAACTAATTCCGCCCACTCTTTCAAACCCGAGATTTTACTTGCTTTCATAAAAAATATAAAAATACAAAAAAGAATCTTCTCTCACCCTTAGACCTATTAGAGTAGTTTTTCAATCCTAACGACACTATTCCCTGTGGAGAACGATCAATCCCCCGTACTTACCACTACACTATACTACATCGGTCAGGTACACTGCCTGGTGGGGTTGTAAGCCTCTCGAGATCCCTTGAGAGGTAAAACCTGTTGTAAGGTCGCAAAACCACGCATCAATACTAATCTTGCTTTATTCCTTATCACAATACCTCTAGCATCTCTCTTTTTCTTTAGAATCCATTTTGTCCCAATCACATTCTTTCCATTAGGTAAAGGCACAAGCTTCCATACATTTTGATTAAAAAATTGTTGCATTTCTTCTTGCATAGCCTCCACCCAAGCTGAATCTTCAAGAGCTTGTGATACACTGCTTGGTTCAACTTGTGAAAGAAAACAAGCAAAGAGACAATTTAGAAAGTCTGTGTGATTGTTCCTTTGCTGATTATGAACATAACTGACAAAGGCACTTTCACCAAACTTTGTTTGTTTCACCTTATTTCTTGTCTGAACAGTTGAGGTAGGATCACCAAGAATCAAGGATTGAGGATGAAGGGTATTGATCCTCTTAGTAGGAACATGATTGACTTCTACTGTGGGTGCTAGATTATTGACATCAGGACTAATTTCATCATCATATGAGGAGGAGGTAAAAATGCCAGTACTTGGATGGTGATGAATATCTTCCAACTCAGTGCTTGAAGAGAGTGAGTTACCAAGATCAGATGGACTTGGATATCTTGTGGGAGGTTCATTGAAACCCAATGAGTGATTAGAAGGAGTGGACAAAGGAGCAGCAGGAGTGGAGACACCAGCAGGAACATTAGAGCTACCAGCAGAATTAGTAGTACCAGCAGTAACAGGAACACTACCAGCAGGAACCAAAGAACTACCAGCAGAATCCATATTCCTGCGGGCTTCAACTGCGGCTTGTCTTAGGAGCTCCTCTGTTTCTTTTGTGAATTCAAAACCAAACTTTTCAGCTGCTTCTTTGGCATCATGTTCTTGTCTTTGAAGCCTTGCAAGATCTTCTGCAAAACTTGAATCACCTTCACCCATGCCAGAAGTATCTTTAACTTCAGAACCTGCAAAGTGGTTAGAAGGAAAAGAAGAAACAACAATGGTTTGTTCATCACATTTAGAGTCTGAATCATCATCTGGGGAACCTGCATTGTTAGTAGGAGACTCCTGTGTACCTGCAGATTGATTAGCTTTGAAACGAGTATATCCTAAAGTATCAGTTAGATAGTCCAGGTCAAAATACCACTCATGACCTGCACCCTGAATGTTAGGTTTATCCTCAAGATATCTCAGGTTTAGAGTTTCTTCTATTTTTTTGGCAGATAAGTTATAAACTCTATAAGCCTTGCTATGTGCAGAGTACCCAACTATAAATCCCTCATCAGCTTTCTCTTCAAATTTACCCAAATGGTCACTGGTGTTTAAAATAGTCACATGACATCCAAAAGGTTTAAAGTGACTGATGTTGGGAACTTTCCCACACAAAAGTTCATAAGGTGTTTTGTTGTGAGGACTAGTAATCAATACCCTGTTCAAAACATAACAAGCAGTGCTAACTGCTTCAGTCCAAAACATGGTAGGTAGCTTAGAGTCAGCAAGCATAGATCTTGCAGCTTCTATAAGGGTTCTATTCTTTCTTTCAGCAACCCCATTTTGTTGTGGGGTTCTGGCATTACTATAGTCCCTTTTAATCCCCTTTTTCCCACAGAGTTCAATTAAGTTAGAATTTTTAAACTCTGTCCCATTGTCACACCTTATAGTCTTAACCTTTTTATTTAGCTGGTTTTCAATTAAGGCAAGAAAGTCCCTAATCACATAAAAGGTTTCATCCTTAGTACCTAAGAAGAAAGTCCAACAAAACCTGCTAAAGTCATCTGTAACCACCAGGCAATAGTACTTATGGTCAATACTTCTGATGGAAGTAGGACCAAAAAGACCCATATGAAGTAATTGGAGAGGGTCAGTGATGGTGCTCACAGCTGTGATGGCCTTGTAAGAAGCTTTATGTTGCTTTCCTTTGTTGCAGGCAACACAATTATGTTCATTTGTGAAGGTCTTGAGAGGAAGCCCTTTTACCAATCCATTCTTTGCTAACTTGTTGATGGTTTTGAAGTTAACATGAGCCATCCTTCTATGCCATTTTGTAGATTCATCCAAGGATGCCTTTGCCACCAAACAAGCTAGATCACCTTCAGGTTGGAGTTCATTTAAGTTGAAACTGTATAGATTGTGTCTTCTTGGAACTTTAAGTACAACTTGACTTTCATCAGGCAACTTGAAGTCTTTAGAAAGCACAAGACATTCAGTCTCAGTGAAGAGAACACTGTTTTTCTTGTCACAAATTTGTGAAACAGAGAACAGATTAAAATTCTGCAACTCTTCCACATAATAGACATTTTCAAAATCCAACTTGGAAGTTCTGATGGTTCCTTTGCCTGTTATTTTACCATCTCTACCTCTAAAAGTCACAGTGCCTCCTCTTATAGTCACAAAGTCCACCAACCTGTCTCTATTTCCGGTCATACTTCTAGAACACCCACTATCAATAATACCTAAGTCTTTACTTCTATGAGGATTTTCCTACAAAAAAAGAAAATACAACAACATTAGTTACTATGAGAGACCCAAGCCATCACTGACTTGGGCCTGCCTAGTGGATCAGTAAGAAGTAAACCATGTAGATTGATGAGATCCACCATTGTTCTTGGGCCCCTTTCTCAAATATTGGCCATTATGTCTCCAAGAACAACCTGCTGAGGACTTAACAGCAGTTTCCCATCTTCCCCCCCCCCTTTTGCATTGGGTCATAATAAACAGGCCTATAATCATTCTGAAAGTAAGAGCTTGTAGGTCTGATGAAGGGTCTAGCAGCATTTCTTTTCCAACCAGCAGGAATAGGTTTACCAGTTGGAACTGGTTTTCCGACAGGAAATGGCTTACCAGCAGGAACTGGCTTACCAGAAGGAACTGGTTTACCAGCAGGAAATGTAGCTCTACCAGAGCTCATTTGTGCTGCTTGAGGAACAAATGGGGGTATATTTTCAACATTATTCCACAATGGTCTAGATTGCTGTTGCCCAGCACACACACCCATTCTATTCTCATAAAAATCACAATCCTTAATAAGATGAGAATAACTACCACAAACAAAGCATGATTTATTTCTAAAAGATTTGTTCTTAACATGACTTCTCTTATTACACACAAACTTATCACAACCAAAACTAGAAATAGAATTGTTTTTAACAAAATGAAAAGAAATGTCTTCAAAAGAAGCTGTCTTTGAATTGGATTCATCATCAGCTACTCTTGAGGAGAAGTCATCAGACTTGGGTGTGGGAGACTTGTCACTTGAATCACATGAGGCAAAGTCATTGGTCTTGGGTTCTGAGGACTTGTCACTGTTAGAACAAGAGACAAAGTCATTAGATTTACAATCAAGTTCAGGCAAGTCATTGGACTTTTTGCCATAGGTCATATGTGATTCATCAAAGTCTGTGTGGGTAGAGGTAGGCTTAAATACTCCTGTTATAGGTGGAGAAACAGCATTCATTCCTCCTTCTTTAACATATTTAACAGGAATTTGATAATTCCCAGGTTCAGGGGTAGGGTCAAAAATGCTTGGCTCACTAGGGTCATACACTTCATCTGGGCCAATATAATCTCCATACCCCAACCCTCTCTTAGACCTTACAGACTGAGAGCTATTATTCAACTTAGCTAGGTGTTTAGATGATTCTTGCCATGAATTACACCTGGCTACTTCACTATCTAACTTAGCCTGCAAGTCCTGTTTCTCTAAATTCACCTTAGCATTTTCACTTTCATAATATTTTAACAAATTAGTAGTGTTTTCCAAATCTCTTTCTAAAACCCTAATCTTTTCTTCATATGCCAACTGATTAGTTTGGTACCAAGCCTTTTGTTTTTCTAAAGTTTTAAGTGTACTTTTATAAGCTTGAACCTGAACATAATAATCTTTATATTGAGTTTCTACATCATCAAACTCCTTTTTAAGTTTAGCATAGTTATCATCACATCCAAAAGGAAAAGTTTGTACCTGAGATGAGATACCCATCAAAGCAAATTCCTCAGCCACATCTGCCTCATCTTATGTCTCACATCCAGCAAGCATTCCATAAACTTGAGCAACACCTTTTTCCTCATCACCTCCCTCATGTTATGACCAATCCACCATGGAATCAACAGATAGTAAGGCTTTAGGCTCCTCTGAGTCTAATTCTTTGAGCTTGAATGCAGAGTATCTGGTCTTATCATCTGCCTTCTTTTCTTTGCATTCTCTTGCAAAGTGACCTAGTTGTGAGCATTTATAACATCTAACCTTCCTTTTATCAAACCTTGCTCCATCCTTCCTATTGAATTGGATCTTCCTGCCAGCCTTCTTTTCAAATCTGTTCACCTTCACTGAAAGCATAGCCATCTGCCACTTGATATCCAATTCTTCCAAGTCCATCTTATCAATTTGGTCAAAGTCTTCGTATGCAAGCTGTTGTTGTGGTTCACTTTCAGCAACAAAAGAATGAAGCCCATCTTCAATCACATTGCCAGAATTTGAATGTGTTTTTGGTGTAGCAGGGGTATATGAGGTTGATGAAGATGATGAGGTTGGGCTATCAGCATATGACATCTTGTTATTAGTACTGGTAGTACTAACAAATGCTGAGTGAGTTGGAGTATGTGAATAGCTTGAACCTCCTTTAATATCAATCTCAAGAGTCTTGAGTTTGTTATAGAGGTCATCAAAACTCAAGTAATCAAGCCCACCTCTTTCTTTGAGAGTGATGGATACCTGTGACCAGGAAGGAGGCAATGCTCTCAAGAACTTGGTATTGCAATCTTCATTATCTGGCCTTGCCTGCAGCTGATTGAGTTGGCTCAAGATCTTCTGGAACCTATCATAGCCTTTATGCAATCCTTCTGCTTCAGAGATCTTGAATTCTTGGAACTCCTGCTTCAGCATGGACTTCCTCATCTTCTTAGATTCATCATTACCTCCAAATCTGGCTTTAACAGCTAACTAGATGTCCCTTGCATCATCTAGGTGATGAAAATCACCCATGTGGTCTTCTGGGAGAGACTGAAGCAACAAAGTTCTTGCTTTTGTCTCCCTTTGAACAGCAATATGTTCTTCTGCAGATACAGGGGGAAGAATAATGATGTTCCCTTTTGGATCTCTTCCTGTTTTCTTCTTACTGTTTCCATTCAGGATGATGTTCCAGAGGTTATGATCACTATTTGAAATCCAGTACTCCATCTTCATGGCCCATATCTCATATTCATCCTTCTTGAGGTAAGGAAATTTTGCATTGCTATTTGAGACAGTGGTTGTGAGAATTTGTTGTTGGACATTCTGTGTTTCAGGTTTTTCATTGTATGAGGGTTTAAGGAACTTTTTATGGGGTTTAAGAGATTTGTTGAAAAGGTTTCTTCTTTGACAGAGACTCTCACCAGGCTCTGATACCACTTGTAGGATCAGTCCTAGATAGATCTTTGAGCCTTATGGAACCGGTAGAATGCTTATGTAATCACAAACAAACTACAAGAGAATCTCTAACAATAAACTTATGTTTACGCGGAATATAAACACAAGAGTTAAAGAAGAAATAACTAATAAACACTTGATCCTCTATGGATCTATATTAACTATTAAAATTGTTTTCCAGGTCATACATTGTTCATAGCCGTGTGTTTCTTTTATACTCCAAGAAACCCTAATTCGGCATTCACTACAAAACGTGTAGAGGAGATATACATTATCACTTCCTAATATAACTCATGCATATCTCTTTCTCTAACAAACTTCTAAATATACGGGTTTGACTATTTTTATAACCCGCAGAAACAATACTAGCAGCAGTAACAATAATGTGCTACCAGCAGAAACAATAAAACTACTATACCAGCAGGAACTATATACCTGCCAGCAGAAACCAATACTACACTAACAGCAGCATTGTACTATTACATTTTTATTAAATCCTAACAGTTTAGTTTGATTTTAGTTAGGATTTTTCCTGGAATTTGTAATATGGTTCGAATAGCTTTATATGATGGTACCTAGAGTATGAAATGTTGTACAATTAGGGTTTAAGGGAAATATCAAGTTTGGTTTAGGGTTTTGCTTTGGTAATTATTTAATAGAAAAATAAACTAGGGTTTATGCTTGTGTCGTTTTGTAAGAAACAAAAAGGAAATAAGACTTTTAGATAATTTAAGAAATATAGAAAATATATATATTTACATTACGTTTTTGCTATTCTCTAAACTATAAGCTTTAAACTGCTTAATAAGACTTTTAGATAAGCTAAGTAACTTGTTAATAAGCTACAAAAATAATCCCATAAAGTTTCAAGGATTCTTGTTTCTTTTTCTTTTCTTTCTTTACCGAGAACAAGCCAAACGCCCCTCTTTGATGAATTAATTAGCCTATAAGCTAAAGGCTATAAGCTACGAGATTTAGCCACCTTAATAAGCTCCTATCAAAGTTTACAAAATCACTGAAACATTGTAAAAAGATCATAAGGCCTCGTTTATTTTCTTTGTTCCTTTTGGTGTCTTGACCTAAAACTTAACGCACCCTTTTTGATTTCTTTTAAACCCATAAGCTAAGAATATAAGCTAATAAGCTGTTAACAGCTTATTTACAAACTTAATACAACTTATTTTAACAAGCTATAATAAACCACGCCATTCTCTTGACTTAAAACGCAACTAAAATGAAATAAGGACTACGGACGTAACTACCAAAATGCTTGAGGGTGAAAACTCTAACATTTTGAAACTTGGAGTTTTCTTGGGCCAAAACTATCAATTTTGATAAGTTATATATAATAAGGGCTGAAATTGTAAACGACTCATAGTTAAGGGTATAAAGTGTCACTTTTGAAACTACAGGGGTAAAAGTGGTCATTTTATGAAAGTTGAGGGGTATAAATTGTCATTTTATGAAAATTGAGGGGTATAAATTGTCATTTTATGAAAGATGAAGGGTATAAGTTGTCATTTTATGAAAGTTCGGGGGTATAAATTGTTAATGCTTGAAACTATAAGGGTATAAAGCGTATCATTTTACATTATTTCGGGAAATATACTTTTTAGCTCGGTTTTTGATAAAAACTAATAAACGGGATACTTCTATTTCATTAACGATTAATCAAATACTAAAAATGAAATATGATAAATATTATCATCCACTAACTTTTGAAGAGACTTCATGTTGTCTCGTTCAACACTTAACCACCGATAAAACACTTGCAATACGAATATTCAATCTTGTATTTAAAGTTTGAATACAAATACTAAAACCTGACATTTTCACCTAGGTTGCGTGTCGGAGCAGTTTATTCACCATACTTGATTTACTTTCCAATCAAACTACTGTAACACCAAGGTGAGTTCATAGTCCCACTTTTATATGTTTTCTAAACTTGTGGGAGATACATGCTACAAACCTGAATACAAGTATTTTTCTATATGCTATCCTGATTGATATTGCCTAAGTTTACACGGTTGCCACTAAAAAGACCCTCATATCATGAGCCATTAATCACTTGCGAGTGAACGCGAATATAATGAATAGATCTATTGGAAGTTGACGACCCATTTGTACTAGCCAGATAGATACCTTTAATGTTAGCCGGATTGATAGACAAATGCACTTTATTTGAGATTAAATAGGAGAATGGCAAGCTCCTACCCGAGGGCATTATTACTTACATTTTAATATGTCAGTAATTAACATCACTCTTGTGATGTCCCACTGTTAACGTTTGCGTGTCATGAGACTTAGTGCAATATACTGTACTGTAATATTATTGTTTTACTATTACTCAACTTGTGTTCAACCAAGTATTACTATATAAACACAATGGATTCACTAAACCTTTGTGTTGACTTTTTAGCATGTTTTATCTCAGGTAACTAAAGCACAACTTGGCACGGAGTGGCTATAGACTTTCTTATAAAAATGGTGTCCTTTTCGTTATCATTCATACAATATATATGTGTTTCAATAACTCCTGCTGGGACACCTCTTTTGTAAAACTCTGATTAAATAAATAAATGATAACTGTTTTATCTAAAATGTCTCTTTTTGAGTCGTTTTCTATTATTGTAGCTGTGATACTTGAAGTAATACCCCAAACCTATTTTCGCTGCGTATACCAAAATATGGGGGTGTTACAACTCATCCCCCGAGTCAATGTTGCCTATTGTTACATTCTCAATGATACTCACATAGAGATCGAAAATCTCTTCCTTGCGGCCTGCCATACATTTTATGTTAGTAACTAAATATCTTCAAATTGAAATGATTTGAATTGATTTGTGTGATGCGGTTACACATTTTTAATAATTATTATTGATATTTATGATTTTTAGTGAGACTTATTGTAAAAAGTAATATATCGTTCATCATGATTTTTATTTTTTGGTGGTTTTATTTGATAACATAAGTAACACATTTCTACATTAAGCAAGTGTATTGGCTTAAAAAAATTAAGCTTCTTATTTTGAAAATGTCCTAAGTACATTATTAAGGGGCAATTAATTTTTTAACCCGGTCGCTAGAAGTGTTGGGTTTTTGTGGCCCGAAATTAGCGACTTTCCTGAAATGGCCCGGTCGCCCGGTGACTTTTCTCGAAAAATTGAGAAGTCGACATGTGGCACTTAAAAAGTGGCGCCCAATCATTAAAGCTGTACTTTGTGACATAGCCCACTATGTGTATTTTTTTAAGCGACTTTTTCTAGCGACTTTTCACACATTAAGCGACCTTCTATTTTGTCTTTTTCCGACCAAAAAGTCAAAATTCGAAAATATTTATTTTATTCTTTTTGCTCCTTCCCAATGTTGAGCGACTTTTTTTACTTTAAGCAACTTTCAGATTGTACTTTTAGCGACTTTTTTTACCTGCAACCTTTTTGTACTTGTGTTATAGATTTTGTACTTTTCAATTTTTTTTACTTTTAACCTTTTTGTATTTTTAACCTTTTTGCTTTATTTTTTAAATACTTTTTAAAATACTTTATAAACACTTTTTTATTTCAAAATCTTTAGCGACTTAAAAAAAATTTAAGCGACTATATTTTCTTTAAGCAACTTTTTTTTTGAAACACCCTCCCAGTAACCCCCACACAAACACACACTCCAATTCCCCCAAAATAAATAAATTCCTCTTCACTAACCTTTACACCTACTGTAAATCTAACCCAAAATTAAAATCAAAGTCAAAGCATAAACCCTTTTAACTGTTATACTTTTAACTCTTATACTCAGTCTCATTTTATTCTTCACTTACCTTTACATGCATCTTCTAGGATTGTTCTATTCTCGAGCTCCTAAGTTTAATAATGTTTCATATTAGGGTATGTATACTGTTATTTTGCAATCGATTTACTTGATGCATGTTTTTTTGTTGTTCTTTATTACTGTATTTTACAGCAACTATATTTGGCTATTGGAGTACTTTGTAATATATCACTGTTTAACGATATCAATGTTACCTTAAACTGTCAAAAAAAGGAAGATTATTAGCATTTATATCTATTGGAGTAGTTTGTCATAAAAATATTAGAATTTACAACACCGCCTGTTTGAATAGATGGTTGTTGTTCATTTATAGCTCACCTTGTTTGAATAGATGGTTGTTATTCATTTATAGCACTGTTTAAACTGTAAAAAAAAAAAAAGAAGCTAAAAATACGAGCATTATGTCTACCGGAGTACTATGTCACTAAAATATGAGTATTTATAGCACAACCTGTTTCATTATAATAGCTTTTAGACTAGGTTTTGTTTTGTTTTTGTTCTTGTAGGAATATGAAGCCAAAGCCATTGTCAGAAGTAAATCAAATTACTTTTCTTTAATGAAATCCAAATTGGATAAAAAATGAAGGAAGTTGTTTCGGGCTACTTGTTTTGGTAAATGGTTGGACCTTTGTTATTTTGACCACGAAGCACATATGATAGATTATATCTTACAGAAACAATGTTGTCCGAGTAATGCTCATTATGATATGCCCATTGTATATTATGTTGAAGAACGTCCTCTAAATTTCGGCCGACCAGAATTTTGTCTTATCACTGGTTTTCGTTTTGGAAATGTAAGTTTTAGCGCTTATAAGTCGGGACACCTCAATTTTAGGAACAGGGTTTTCCCATGGCATGTAGGTAAAAAAGTAACCAATTTAGATATTGTTGGTCTAATTGAAGATGAGGAGGCATTTGGTATTATATTCGACGAAGATGCAGTATGTCTTTGTCTATTGTTAGCATTGGAGGTTATCTTTATGGGCAGATTATTGGTTGAAGAAGTTGATGATACACTCTTCCGATTGATTGAAAACCTTGATGACTGGGATGCTTTTCCATGGGGGGGGTATATTTAGAGACATTTGTATGATCAAATTTTGGACGTGGCGGATAAACACAGGTATAAATTCCTTGAAGGTATTAACAAAGACCGTAAGTTTGTTCCAACATATACGCTTTCAGGCTTTGTGTGGGCTTTCAAGGTTAGTATTTTTTTATGATTATAGACATTGTATGCTATTTATGTTATGTTTGTTTCACTGAATTTGAAACATTTGTTAACATTTTATAGATATGGATAATGGAATCATTTGAAAGAAGCATTATTTGGTGGAATAAAGTGCCAGAAATGATACCAAGAGGAGTATTGTGGTCAAAGAACGCAACAATTAAAAGATCAGATTATAAGTATCTTTTTGGAAAGGTAAAACTCTTCATCAAAGTTGTCGTATTAATGGTTGCCGTTATTATAAATTAAATGTTTTTTCTATTTTTTTTATTATTATTTTTTTTTATTTAAGGAATCGAATGTTGTTCAAGATCTTAGACCGACATTATCTGAGAGGAAATCTGATTGGTATATACAGTTTATGGAATTTTTCCATCATTACATACCTAGAACTCCCAAAGTCAAAACCACACATCTCGCTGATGAGTATTTCAAGAAGTTGGCCGCAGCACGCAAACGTGGCAAGATAGAACGGAAATATTTACCTATTATACGCAAAAGTGAGAGCAGTATAATAGAGACCAGCATAATTCAGGATGGTGTTATTACAGAGTTGAATGCACGTTTGTTCAAACTCGAGGGAATTATTCAAGTTCTTGCTCGAGAAAGAAATGGGGTAATATATCTTGTTGACTTGTTTACTTACATTGACATGCCTTTTTGCTTATTGATTATGTTTTTTAACCACTATTGTTCATTCGAAGGAGAAATTGGTGTTTGATGATGATCTTCGGAATCTCAGTGCAGAGTTTTGTGACGAGCTTAATCATGATTTTCTTGAGTTGTTCCATTCAAGTATGGATACCACTTGCTCACAACGTGTAGATGTGGATGACGATGACGATGTTGCAAAGGTAAATTACAGATTGAATGTACATGTATACTCTTACCGTACCGTAAGATATTATATCAACTCTAAACTAAGTTAACTTTGACAGGAATTTATTATTCAAGAAGAATTAAGACTGCGACGTGAAGAATTAGAAAAGGTGCGGTTAAAAGAGCAGAAGTTGATGCAAGAGGAGAATAGGTTGAGGATGGAAGAGGATAAGATGATAAGGATGGAAGAGAAAAAGAAATTGCTAGATGAAATGGATGTAAAGAAAAGTAAAGAAGCGCTTAAGAATTCTAATCACTGGAAAAATGCTATAGCGCGCACAGCCCATACAAAGAGGAGTGAAACTTCTGGTGAAGCTAATAATGCGTATTATTGGACTAAAGCATATGTGGAAAAGAAAGCACAATGGGCTTACTGAATCCAGATATGACGGAACAGCTTAAGAATGTTAAGCCATGGGTTGAGGTATGAAAACTACTTCTTTGATGTTTAAAATATATCTTATTTTTCATTTATGATCATAATCGTAATTGTGTCATATACTAGGATCTGAAACGCTGGAACAATGTTGCGAACAAGGTTCATTTGAGTGATGAATATGACTGATATCTTGGTCAAATTGGTTCGCTTAATTGTAAGTTCCCATGGTGTCAAGATGTGAATGTGGATAGAAGGTTCTGGGAAACTTTAGTTTGCTTAGACCCGACTAGGCAAGGTTGGCTAATGGATGAGGCAAGTACTTATACAACTGCAATTCACCCTATATTATTGAATTAATTTCTTTTAAGTTTGTTCACGCTCGTTTATGTTTCACAAATTACAGCACATAGAGTTGTGGGTTAATTACATGTGGCACGTTAGACCCAATACGGCTGATTGGGCGATGGTTAGTGGCTACTTTGTTCAGCTTCTACTTCAAAACTCGTTGCCTTTGTGGTATGCTAACGGGGAAAGGTACTCTATTCCATGGTCTGATGTTAACCATGTAAGTCCTTTGATTTCCATTTTGGTAGCATAATCCACTTACTTGATTTTTTTAAACCATTTGCTTCACGTAACCCAATACTTTTTTTTTTGGCACAACTGCTTTGTAGGTTTTTATGCCTATTAATGAAACGGGAAGTCATTGGTTTCTTGCTCGTTTTGAGATAGAGACGGGAGTAGTTACATTTTACAATAGCGGTGAAATTTATGTCGAGGAATTGCCAGATTTTTATATCGCAGTGATGGATTGTTTACAGGTAAGGCTATATATCCATATAATTAAGGTTGAAACATTAGATTGTTTTAACACTTTTAAAATTTTTCCACAGTCTCAACTACCTGAGGTCCTAAGTCAAGCGCAAGTATTTGAGAAGAAAGGCATAAATCCTTCAACTTACAGCATTACCTTTTTTCACGCTGACAAAGTACCTAAGCAGGCTGGGATATTTGGTGATTGTGGTATTTGGGTATGTATTTTTTTATACCGCTTGGCTTATGGTAAGTCGTTGGACGTTAAGGATCCTATTCAGACTGCACTTGCATACCGTGAACAAATGGCTAAGTTTTTTTTTAAACATCGGGTTTGTATTTAGTCATGTATCAAGTATGTTGTAGTATCTCAAAACATTTGATGAGCATATGATGCCTTTAATGGGTTCAACCTTTTGCATGTCTACTGTTGTTCGACGTATCGAGTATGTTGTAGTATATTTGATGTCTTTTGTGATACACCCGGACAACTTAACTTTCTGTATTTTTTGTAAATTGCAAATCATTATTGCCCCAATTTTTATTGTTGTCTTAATTAGCATACACATCATATATATATAAAGATTAACCCCTGTTGATCCCAGTTGAGCTATTGATCTTGTTAATTATCTTAGATATAAATCTAAAACAACAAGTATAGAAACTGTTCTTGAAACACTATTAAACACTATGCTGAATCTAATGTTTAATCTTAAGAAGAATGATTAATCAAACAGTAGAATTCTCTCAACAAACACTTCAATATATTAATACGAATACTCATAAGTATTAGGGTTTTACAACCTTGAAGTGAATCGACTCTAACAATGATACTTCTATTATACGTACCAAACTCTAACCCTAGAACCTCCTTTTATAGTCTAAGGAGTTCTTTACAAGAAACGTATAAGTCTAACTAAATAGGATATATACAAAATCCTTTCCATACTTATCTAACCGACTATTCATACTTATCACATAAACAGTAGAAACTAACTCTAGCAGTAGTATCCATTAAGCCTAGCAGTAGTATCTACTTAGTGTATTCTCTTGATCTTTATCAGCAACTCCAGCAGTAGTATGAATACACTAGCAGTAGTATCATTGTAACTAGCAGTAGTATGATACTTAGACAATTTTCCATTTTGCATCATAAGCAGTAGTATCTTTTCTGAGCAGCAGCATCTCAAAACCCAACAATCCTCCCCTAAACTTGATATTTTACTCCAAAATCATCAAGTTTCCTTTAAGCATAAACCTTCACCAGGAGGATGCTTCCAAACACTCACTTCTTTTTCCTTGGGTTGAGAATCTTCTCATACTTCTTTAAAAGTTTATAGGCTTGATCATCAAATGAGAAGTTTTTTTGCATTTCCAACCTTCCAGGCTTTATCATCTGATGAATAATTTCTTTATTGAAGTTCAGTACAGGATAATCTTTTTCCACCAACATGTAGATGATCACTCCATGAGCACTTAAAGCATGAACACCAAAAGACTGATATAAATACCATCTATGAACTGTGTTGTGTTTTAACTTCATCCATTCTATATCTCCATCATGTGGTTCAAACATTATCTTCAAATAGTAATAGATTACCCTTTCATACACCTCCACTGGTTTTCTATCACCATATCTTCCTTTGTATAACCTCCAGAGGTTAACCACACCATCTCTATCCATCCAATACAGCATTTGTGGAAACTTATGAAACCTATAATATAAACCATTGGTCCTTTTAAACTCCCAAAAGGCTGAACTCCCATCATGGATTTCAGAATTATATGAGATGATTGGATGTTTGGCTACTAAAGGAACTGCATTAATGACCTCAGGTTCTTGATGTCTAGAAAGAACTATAAGAACCATCATTCTTTCCATACCATCTTCAGATTCCTCCTCACCATCAACCTTTTCTTCATTTTTATGTTTTGACTCAGAATCCTGCTCCACTGCCTTTGACTTATCAGCTTTCCTCTTCTTCCTTCCAACACATTTCAAAACCCTTCCACGTCTCTTAACTCCAATACTAGAACTCTCTTTCTCTTCCTCCTTTACCTTTTCTTTAACATGCTCTTCCACATTTTCTTCTACCTTCTCTTCTACCTTTTCTTCTCCATCCCTCTTTTCCACTCTTATCTCAAAAGTATTACCTTTCAGTAACTTGGTAAGTCTAGCATGTGTCTTGGTATAAATCTCTACAATTTCTTTATTAGTCCTACGCTTGAAGTGTTTCTCTTGCCAATTATCTTGTCCTTTCAAGTAGGCTTTCATATACTTCAATTTCTTAGCTTTTGAAGGAGGTTTCTTGACATAATTTTTCTTCTTATTCAACTTATGTCTCATTTGAAATATCATGTAATCAATTGCATCTTGTTTCTCTTCAGGAGTATACTTTAATCTTTCTTCTTCTTGTGCTTTTTGTGCTAACTCCCAATCTAATTGAGCTTGCTTTTTTCTTGTCTCATCCTCTTCAGCATCAATCTCAGCTTGCACTTTTCTTGCAACTTCTTCATTAAATGCAATCTGCTTCTCCTTAGGCCAAAACTCAAAAGGTATTTCAGGTTCAGGTTCAGGTTCTTCAATCATTTTACCCTTACCTTTACCTGAATATGAAGGTTCTTGTGAAACATTCTTCTTGGGAATAGATGTAGGTTCTCTAATTGTCACTCCTTTGACAGATGGTCTTGATACTTTTTGTGGTTGGGATTGTGGTTGTGGTTGTGGTTATTGTTGTGGTTTAGATGGTTGTGATGTTTTCAATTTGATGATAGCTTCAGCTAAACTCACATCATCATCAAATAACTTGGCAGTAGAATCTTTCTCTAGTTCAGCAGTAGAAACTTTAATACCAGCAGCAGAATGTTTAACTTCAGCAGTAGGATCATCATGTACTTGAGCAGTAGGATCATTAACACCAGCAGCAGAATGAATTACCTCAGCAGTAGAATCATCCTTGGCTATATTTTCTTTGTCACCAACAGCAGAACCAACTTTATCCTTAGCAGTAGGATCACCCAAGCTTTTGATTGACTCCATCATAACCTCAGAAGCTTTCACAAGCTGCTCAGCATCCAAAGTCTTTAATTTCTCTACAAGCTGCTCCTTTTTCCCTTTTTCAAGCACCACCTCTTTACCATCTTGATCATGCACCACAAATTCATCAACATTATCACCACTATCCATATCCATATCCAAATTTTCATTACCATCAGCACCTTCAACATTCAAATCCTTAGCCTCCCCTGAATCCTTGTCCAAATTCCTCCCCTATTTGGGAGCATCCTCCCCCAAACTTGGTTCAGAAGAATCCACCCTTGCAACAGATCCAATCTTGTACAATCTCTTTGTTTTGTGTGTTCTTGATCTCTGTAAACCTTCAAGATGCCTAACCCTTTGCTTCAATTTTCTGATTTCAACACCTTGAGAAGTTTTAAACTTCTGTAACTCCTTCTTGAGACCAAGAACCTCCATTGACAATTGTGTACATTTTTCCCTCAATTCTTTTACAAGTTTCATACTATCCTCACCACTTCGGCCTGTGTTACCTGGCCCGAGAGGTAGATCACCGGAATTGTCATTTTGTACATGGTGGGGTGCCATCAATTCCTCAGTATCATTTCTACCCCCATCACTTCGGGATGTGTTACCTTCCCTGAGAATTGAATCATAGGATGTAAACTCAGCATCAAACCTTGTTTGATCATCTGAGCCCCCCATATTTGCCATTTGGCTGGGGTTTCCATCACCTGCTTCTGGTTCAATTGAACCTTCAGCATTAGATGTTGCCTTGGTTGGGGTCTTATTTATGTTGCCACTGACTTGCTCTGCTTCTAAGCTAGAAGCAGTAGTGGTAGCCCCTTCCAACATGTCACCTCCTACACCTGTGACAGCCTCATCTGGTCCATCCATCCTAACACTAGCCTGAGGTAGCTCAGTGTTCTTATTTTGTGAATTCCAAGGGTTTTGGGTCTTTTCAGGTTGGGAAGATGATGTATCGAAAGTGGGTGTGTGTTGGGTAGCAGTAGTGTTTTCTGCACCTTCACCCTGATTTTGAACTAATGACAACATATAAGGAAATAATGGTGTCACAGTTCCAGAAAAATCTTTGCCATCCTTTTTCAAGTATGAAAATAATTTCTTTTGAAGCACAGGGCAAAACCGAAGCCTTTTATGTACCTTAGGATTTGAAAGTTGATTGTTTAGAATTAGTTGCAAAAACCTTGGATAAATGTAATATTTTCCTTCTACATTCTTTTTCAAACAATCCATTATCATAGCCGAAAAATTAAAAGGTTGTCCTTTGGCCAGACAAATCATAGCAGATGCTTGAGTTGTACTGAATTCATTCCAACCTGAAGTTTTAGGTCTTAGACAATGGAGAATGGTGTGAATTAAAAACTTCCATTGTGGACAGAGAAGACCCTTATAAAATTTTAAACAATCAGTTTTCTTCTCATATCCCATATTTTTAAGTTCCTCAAAAATGATAGAATTTTCAAGACAAGTTATTTCTTCATCATCTGCAAAGTGAAGAGCTTCTCTCACAGATGATTCAGAAACAACTATCTTGTGGCCATCTACCTTAGCCTTTAAATATTCTTTCCCATTTGTAGTTTTGATTTTAACAGTAGACCAAAACTTATCAATGTGGGAAACATATATAGTAAGGTTTGCTGTTAATGCGTACCTAATGTGAGTAGCATTAAGAAAGTCTATTACCTCAGCAAAACCTTCAGCTTCTTTGGGCTTTTCAAGAAAAGCAACTTGATTGTGGCTATCAAAAAAGATTCTTGTCGTCATTGTTAATTAGGGTTTTGATTTTGAGGGTTTTTTAAATCAAATGTTAAAAAGTGTGTTAGGGTTTGAATTAGAATGAATTTTGGGCGCACAAAGTTAATAATGAGATCCAATTAGGTTTTTTAAGCCCTTCGGATCAAATTAGGTTTTGTTGGCGCCAAAATTTAGAAAACCGTCTCCCCACTTTCAAACCAAGCAGTAGAATCCCAGAAGTTACTAAGCGAGTAGTAGAACCCTCAGCGGTAGAAAGTTTTGCCTAGCAGCAGAAACTTTGTAACTAGCAGTAGAATGTCTGCTGATCTTTCCAAACACCTTTTTCTCATCAGACAAGCATTCCCCTTTGAATTTTCCTGCAAAAGATTAGTCCAAAACCAAAAAAACATAAGAAAGAATATACCACAATAATCACAATTCATAGTTATACTTATGTCCAAGAAATCAACCTATGTCTAAGAAATTGACACCCTCCAGTTGTTGATTTCCTATCTAAACAGTATTATCTACTTAGTTTATTCTCTTGATCTTTATCAGCAACTCCAGTAGTAGTATGAATACACTAGCAGTAGTATCATTGTAACCAGCAGTAGTATGATACTTAGACAATTTTCCATTGAGCATCATAAGAAGTAGTATCTTTGCTGAGCAACAGCATCTCAAAACCCAACATATTTACATCGAATCAACTAAAAGTTAAATAAAGATATATCAAAATGTTATTTACGAGATTCGAATTTGAGAACTCTTGCTAAAAAAAATGGCATGTTACCTAGCGGGCTAGGACACTTATTTATTTACATGTCTCCACTGTTTTGATTATATACCACGAGGCCTTACGAACCAATGCGATGCACCGGCTGTCTCCACTATTTTTGTTTTACTATCTTGATTGTTTTTGTAGATCTCATAATTAATTGATAACACCTTAACGATCATGGTTACGATACCTGACTGGCGCCTTCAAAAGAACTAATTAATTCTCTAATGTAGTTTTATGATTTTGTTATAAGAAAATAATTAAATAATAAGTTAAATATTTTCAGGAATACATATTCTCCTAAATACTTTTCTTATAAACCGCTTAATACTCATGCATACAATATATTTTAAATGAGCGGGGTAACCCGCGCGTTGCTGCGGGAGAGTTTTAGAGATTTTTTTAATTTTTTTTTTATAATTTCAAAAAAAAAAAAAAAAAAAAAAGTACTTTTGCAACGGGTTGTTCAGATAGTTGTTTTTTGTTGGTTTTGTAGGTTCACAATTATTTTGTATTTTTATTTTTTAAATTAATTTTTTTAACAAAAATTAATTTTAAAGTGTTTTGGATTTTTTTTTTTTTGAAAATATTTTTTCAATTTTTTTTTTATTTTTTCAAAATTATTTAAAAAAAAAAAAAAAAAAAAAAAAAAAAAAAATTACTGTAAAGTTTTTTGAATTTTTTTTTTATTTATTTATTTTTTCGAAATTATTTAAAAAAAAAAAAAAAAAAAAAAAAAAAAGCATTTACGGTAGCATGAACAGTAAACACTGTTCATGTTACTGTTCATTTTTTTGGCCATGCTACTGTTCATTTTTTTTGGCTTGTGGGTCCCAAGATTTTGGGTTTTAGTATATAGGTATAATATTGGCATTAATTTGTAATTAGTGAAACTTTCTTAACATATATCTCATTCAATGCAAAGTCTTTATTAAGTTAAATATAAATTTAAAATATATCTATATCTCGGTTCTTGATTAAGTGTAACAAATTCCCTAGGATATTGTTGATATCCCATTTTCGACCCACCGTAACTTTTATTTGAGTGTCAACATCTTTAGTCGCTTAACTTGACGCTCCAATTTTACCTGTGAGGGACCGACTCACATGTTTAGTAGATTGGTCTTTGCAATTCTTATTGATGGACAAAGCTCATCAATTTTTGTCTAAAAAATTGAGTTTAGACATAAATAAAAAAAACAAAACAAAACACCTATGCATCGCACGAGTCTGAATGAATGCCAAGTGAACTTAAGTTTATGTATTTTTTTAAATTGCAAATCATTATGAGTAAATTCTTATTGCTGTCTTAATTAGCATACACATAAGAAATAAGACACACTCAAACATTTTAATAGACATAAATTATGTAAACTTTTATGTGTTAATATCCTCCTCAACACCTAGTTAAAAAGATAAGGAATAAGGCCCACACCAACTACATCTCTTGTCTTATAGGTATAAGAGATACAAACAGTAGATGTATTGTACAACATGTAAGTATTTGTACTACCTAACAGCTTCCCATGCATTTTATCTTTGGACCTATCATCTGGTATCATAAAAATATAAAAATAACCACTTTGTTTTCTTTATATTTTCAGTTTTCATCAAAGGGATGTCATCTACTGAATCAGGATCAACAACCTGTAATGATAGTGGGTTTGACCAATGCGTGTATGTTTCTCTATTATTTTTTCTATTCTTTTAAAGATTTATTGTTTGTGTAATATTATATGTTTGTTTTAATTCTTTCCATTGTTACACAGGAACTCTACTAACCCTGGTGAGCTTGTGTTTGAGGTACATTATGGTGGTAGTGTTTTTATGTATCTTCCTTTAAGGTACGCCGGTGGAGAACTTATAGACTTGAAGTTGTCTAGGTCAAGTAGGTTATGTTACTCTAAGATGTGTGAGCTTTTGTTGAAAAACATAAAAGAGGATATATGGGCGTGGTTTTATTGTAAACCTAGGTGTAGCTTGGAAGAAGGTTTGACCATTTTCGAAACTGATAATGATGTCAAGAAAATGTATGAATTTGCTGAGATTAATGGGGTCATTGAGGTATTTGTTAGTGCAATTCCGCAAGCACATTTAGTTACCCACTATCATAAGAACTTGCCCTTTGATGACTCTGACGATGAGGTTACATCTAAAGTCAGAATGCATGAAAAAAGAAAGAAAGATTATGAAAACATGTCGTTGGAAGAAAAAATTGACTGGGAACAAGCAGAACAAAATTCGCCAGGTATCCTTAGGACACCTTATGTTAAGCCTTTTGTCGAAGCAAGTCTCTTTAGAGGGAGGGGAGAGATGACATATAATGATGACTTCTGTGATTTTCCGGCTTTTTTAAGGTCTGTTTATAGCCTGTACATGCCAAAGGGTTGTGATTGTGGCTGTAGGTCTCCGACTTTTGTAAGGTCTCTTGTTAATGACACTGACGATGATCCTACAGTTGGAGGGTCTACTGTTATCAAAAATGTGGCAAAGGAATCTATTCCTTATAATGTTAAGAGGCTTTTAAATGACCTACATGATGGTGATACAGTTGGACGATCTACTGTCGTCCAAAAAATGGCGAAAGAAATTCGTTTTCAAGATATAAGTTTCAAAGGTAGGAAACTTTTGAACGACTTCGAATCCGTTGGGGATGATGTTCAGTAAGTCATTTGATGTTAAGGATCCTATTCAGGCTGCACTTGGATACCGTGAACAAATGGCTAAGTTTTTTTTAAACATCGGGTTTGTATTTAGTCATGTATCAAGTATGTTGTAGTATCTCAAAATAATTGCTGAGCATACGATGCCTTTAATGGGTTCAACCTTTTGTATGTCTACTCTTGTTTGATGTATCGCGTATGTTGTAGTATATTTGATGTCTTTTGTGATATACCCGGACGACTTAACTATCTATTTTTTTGGTAAATTTCAAATCATTATGACTAAATTTTTATTGCTGTCTTAATTAGCATACACATAAGAAATAAGAGACACTCCTAAAGTTTTATCGTATTATAGGGGACTTTAAATGTTGTAATAGGATAATTTGTAAAATCTAACACAATGCGTATTGATCTTTGCATATTCAGGTTCCTTAACGAAAGCAACTTTTTTATACCTAGTTAAATAAGCTAGAAAATAGCTGAAACAGCAAAGCGGAATAGAAAAGCATGGAGGAGCAAAAAAGTTATGCTAATGAGCGAAAAAGTCCCTCAAGCGACTTTTAACTTGGTAGATAAGCGACTTTCTAAAATCCAACTCTAGGGTGCAAGTGGCATGTAATGATGACTGCATTGCTTGTCAGGGTAAACAAGTCAATCAGACAAGTGGTTAGATTCAAGCGACTTTTTTTAAGTGACCTTTTATGATATAGTGACTTGTTACCCAACCACCAAAATGTTTTGTGCTTTTTGTTTTGTTACTTTAATAGGGTCTTGTACTTAATAAAATATTGGAACGCATGTAGTATGTTTGTCATTTGTTTGTGCAACTTGATTCCATGTCACTATTTAGTCAACATTTTGTTCTACTACAAGAAAGGCTTTACCAAGTTTCAAATTGAAATTGTTACTTAAAAAAGTTTAACACGTACAATAAATACAATGAACAGGCTAATCATATAGTTCTTTAATGAAACATAGAAAAACTACTAATCATACAGTTCATTATTAGCGCAACAAATACTTTTTGAGCGACTTTATTTTGGCAACTTATAACGTTGGTGGTTGTTTTTTCCTTTACCGCAAGACCACAGTGGCGTTCACTTGGGTTTAACGCAACTAATAACCACATGAAACAAGAAAGTAAAGCACAAATACACACAAAAAAGAGTAAGTGTGTGGAAACAAAGGTCAACATATTTTTTAATTACAAAATATATAAGCACAAAACAAAAAATACATGGGATAAAAAACTAAACAGTGTACATAAACCACATTGTCTAAAATCAAAACCCATAAAAAAGAAGACTATAACAATTTTTTCCTTTTTCCTTGTTCGTTTGGTTGATCATTATAGACTTTCCATATGGTTGACTTGCCTCTAAGTGTCTCCTCGATACTTGGTTTGACACTGCCACTTGGTTTAGCATTTGGTTTAACACAACCTCTTGGTTTAACAGCTTCTACTTGTTCCTCACCGTACACTTGTCGTCTTAGGTCTTCGAGAATTTCAGGTGGCAATTGCTTCTTCGGTTCAGCATTTGGGCCATATCTCTCATAAATCTCTGGAAATATGACCTCTCTTAATACCTTGTTTGACCATTCCCTATCATCAATATTATGCTCGAACCAAACTCTTTTACCAGTTGACATTTTTTGAACGAAGTGATGCTAATATGGTGAAGAAAGTGATGAAAATGGGGAGTAAAATGAGATGAGGGAAAATGGTGCGATTTATTACCACACGTGAGATCCAAATTTGTGGTTGGGGTTGTATGCTTTTTTCAACACTTTATTCCCCCGTATCTACCTAGAAAACACTAACATTATCACGCTTGCATGGTTAGTTGTTGCTTGGTTAATCCAAAATAAGGAAAAACTAGTTAAGTAAATATTAAATGCATCCTTAATCGAAAAAGACCCAAGGGCGCAGTTGGTATTGGTGTGGTGTATATGACGGTTGAGGTTGGTTGAGGTTGGAGGTTCGAGCCCTGTTCACCCCTGGCTTCCCAACTTCCCGTTTTTAATTTTTTTAACAAATACTTTTTACGGAACTTTTTTAAGCTCTTAAAAATAAGCATTTTTAATGAAAGCAACTTTTTTATATCTAGTGAAATAAGCTAGAAAATAGTTGAAATAGCCAACAGTTATGCTGAGGATTGGAAAAAGTCTCTTATGCGACTTTTCGTAGGGTAAATAAGCGAATTTCTGAAAACCAACTCTAGGGTGTAAGTAACCAACTTTTTTGATTTACTTATTACAAGGGCATAATAGTCCGACCACATTTTTTTTTTGGGTAAAAGGGCTTCACCCTGGCAAAAAATATGAATCACAGAAAAGTTAAGAACAATGGAATGTGGCTAAATTACCACATTAACCTCAAGCCACACTTGAACAACCACAACTACAAGAACGCTTGTGACATGCCACAAAGCGAAACTACAAACAACATACAGAAACTAAGACACCAATGGGAAAAAACCAGCGCAAACAACAGGAATCCCCGCACCAATCCATAAACCGCCTCGAGGGAGACTGATGAACCAACTGAGCCTGCCTCCTTAAAAACCTCTCTAGGAAAAATCCCCAAGGGAAAACCCTGGAGTAGGGAAAAAAGAGTACAGCTCTCAGCTGGATCTCCCTCAAGAAATCCAGAACGCCAAAAGCAACTTCCAAAGAAACCTCAACACTAAACGACCACCAACTCTCCAAATGAACAATCATGAGCGCAAAAGAGAAGGAGGCAACAGCCAAACACGCAAAAGATCCATCACTTTCGCCGTCTTCTTAAACCTGCATGATAACAATTTCAACCGAACAGTAGATATAATGAAGTCAACAACTTGAGCTTCCGATCTTTTCTGCTGCTTGAAAATCCTATTGTTTCTTTCCTGCCAGATAACATAAGAGGATGCCGCCAACACCAACTTAGAAACAACACTTCTAGATGACCTAGACTTCGCCGAAACAGAAAGGAAGTTGACAATAGCATCCAACGACGAAGGAATAAAACCAAGGCCAGCAAATTCCTTAATAGAATCCCACACCTGAAAAGAGAACACACAATCAAAGAAAAGGTGATCATGAGAGTCAGGTTGTAACTCACAAAGCGGACATTGCAGCGTGGCATGGGAGGGATTATTAGGATCATCTTGAAAACTAAGCTTATCCTGAGTTTTCAACTTCCTTCTAATAACCAACCAAAGATGAAAGGCATGACGGGGAATACTATGAGAAAACCAAACCACATGATGCCAATCAACCAACTGACCACGCGGTCTAATGCAATCCCAAACGACAGAAACCGAAAACTCCTTTAAGCTCCCATCCGATGTCCGCCAAACAAGGCGATCAAAAGAATGACTATCCAACTGAGGCACCACGATCGCATTAAGGGCAGGATATCGACTCCCCCATTGGGAGGGCCATACCCATCCGCCCCTTGAAATAATATCACAAACCAACGACATAGAAGAAAACCCGACCCTATGAATATCTCGAGAAGAGACAATAAGCGACAAAGGACCCGCATCACACCATGTATCAAACCAAGCAGACGCCTTCACGCCGTTACCTAACTTATACCAAAAAAATTTCCTAATGAGCGGTCTCAACTGTAAAATCTTCCGCTAACTCCAGGACATATTACCACGACAGGGAAAATCCCAAAAGCTACGATCTTTAAGCTTGTAGACATGAATCCATTTAACCCAAGGAGACTCCTTATTCGACACAATATTCCAAATATGAGAAGAAATCAACGCATTATTAAACTGATCAAGCCTACGAATTCCAAGACCCCCTTCCTTTTTAGGTAAACAAACAACTTCCCACGCAACCTTAGATTTACCTCTCTGAAACTCACCATGGCACCAAAGAAAACCTCTCATCAGCTGCTCAAGATCAAAAATAATCCGAGCAGGGATAATAAAAACCGAGGCCCAATAGACATGCATAGAGGACAATACCGATTGGATAAGTTGTAACCGACCAGCAAAGGATAGAGATTTGTTCTTCCAATCTTTTATACGATTTGACAATCTCTCAACCAACTCCTTACAATCTCTAAAAACCAGCCTAGTAGTAACAAGCGGAACTCCAAGATATTTAACCGGAAGGAGACCCTCTTCAAACGGAAGCACCTGAAGGATAGCAATCTTGACATGATCAAGAACATTACAAAAATAAGCTGTACTCTTTGGCAAACTAGGAGAAAGACCAGAAGCACATTTAAACTCCTCCAACGCATCCATAATAACACGGGCCGAATTGACATCAGCATGGGCAAAAAGAAACAGATCATCAGCAAAACACAGGTTAATAATATTCAATTTAGAACACTTGTGATGAAAAGTAAAGGAATCAGATAAGCGAACCCGGCGATGCAACATAAGAGAAAGAACCTCCATAACAAGCGTAAACAAATAGGGAGATAAGGGGTCACCTTGCCTCAAACCCCTCTTGCCCTTAAAGTAACCATGGGGAACACCATTAACACTAATCGAGAAGGAGGTTGACGACACACATTCCATAATCCAAGCAACCATGCGCTCAAGAAAACCAAACCCCACAAGAATACTCTTTAAGAAGCCCCAATCAACCGTATCATAAGCCTTTTGGATATCAACCTTAAATGCACATCGAGAAGGACCACGATCAACATGATAATTATGCATAAGCTCCTGAGTCAACAATATGTTATCCGAGATCCTTCTTCCCGGGACAAAAGCAGATTGATTCAAACTAACTAGAGAAGTTAGACAATCTTTAATACGGTTAGCAATAATCTTACTAATGCACTTATAGAGAACGTTACAACATGAAATAGGCCTGAAGTCATTAATCCGAGAAGGAGATGAAACCTTAGGGAGAAGAGCAATAATCGTATGGTTTACCTCTTTAAGCAATTTACCATTAGTGAAAAATTCCTGAACCGCCCGAATAACATCATCCGAAATGACCTCCCAAGCGCCCTTAAAAAAAGCCGCAGTGTACCCATCCGGACCCGGGGATTTATCATCACCCATCGAAAAAAAGCAATCTCTAACCTCAACAGCTGTCACATCACGAATCATATAAGCCGCAACAGCAGGATCGAGAACATTACTGAACAACCCATTACCATCCAAAGGCATAGACGTCCCTTCTTGGCCAAGAACAGACGCAAAATGGTTCACAAAAGCATTAGGAACCTGATCACTATCAAACCGAGTTCCATCATTATTGCACACAGAATCAATACGGCTTCTAGCTTTACGACTTTTGACCACTTTATGAAAATAAGCCGTGTTAGCATCCCCAACTTTAAGCCAATCAATTTTAGCTTTTTGCTTCAAGAACTTTTCTTCAAGAAGAACCGCTTCATTATAGGCATTGAGATAAGCGGCTTCCTCTTCCCGGATATTAACATTAAACGGATCCGAATCAAGCGCCTTTTGAACAATATCCAACTCCTGCCGCAATTTAATCACATTCTCATGAAGATTACCACCCTTATATAACAAACACCGGAGGGGCTTCTTAAGCAACTTAAGCTTGCAAACCATACGATACATGAAAAACCCACTAATATTCGACTCCCAGCATTCCTTAACCTGCATTTTAAATTTAGGATTCTGCACAAGAATATTAGCAAACTTAAAAGGACGAGGGATAAAAGTAACAGATGAAGGGATAGAAAGAATAGCAGGGGAGTGGTCCGATATACGATACGGTTGAAAAATGGCAAACGCCCCAACAAAACGATCCATAAAACCAAGATTAGCCATAATACGATCAATTTTCTTCAACGTGCCATCCAACTCTCTCGGCTTTTGGCTCCATGTGAATTGCAAACCCGAATGATTCACATCAACCATCTCGATGTCATCAACACATTCCCTAAATTCCCGCATAGCAATATCAATAATAGGCGATCCCTCCAACTTATCTTCAAGGTTAAGAGCAGAATTAAAGTCACCCAAAATAGACCATGGCCGACCATGAATATACAGATGATGCATCCTAAGATTTTCCCATAAAGGCCTCCTATGAATATATCTATTATGAGCATAAATAAATGAACAAAACACCTCTTTTTTGTCCGCCTTAAACCAAATACAAGCATGAATAACCTAGTCATCCATAGAGATAACGGATAAGTCAACCTCATCTTGGTTCCAACCCAACAGAATCCGAGAGCCTTTAACACACAAATGACCATTCGACGTCCAGTCCCAGTTTCTAAACACTCTAGAACACATCACATCAAGCCTAGAAGTAGCAACATGCGACTCAAGAATAGCACAAACTGAAAGCTTATTTTCACTAAAAATCTGACGAACCTCATTTTGTTTAGGGGATTGGTTCATTCCCCTAATATTCCAAGACGCTATACTATACATGAGAACGGTTCAATGAGGAAGTGCTTGCTTCCTTAGAAACCTTAAATGTTCGAGCATCAGTAGCCATATCAATCGCCTCATCAACTTCACTATCACTATCAACCAAGTGAGTATAACCATCCTTGTTTCCACCATCATTAGAATCCAATAAATCATCCTCAGTACTCAGGGCATCAAAAGAGTTCCTTAATGAGACATGAACCTGCTTACCAACTTGAGAAACATTGTCAGACTTATTTAAAACATCATCAGTCACAGTATGCTCAGGTTGCAACGCCCCACTACTATTCGATTCCCTTATATTACAATCAGTCTTGATAGAATTAGGCTTACGGTCAAGATCAGAACTGTTAGTCGCATTCGTTTTGGATGAAGACGCTCCAACATTATTAGATTTCGAAATAGGTCTATAATAGAACTGAACCTTTGGTTTTTGAAAGCGACTACCATCCACTTGCCTCTTCCCTGATTGTTTGGCCTTCGCTTTACCCTTATTAACATCAATAAATCCATCATCATTCACCGTTGGTTTATCCACCATTTTAACCTTTTTCGAGCACCCATTATCATCATGCCCAAAAATCTTACATGTTTCACATCTCGTAGGCTTCCATTCATAGTCAATTTTAAGCGTTTCCAAGGAATGACCAGATCCATTAGGGTATGGAATTGCAACAACAATAGAGTCAAGTAAAGGAGCCAATGAGGATACTTCCACCAAGACACGAGCATAGGCGTTGTGACCCTAAGATTTCAAACACATGGAACTCGTATAGGCGTCTAACATTATAGGGCATCCCAGTTGAGTAGCTATAAGGCTGAGACCTACTTCCGAATAAGCAACCAAAGGAACATTATGGATCTTAACCCAAACCGGGACCGAAGTAATTTCATCTTTCATCAATTTAGAATTTGGAGTCCGAATGTTCAAAATAATAGGAACACGTCTTATCAGCCAGGGACCCTCCTCAAGAACACGCTCCATACCTTCTTTAGTAGAAAATTGGAACATAAAAAAGCCGTTATTAAGCATGACACGCTGCAACCCAAACTTTGCCCACGTATTCCTCACATAGTTTTTGACAACCGGAAATGCAAGCCTCTTACCAATAAAATATCCAAAGAGAGTATTCGCAAACCGAGAACTTACCTCATCAACAACCTCCATAGGAATGGTAACATTAGCACCAGTAACACATGTGTTATTTCTCATTTCAGTAACTCTAACAATCTTTTTAGATGATTTACCCATAAGCATGTCCGCAAAAGATAATGAAGCACCTCCCCCAACATCTGTCTGATGAGAACCTTGCATAGGTAATGTGGCTGGAAAAGAATTAGTCTCAACATACTGTTTGTTACCACTTCCAACATCAAAGTGATCACTAGAATTGGTACTATCAACATTAGACGACATCACCATATTCCTAAATTGATCGGCCTGAGTAACATTCAAACCATCAGCATGATTTCCATCAACCATATCACCCTTATCCATTCTGTCACCAGCAGACTTTCCTACCTGATCTTTAACAATATTACGTGCAGCTTTCCTAAGAACCGATTTCAAGATAGGAGCATCAGCAAGCAAAGAAGACTTATTATTATTAGGAATGTTGTGCGCCCTATTCGACAAGTCCATAAGACAATATGAAACCAAAGATAACCACAACGAACGCAGCAAACTCCTAACTACAGCAGAAAAAACCCAAAAACGGCAAACAACAAGAAAAAAACCTAACCCCTGGCTACACGATCAAAACACTAACAGGGAAATCCCAACGAGGGGTAAACGCACCAAGCAATAAACACTAACCAACATCCATTATGCAGATCAATGAGAAAAAAGAAGCATCCAAACCTCAAACACAGAAAAAGATCCTTTAATCGAAACCCTAAAAAGAAAGTCGAAACCCTTTAATCCCGAATCAACAACCAAATAAAACAGCAACTAATAGGAAATAATGCAACGATTAATCCACAAGAGTTGAAGCTTTATAAGGAAATCGAATCAGTGATAAAGAAGGGAACGATCAGACAAGAAGAAATAGGGAGTCGCCAAGAATCGCCATAGAGCTAGGGGTCTTTTTTAACCATACTGTAGTTAAATCTAACCCAAAAGTTGTACCATAGTATTGTTTCCCACTTACTTAAATTCTATAAAAACCCTAAATTACCAGCAACACACATTTAACCAAAATAAATAACAATGGCACAAAATGATAAGGGAAAGGCTTTGTACAGTGGGTTGAGGAAAGAGGATTGCGCCAATCAAGACCATTTTGGTGTTAAGAAGGAGAAGGAAGAGGCTGCCGACATCCGGTTATCAAAGCTTTATGATTTGGAAACAAGGATTAAGAATCTTGAAGCTGTGTTTAAATATCTAAAGGAAAGGAAGGAAATGAAGGAAAATAGTGATAGGGAAAGTTGTGGGTCTAGCTAAGTGTATGTTTAGATGATAGGGAAGTTTGTAATGGTTGGCAACATGAAACCGATGAATAAAAATTTGGGTTAAATGATAATGTTTGGCAATCCAAAGTTTGCTTGTTATTGGTAATTGGTTAGTTTGATTTTTATAAGTCAATTTGGCAGTTTCACTATTAGATTTATAAGTAAGTAACTGATTTGCCTTTTGGAATATAGTGGGTGTTTGGATTAGCATTTGCATTTTGGAATTGGATGGCAACATATGTAAAGCATTTTTATTTTGAATACATGTAACCTTTTACAATTACTGGGTATGGTTTAAACATATGTTCCATGCATCAGTTGTTAAGTGCCCACTTGGGTTTTAATTGCAATACTAGGGTCAGTAATGTTAAGTTACTACTGCTCAGTTACTTTGGCTTATTTCCAGCTTATTTAAAAAGTTATAGAAAAATTGTTTTCACACGAAGTTTTAGGAAAAACTGGTCAACGCAATACCATGGTGGCGTTACACTAGAAAGCAAGTAATAAGCATATGAAACGCGAAAGTAAAGCACAAATACACAAAAACATAAATTAAACTAGAAACGGGCTTAAGATAATCTAAAAATAAAAAATTAACCCTACATGTGTAAATTTGATTTCTAAAAGTTATAAATGATAAAAAATAATTTTAGGAAAAAGAATGAAATTTTTTTGCTTAATATTTTATTTTTAATGAATTAAAAACACTTTATAAGTGAAACTGGGTTATTCCAAACACTCCACTAAACCGCATATGAAAGTGCAAACTGAAATATTTAAGCAGCAAGATCAAATCTACAAATGCAAACAAATTATGTTTTAAAGTGCTTATTTTTAAGTTGTTTAAAATTTCTGTAAAAAGTTTTTATAAAAAACAAGAAAATGGGAATTTGGGAACCCACGACCTCAACCAAAAGTCAACCATTTAACACACAAACCAATACCAACTGCGCCCTTGGGTGTTTTTCGACTAAGGTTGTATTTGAAATTTACTTAAACCTATTTCACCCTTTTAGCTTAATTTCCTTTGTAGGTTATTCACAGCTTATATAGATAAGCTGTCAACCCAATTGTATTTTTGCTATATTCCTCATTGTTTAAGGTACTTTTCATTGATTTTTCATATTTTTGTTAAATAGTTTACTAATTTTAAATTTTTTTTTACATTCAAAGTATTTTTAATTCATAATAAATAAAATAAAAATTAACAAAATATAATTCTTTTTTGAAAAATTATTTATACTAATTTAGGAGTTTTAGAAATTAAATTTACACATGTAGAGGGTGTATAAGCGAATTCTATAATACAACTATAGGTTGCAAGTTGCATGATGACTTCAACGTTGTCAGGATTGAAGTCATCATTACTGTGACAAATGGAAAATTTGTCCTAATATTAAATGCATGACAATTCATTTATTGTGACTGAACTATTTGATTTGGCCTTATGTGATTATAGCGGGAAACAGACCTGCACATATTGACACCCGGAAATCTCACCAGGGAACAGTGAAATGAGCACATATTATAATTTGTTCACTATGTTGTATTGAAAATGGGAGGTTATCCCAGTTTCACCCGGACTGACACCACACGCAACCAGGAATAAATTTGAGGTTCAAAAATGTTAGTAAATAATTTAGGATTCAGAAAAATATTCGAGAATTACAAACACCCATATTTGGAGACGATTTCAGGACGGACCCGAGTTTGACATAGTCTAACAAAACATAGGTATTAAATCCCCCACCTTAACTAAAATTACTTACAACCCTTGAAATAAATAATACTACCTCCACTAACACATCAACCGAAATCTGCTACCCCATCTTTATTATTTTGTCTGCTCCATCTTTTCCCTAGGAAACCATCGAACCATCACCATCCATAACTTCCACCTTTGACCTAGCAATATTGTCGCCTTTAGAAAATCACGGATTGACCTAGGATGAATACTCATAGAAAGAGAAATAGCACCCAAATGGAAGCTTATCACTTCTCCAAACCGAAAGAAGCCATGGATCTACTCTCCAAGAACATCCATAAATTCAGACCTCCAGGAGATAATCGAATCACAAAATCATTCAAAACAAATACCACAATCTCAGAGAAGTTCTCGAAGGAAGGTTAAAGGTGAAAGTTGTGGTTCGATTTGGAGGTTAGGGTTGATTGGATTGGAGCAGTGGATTACCAGAGTCAAGGTTCACTCAAGGAGTTAACCAACTAAAAGTCCTCGTAAGGTTCGAATTCAGTTTATTTAATCTTAGTGATTTTATATTTTTTTTAGATAATTGAATAGGTTTGGATTGATAATAACTTATGGGTTCGATTGAAACCCAGAATGGTAGTGTCAATATGTAGGGAATTAGGGGTGATTAGTTGTTAAATAAAGAGAAAAATTTGTTGATGGTCGAATGGAGTTGAAGAACTCCAGGTTGTGTTGATTGTTAGTTTCTCTATTCTAAGGAAAACATTTAAATAGGATCGTGATTAGTTGGTCGAATACATAAGAAGAGAATCAGTTTTGATGTTATTGCTTCTGTCGAATAAATACCTAGGCACACCATTGGTGTTGAGGAGAAACCTTAGGTATTGAATGTTAGTTAGACCGAATGAGGAAGAATCTAAGTACAATGGTGATTGTGGTTCGAATGAGAACTTGGATAAATTTATTGATGTTGTTGACATTAGTAGAACTTAGAATAGTCAAGTTAGGACGGTTAGCTCCAAGAAAGTTGGGTGTGTTTCTGTCGAGTGTAAACCCAGGACCCCCAACGAGTTGGAGAAGAGTTCAATAGGAGAGACTTAGGAAAAACAGTAGTTATGGTTTAGTATTGTTGATGGTGGGATATAGAAATCACTTGTTAGAATCAAAGTGACCACGATTGGGTATGTTCGAACCCAAGATAAATGGGTTCATGAACTTGGAATTGTTGTGAGATCAAAGAGACCCATAGACTCTTGTTTAAGGTGTTTTTGAAATGCCTAGGAACCACAGGTTCATGGTTCGAACCTGTGGAAAGGATTAGGGTTGATATAGAATGGCTTAGATGGTATCCCAAGGGTGCCAATTATAGTCCGAATAGCCTTGTGTTCGACCCATGATTTACCCCAGCCCTTAACGACCAAGAACATAATAGGCTAGACTTTCTTCGATGGCCATACGAAGAGGCATGTAAAGAGTTAAGACCAAACCTTGTAATCTCGAAGACCCTAGTGACACAAGTCGAGTAGTACTCGAACTTGGTCAAAAGACTGGCATCGTGGGACTAAGAAAATGGCCAGCCCCAAACTGTGAAACAAGGAAATCGTACCTAGAAATTGGAGCTCCAAGCCCTTAACTTGGTGCATTGCTATAACTCTCAGCTGTTAATACAGATCAAGGAAAACTCATGTTGTAAGCCCACCTCAAGCCCAAGAGTTAAGTCTATTAAGTTTAGCCCACATAAGGGGGCATGTGAACCCACCATTTAGCCCACCAAGCCTGTACGCACAGTAGAAGACTTAGCCATCCCATTTAGCAGCCCAAATAGTATTAACCAATAAAAGCTGTGGAAAGCCGTTTATTAGAATCGTCGTAAACAAATTGTATTAACCAACAAAAGCCGTCCACGAGAATAATTGACATTAACTGACACATAGACAAATAAAAACTAGTAAAGCTGGAAGAGGAAAGAAGACGAAATTTCATTACAACTTGCATACAATTTATAAAGTCAAATTATAAACCAATTCACAACAACTAAAATATAAACAAATAAAAGCAAGTATAAACGACACCTAGTGATAGCTGAATGACATGAAGATTCCATTAAAACGTTATTTTACATAGAAACTCGGATAGTCGGAATATAAAATGTGACGGGAAAGTCTATATATATATATATATATATATATATATATATATACATATGCATAGTGGCACCTAAGAACTTGAAAAACACGACGCAAACAGTTAAGCGAAATAATAAACACCGTCACACAATAAAGTAACGTCAACACTTTATACGTCCAATACAATTTAAAATTTAAAAAGCTGTCGCAAGTTAAAGGAAAATAGCATATGCCAACCACAAAAAGGACCGAAACAATAAAATAGACATAAGAATTTAATTGTATAATTTAAAATATAAACACTTAAAAATGAAAAGAATTCGACTGAGTAACTAGGTAAACACAAGTTACGCCGAAAAATCAAAATGAGTAGATATTAATGGCCGATGTGATAAGCCAACACCAACAAATAAGCTACTAAATAGAAAAACCTCACTTACATTATTTGGAAATAGGGATAATTATATAGATGTACACCTTATCGAACAATTAAGATTACGAACATTTAGGAAAGAGTGTTAACACTATATTATGCTAGGTCAAGAGATGTAGTAAGGAAACTAGGTTTCCAATAAGCACACGATAGTTGTGATCCTGACACATAACAAAATATATATGAAAACACTTATATTTGTCATTAGTAACGAATAAATTAAAAATGGATGTCGCTAGCTTAAATACGTCTAGCTAGGATATATTAGACGAAATATAGAACTTTAGGCTAATGCTCAATAAGTAAATTATAATAAAGAGAATGATTAAATTACCCAAGTTAACAATATATAAATAATAAACGTCACTAGTGATAACACGAATATAAAATCAAGCAAAACTAGACGAGTTAGGTAAAAGGTATAAACACAAACTCAAATTCTAAGATCATCCGAGAATTTACCTTATATAGATCAATTGATAGTTAAGTAATAAACACTACCATTGCTTAGTCCAAATTTAGGAATCCACCTTAACAGACATACGAAATAGGTTACACCATTGTAGGATATATAGATACACATCCCGACTAGGCTTAATTTGAATTTGTACCTAGACTATTAGAGATCCCAACCCCTTATTACCCTACCATTTGGCTAGTATAGGATTACATCACCATATCCTTAGGAGATCTTAGTAACCACACTTAAGTGACCACGACTTAAACGCACTAAAACATTTAAGATGGGAATCCGAAAAGAACTGAATTTAATACTTGAAACTAAGATATGCGTGTTGGTGCCGTGCATTCCCAGATTTCACAACATTCACTGTTCAGACCAGAAAAGGTGAGTTTATAGCCCCGTTTTTACTTTTACTTGTTTTGGGGGAGAGAAACATGCATAAACCAAATTTTGTGTTGTTAATACTGTTATACAGAGTTATTACGCAGATTAGCCTAAGTCTGATGTGTCCCATACTGCCCGAATTTCATGAACCGTTAATTCCTGCCGGAAAGCGTAAATGTTATAAATAGATCTATTGGGAGTAACGTTCCCGTTGCGTTTGACCGGATAGGCAAACGAACGTATACCATTTCAATATTCAAGTGTCTGGGATAAACACTTGCTAGGGCTTTTATGATTTACATGTTCTAGAGCATGCAGAACTGTTAAAGCTTCGGTTACATGAACTTAGAGCTAGCGTAATAAAACGTATACCTGATATTTTAATGTTTAAACAGAAACTGATGTTACAAACTTTGATATATTTGTTTTTAACTGAAACCATGAACTCACCAGCTTTTAGCTGACCTTTTTAGCATATTTTTCTCAGGTATTGAAGTTATGCAATGAATGGCAAGGAGTGGCAAGGCGGCAGTTTTATACTTGACCAATGAGTTTTTAAATAATGAAAGAGACTTGTTTTTGAGGGACTAGTAACTTGTAATATTATTTGTAAACTAAATATTTATATACTTTGAAATAAGTAAATAAATCCATTTTCCTAAAGCGTGTAATTGGTTCTTCGTTACCTTGTGTTGTGATTTCCTTTTCCGTAGCACTCCCAATGACATGTATGCTTCCGCAAAAGTGAGAATTTGGGGGTGTTACAATTACTCTGTCTTCCTTTGATGGTTACTAGAAAAAAGTCTCTTAAGCGACTTTTTATGGGGTAAGTAAGCGACTTGCTAAAATCCAAGTCTGGGGTGCAAGTGTGCATGTAATGATGACTTCTCACCAAAACACAAAAATATTTTGTAGAGTAATTATTTTCTAAAAGATAGTTGTGTACTTTATTTTTAATTTCGTAGTTTTTAAATTTTTTATGTATTGTGTTTTTTGTTATGTAACTTTAATAGGGTATTGTAGTTAATAATTTATTGTTGTGATTTTTTGTTACCATTTTTCGGCTAAAAGATTGTTGTGTTTTTATTTTTAAAAATACAACGTTTTTCCATTCACTGAAAATTACTACAAGTTTTATGTCTACTGATACAAAAAAAGTAATAATAATAATAATAATTGGTTCAACTTTTACCTTATTTATTTTTGCCGGTGTTATATAATACTTGATGCAATATATATGAATTGATTGAGTTTTAAATGTATTTTTCATTGGTATAATTCTTCATCAACTATTATATAATACAAAAGAAATATTTAAGGTCATAAGTTAAACGAGTTTGACTCTGAAAAGTCAATCTGGACACTTATTTTGGGACGGGGGGAGTATAATAATACAAAATTATTTGCATGAGAAAAGGGAAGACGAGCTTGTTAGTTGTTTGTGTGTCTTGATCTCATCCTTACTTATATAAACATCTAGTCATTCACGAGATCATCCATCACATTTTTTCTCATCAAATAAGTTCAAAACTAAAATCATACTCTTTATTAAGAAAAATGTCTACCTCCCTAAATATGAGAACAATTAGCAAAAGTGGCCAAATCCAGGCTAGTGAAAGACATTATGCTTGCACATTACTGGGAGGAAGTTAAAGACACTGTTCATGATGAATCAGATATTAGGTCGAAAGCTTCTGAAATCAGTGCACGTCTTGATCGTAGGATCAAAACTATTGATGAACTTCTCCATCTTTCGGGGTCAGACACGGCTCTCAAAAGTATTGACGACATGCTGAGAATGAATGCAGAAGACCTGTGTGACGTTGATAGGTTGCTCTTTGTTGCTTCAAAGAAGCGTGTCCGCATTCGTGATTTGGTTCACTTCATTGACAAGCTGGAGATGATGCCGAGTTGATGTCTTGCATTGTGGTTTTTGGGGTGTCTTTTGATGGTCAATAGTTCATGCTTTTGTGTAGATGAATATGGGGTTTTAGGTTATGTTTGGGTGTTGGTGTTTGTGCGTTGCACATCTTTTGGGATAGTTATGTAAATTAATGGTTATACTATTATCATTGTTGTATTATGATGGTGTTGGTGCGGTGAACATCTTTTGTGTATTAACTAATGGGGATTATGATGTTATGAATATAATGTTTATGTTAGTATTTATGTTAGAATATAATGTTTATGTTAGTATTTATTTGCAATTCCTAATGTTTTTTGAACTTTTAGATGCTGGTATGCTAATAAAAAACCAAGCGCTAAGTAGATATTAAATTGAATTGCGATAGGTTTGCCTGTTTCGTCTCAGACCAAGAAACAAGACGAATGTGCATCAGATTATAGAGTTAAAAGACAGTCCAACAGATCAAAACAAGCAAAAGGGTAAGTATTCAAAATTTATTTAACATAAATCATAGTTAAGTTAAGTTGATTACCAGTAAACACCCTAACTAGGGGCAATTTTGGAGAAAAACTCGATACCCTAAAAAACCTAATCGGTTCCATCATCTCATACATTAATCTCCTGTTCTCCTTTCATCAATTGGTTCTCATAATTGTTTAACACTTGTGTTAATCAATCTTTAGTTCTGATTCGTGATTTTATACAGGATCTTGGTGTGTTCTTGTGATCGGTTTTTGAGGGTTTTTACAACCGACTAGGTTTTGATCGTATAATATTATTGTTCAATCATAAGTCGGTTCTGGTTAACCTTATATATTCAGTATTAGGCTTTGTTTTGATCTATTATCATCTTGTTTGATCGCCATCATGGGACCTGGTTAGTTTCTATAGTGCTATACGATTAAACCCTAATCTTGCGATTAGGGTTTTCCTTACTCGTATACTGCAAGAGTGCTGCTCTTCTTTTCGAATTGTTTCTGTGTTGCTGCATTGTTTTGGGTTTAGAGAGGTATGGAGAAATTGGGAGAGATGAATACTGAGCTATTACGCTCAGTAAAAGCTAAAATTAATGATAGGAACGCTCGATTGAATATTTTGGAGGGGAACGCCGGTGTTCCTGTTCCAAGGAAAGCTACAAGGGTTTTGATTAGTCCAAACTCTGAATCGATTAGTGTCTCTACTTCTTCGGAAGCTTCTGATCCTAAGGCTACTGATGAGGCTCTAGCCACGAAGTCTGGTGTGGCTATGGATTCTGTGACGTTTCGGACTTTGGCTAATGATGACCTCACGCCTAAGGGTGATGCTACTGCTGTTCCAACCGTTGGGACATCTAGTCCTACTGATGGTAATGTGTCTGAATACATTAAGGCTTTATTTGGTAGATCCGTTACAACTATTAAGGATATTGATACATTCACTATGAATATTGATGAGGGCAAATATCCACTTTGGGCTGTGTTGGCAAAGCATGTTCAAGATAGTATATTGGATGCTATGTCAGCCCTATATGATGAGCTCATGAAATCATCTCCTGAGTCCCCTACTGTCTTGTTATTCAAGGGGTTAACATTTCTATTCCTCGTAACGTGGTTCAAAAGGTTAGTTCTCATTTAGAACATACTTTATATGGCTACTTTATTGGAAAGAGAATGGCGTTTCCTGTTGTTGAATACTATGCTAGAAGTAACTGGGCGAAACACGGACTTAAAAGAATTATGATGAATTCTAAAGTATTCTTTTTCTTTAAATATTATTCCTTGGTTGTTCTAGATGCTGTCTTGGAAGGAGGCCCCTGGATGATACGCAAATCTCCAATTATTCTCAAGAAATGGTCTTTGGATACTTGTTTGCGTAAGGAAGAGTTAACTAGTGTTCCGATTTGGGTTAAACTACATGATGTTCCTCTTCAAGTTTTTGAAGAGGAGGGTATTCGATTGATTGCTAGTTTCATTGGTAAGCTTGTCATACTTGATTCATATACTACCTCTATGTGTAATGATTCGTGGGGTAGGAGTAGTTTTGCTAGATGTCTTATTGAGGTTAATTCTGATTCTGATTTTCTGGATAATGTGACTATTGGGTTCCCTTCTCTTACGGGGGAGGGTTTTATTAAAGAGAGTATACGTGTTGAATATGAATGGAGGCCCCCCATGTGCAACTTATGTAAAATATTTGGTCATTCTCATGATCAATGTTCTAAATAGGTGGTGAGGCCTCCTACACAGGTGGTTACCCCTTCTACTGTTTCTACTTCTCATGCTGCTATTCCTAATGTGGAGTTGGATTCTGAGGGTTTTCAAAAGGTGGGTAAGAAGAAAAATAAGAAGAAGGGTAAAACAAAGGCTACTAATGGGACTCAATCTGTTGGTACTTCAGTTAAACAGTTCAAATTTGTTCCTAAGGCAGCTACTAGTGAACCTAAGAAGGGAGCTAATACTATGGGTAATGCATCTACATCGTCGTCTTAGTTGAAGTCTACTGGTAATGCTTCTAAGGAAGCTAATGTTACTACGTCTAATCCGTATGCTGCATTGGTAATGGATGATGAAGATGTTGAAGATCTAGCGGTAAATGAATTTGATGAATCGGTCAATTTATTTGCTAATATGGGGGCAAGTTCATCTCGCACGTTTTCTGCTGGCTAGCTGTTTTTGTTTTTAGTTCTTTTTCTAGATGCATTTTTGTTTCTAGTTTTGTAGGTGCTTTTGGCATGTCTTAAGCACCAGAGTTAGGTGGTTATCAAGCTTTTAGCTTGAGGTTAATATGGTACTTCAGCCATATTCCATTTGTACTTTAAACGTTTTTGGTTAATCTATTTACCAGGGTGCAGGATTACTCCCCTTTACCCAAAAAAAATCATAGTTAAGTTCATCCGTTGGTGCATCTAAAATTACAATGAACAATCCATGGTATCATACTTAAGATGATAAGTTACAACTTCCATACAATACGCTACAAATCATCCAAATGAACATAGTTCGGATGACCTGAGGGCCCCGGTTGTGACTGACTATGGTTATTAGGAACGTTGACATTATTTGATGAAGCGAAAAGTGTACCGCTTTTAAGGGGTCATTTAAGCCCTAAATCGTATTTATTTGATCAAATATTGCCCTAAATCGTTCCTTTTGTCATTTTAGGTACTTTTGAGGAGAAATCTGGAAAATGAGGCATTTTGGACGTTTTTGGAGCATAAAAGTGAAGAAAACGGCAAAGTCTCAAAAATCGGCTGAAAGTTACCTTTGACGGCGTCACAATTTACTCTGGACGGCGTCATGCCTTGGCAAGAAAAGGTGGACGTGAAATTTACTCATGATAAGCCAGTGAAAATAGCATGTGAATTCTGACGGCGTCACGCTTTAACCTGATCAAGGGCGTCACGGCTTAAATCAAAAGGGGACGGCGTCACGTTCAAGGTTCGACGGCGTCAAGCCTTGATAAGCCAGAATGGATTTTTGAAGAGCTAAAGAGGGACGGCGTCAAGAAGGTCATCCGGGAACCCTAAAAGCGGCGAGGTGACGGCGTCACACTCCATAACGTGACGCCGTCAGATCCAAAAATCTATATATAGTTTTCTAATTTTTTGTCATTAAGGGGGAGCTTAGTGTGTGGAATTTTGGGAGAAAACCCTAAGACGATTTTAGCTTCTTTTTCAAGGCTTTTTGCCTTGAGATCTTCCATGTTACATTGAAAGATAAGTTATCAATTAATCATTCAATATGTCTATGTGTTGTTTGATTCTATCTTATTCTTGTCTTTTGATTAACATGTTAGGCTAAATTTATCTTGTGTTTGCTTAGATCTAATGAAACCTAGCTATTGATTATTGGTTATTAGTGTGTTGTTAGTTGTATTGGATGATTGTTTATCTATGTTAGGCTTAAGAAAACTGGCTAACTTCCTATTCGGTAACTTGCTTGAACGTCTTAAGAAACATGAACCAAATGCGTACTAAAGGTTTTTATGGTTGTATTTAATGCACAAGCGAATTCTAGTGATCCCATGTTAGGAGCTTCCTAGCCGGCTCGACATAGGAGTGAAGTAGGAGCTTGTAGAGTTGGGGAAGTACGTACGCCACCCCACGAATGGTATTAAGGAATACACCCGTCATCCACGCGACTAATACACACTAATTAACCGGTAAAAGATAGTTAGGGAGTAAGGAAATCTAAGTAAACACATTTCTCTACACATAAGTTTCTCACCACATTTTCATTTTTGTTATTTTATTTTATTTGCATTCGTAGTTATTTGGGTTAGTTGACTAGCAACTAATTCCGCCCACTCCTTCAAAACCGAGATTTTACTTGCTTTCATAAAAATATAAAAACATAAAAAAGAATCTTCCTCAACCTTTAGACCTATTAGAGTAGTTTTTCATACCTAACGAACACTATTCCCTGTGGAGAACGATCAATCCCCCGTACTTACCACTACACTATACTACATCGGTCAGGTACACTGCCTGGTGGGGTTGTAAGCCTCTTGAGATCCCTCGAGAGGTAAAACCTGTTGTAAGGTTACAAAACCACGCATCAAGTTTTTGGCGCCGTTGCCGGGGAATAGTTATTGTTTAGGTTGAATTTTTATTTCTATTAGGTCTACTCACTAGATTCCTTTCTAGTGAGATTTTTATTTTATTTTTCTAGGTTTTCTTTAGTCTATCTATTTTCTTCGTGTCTTTGTTCGTAACCATTACCATCCGACATCATGGAAGATGGTAATATCCTTAACCCCCACAACCCACCACCACAACAACCACCACCACCTCCTAGAGCCCGTACTTTAGGAGAGTATTCCCGTCCTAGCCACCATGGCTATCGAAACACCATTGAGCTCACTCAAGGAGCCAATATCACACCCTTGCGATCCGACACCATCCGGTTGGTGCAAAGCGGATGCGAATTCCATGGACTTCGTTCTGAAGATCCTAATCAACATCTCAAGGACTTTCTTAAAATCGTTGATTCTATAGACCTTGATGTTGCCACTCGAGAGACGACCCGATTGCGTCTCTTCCAATTCTCTTTGCGGGACCAAGCTAGTCAGTGGCTAGAACGTCAACCCGTAGGATCCATCACCTCTTGGGATGATCTCACCACTCGTTTCCTTGCTCAGTTTTTCCCACCAGGGAGAACTACCAAGCTAAGGAATGATATCTTGATGTTCCAACAACGTCAAGGCGAAACTCTCTACGAGGCATGGACTCGATTCAAGGACTTACTCCAAAAAGTCCCACACCATGGCATAGAACTTTGGCTCCAAGTCCAAATCTTCTATGACCATATCAATCTCTCCACGAGGCAAACCATTGACCAATCGGCCGGTGGTAAGCTACGTGATCTAAGTGCGGAACAATCATGGGCTCTCCTAGAGGATCTTGCTCTTTATGACAACGAAAGTTGGAGTGATCCCCGTGATTTGAATAAAACGGTTAAGGCAATATCTTTGCCTTCTAACAATTCAAGCACTTCTGACCGTAGGATCATAGAACTTGAAGACCAAGTCAAGTTTCTCATGAAATCCTACGAGGCTCCTAACCCTTCAAGCCAAGTGAACAAAATCACTTCTTCATGTGAATTATGTAGTGGTCCCCACGACACTCGTGATTGCATGGAACTCCCCGAACAAGCTTTTGTGGACTACGCATCCTCGCGTACCGACGGAGCGGGAGACAAGTGGTACACTTTCAAACCCGAGCCAAACCATTACGGTGATTCATACAACCCTTCATGGAAAAATCACCCGAACCTTAGGTGGAAACAAAACCAAAACGCACAACAACCCAATTCTTCCAACCCACCTAATCGTTTCCAATCAAGCGGTTCCAACTCGAACCGTACTTTCAACAACAATCCTTCCGGCAATGGTAGTACCAATAACTTTGAAGGATTGATGTCCCAATTTATGGCATCTCAAGAAGCTCGGATAGCTAGATTCGAATCCGAATTCAATCAGCAACAAACTGAGATGACCAATAAAATTGACAACTTGTTGAAAGCCCTCAATAACCAAATGCTATCACCTCCACATAAGGACGCTAGGAACACAAATAGCGGACCCCAAGTCAAAGACCCTTCTTCATCCAAACATGTCCACTTCGTCAACGTTGTCACTATTAAACCAATCGATAGGAGCATGGAAGAAAGTGACAAGAATGAGGGTAGGATAGAAATGGAACCTAAGGATGAGGTTAGGAAAGTCGAGGTTGATAAGGAAGTTAAGAAAAATGAAGTAGAGAAAGTAGATAATGATGAGGACTACTTCATTAGGCTACCCACTAAGGAAGAGCGCTCATATCATACAAACTTATTCGATGACCCCGAGACACCATACTTCCTAGGTAGACCAATCATTGAAATAGGCGACCCTTCTAATCTCAACATACCATGCAACATCGGACATTTGCATGTGTGGAAAGCCTACATCGACCTTAGATCACCCATAAACATCATGACTAGAGCCCACTACAACTTGATAATGAAAAATCAACTTGGGTATAGGATGCTCCCTGACAAGGGTTGGATGAGTAACTTCACGGGAAGAGTTAAGGGATTACCGGTTTATGTAGGAAACTTCGCCTATGTCACCGACTTTGTAATTGTAGAAGATATCCGCCCAATAGTCGATGCGTCCTTGACTCAAGTGGTTTTTGGAAAACCATTTGTTGAGGTCTCTAGAATGACTTATGAACCTTCCTTAGGGATAGTTAGATTTAAGGATGAGACCGATGAAGTAAGCTACCAAATGCCATATAAGATAGAACAATTCCAACACTTGTCAAATGTTGAGAAGGAGCTCAAGCAAGCGGTCTACTATAGGAATTATGAGGATAGAAGTAAAGGAGTAGACTATGTTATGAAAAGGATATTCGGTTTCTACAAGGATTGTTTGAAGTTAGGACCGGAATATAAAACCGGGAATGAAAATGGCCTAGGAACCGTGACCGATGATGGAGTCACGTAATGTACGTGACTTTGAGTCTAGCTACAAGACTCATTAATAAAGAAAAGCGCTTCTTGGGAGGCAACCCAAGCTTTATTTGTTTTATTTGCTTTGTGTGTTTATTTATTTGCTTGTTTGATTTTATTTTCCGTATGTGTGTTTAATTTTTATTCTTATTGATTCATGTTCAAAACTAAATTGTGAAAATGCTTTATTTTGTTTTTAACTTCGCCTTAACTACATATAAAGGTATTTTGCAAAAGATAAGTGTAAGGGAAATCTAAATCGGTTTATTAGAACACAAATGAACATGAATCGTAATAATAATAAATTAGCATACATATTCGTATTTGTTTGAGTCAAATGCTTGTATCGAGTCATAATGATGTTTTGCAGGATTTCCAGGAAGTAAGGTAAAGGTTTTTCCAGAAATTTTCCGGAAACTTAAAATGAAAATTTTTGTCAGGTCATTTCTGACGGCGTCAGGGTTTATAACCTGACGGCGTCAAAAATTTAATTTTGTTTTATAAAGTTTTTTTTTAAAATTAAGTAAAATCTCCAACTTATAATGCCAGAATCTGCAAATTATCATCCACAAGCATTATATCCTTATATATAGATTTTTCCCGCCGATGTTATGCAGGTTTTCGTGTTTGTTTTCTCAGGTTTAACAGGTTATTTTGGACAAGGAGATGTTTATGGAATCAAGCTTATGGCGATGCATTAGTCATGGAGCTTCAACATTACTTTGGAGGAAGATTTAACCGTGTAATTTCATTATCCACCGAGCGAATCAGGGGAGTATTTGATTTCATTCTTTTACTTTTTACTTTTACATCTTGTTATTTGAACATTGGGGACAATGTTCATCTTAAGTGTAAGGGGGGGGGGTAAAAGTACGATTTTAGAGAATACAATTGCGCTTGATTTTTGTTTGTTTAATAGTAGATGTGTAATAAAACTGAGAGAAATACTTGTTAAGGTAATTTTAGTGCCAAATTTAAAATTTTTTACAACATATAGGAGTGAAACTTTGATCTTAATGAGCGTCTCACGGATAGGAGTTATATGACTAGCACAAAAAACCGTACCACTAAAAATTTTTCCACCCCCAAATATGTGAGGTTCGCCCCTAGAATTGGTAGGAAAAGCATTTATGCTATGATGTGTGTACCGGTAGCACTTAGATTCTAGAACTTGCGTTAGGACCATTCCGAGGCCACAAGTGAGACTACATTCGTGTAGTTAGATTTACTACATGATAAGAGGCATTAGGATTAACCCATTGTTTTACACCTGTGTTTTTGTTATAATTACTTCGGCTACATTGGTCAAGTAATTCTCCCACACCCTTTGCGTTGTACTCATTTTTAGTACACGATACCCCTAGTACACCCCTCAGAGCCTATCTTTTCGTTTCGACCTTTAAGCATTTTACTTAAAGGAAGAATTTGTTACACCCCACTTAAATGTACACCCAAATCGCCTTAGCCTACCTTGTATGCACTCATTTTTAGTGCATTATTGTTACAAATTTGTTTAAACCCAAGTTAATTATCTAGTTGATTACATGGTTGCTAAGTCGAGTCATATCCTTGTACATATTGTTTTGGGACGATTGGGACTCATGGGTAAAGTACTAGTGTAATGGAGTAATGGGGAAGAACATCATTTATTACCCCCATATGTGCTAAATATTTTAAAAGTACTCCAAGTGTTTTGATTATCTTAATTCGAGTCATTAGATTAGTATTTGTAAAGTTATGTAAAAGTTCAAGTGTAAGGGGGATGCAATGCCCCTATGATGTATTATTTTGGATGGTAGGGCAAAAGTGTATGCAAAAAAAAAAAAAAAAAAAAAAAAAAAAATCAAGAAAAATACAAAAAAAATGAGAAAAAGAAAAATAGAAAAAACATACGGACTACCATCCCGTTTCATTTTATGTTTGTTTTATGTTTTTGTTATTTTGTTATTTCGTTTCTAGCTTAAGATCGAGTCTAGTCTTGGCTTAGCAACATTGTATAGTACATGTAATTGATCAAGATCTTTAACTCGCCACCAGTAAAATATCCTTTATCCAACAAAACCGTGTTTTCCTTTTCCCTACACCTTACGTTATAACCCATTTAAAAGCCCTCTTTGATAGTTTATCTTTGGTGCTTACGCCTAGTGGAGGAGGTTTTCGATCCTTTCCCAAGCCTATGGTAATCTATTTGCTATGACAGGTAGTGAGAGATATTATCCGTTTTCATTTATGAGATTTATTTTGATGACACTTGAGAGATGTGAGTATCTAAACACTACTTGTGAGGTGCTAGTTTGTAATCTCCGTGCTTATTATGATTGAAGTGGAACGATTATTTGTTGTAATTATTTTTATGTTAGCATTAAATGACCCCTAACCTGTATTTTGATTAGAATAAAAGCGCATTTGCTTGAGGACAAGCAAATCTCAAGTGTAAGGGTATTTGATGAAGCGAAAAGTGTACCGCTTTTAAGGGGTCATTTAAGCCCTAAATCGTATTTATTTGATCAAATATTGCCCTAAATCGTTCCTTTTGTCATTTTAGGTACTTTTGAGGAGAAATCTAGAAAAGGAGGCATTTTGGACGTTTTTGGAGCATAAAAGTGAAGAAAACGGCAAAGTCTCAAAAATTGGCTGAAAGTTACCTTTGACGGCGTCACAATTTACTCTGGACGGCGTCATGCCTTGGCAAGAAAAGGTGGACGTGAAATTTACTCATGATAAGCCAGTGAAAATAGCATGTGAATTCTGACGGCGTCACGCTTTAACGTGATCAAGGGCGTCACGGCTTAAATCAAAAGGGGACGGCGTCACGTTCAAGGTTCGACGGCGTCAAGCCTTGATAAGCCAGAATGGATTTTTGAAGAGCTAAAGAGGGACGGCGTCAAGAAGGTCATCCGGGAACCCTAAAAGCGGCGAGGTGACGGCGTCACACTCCATAACGTGACGCCGTCAGATCCAAAAATCTATATATAGTTTTCTAATTTTTTGTCATTAAGGGGGAGCTTAGTGTGTGGAATTTTGGGAGAAAACCCTAAGACGATTTTAGCTTCTTTTTCAAGGCTTTTTGCCTTGAGATCTTCCATGTTACATTGAAGATAAGTTATCAATTAATCATTCAATATGTCTATGTGTTGTTTGATTCTATCTTATTCTTGTCTTTTGATTAACATGTTAGGCTAAATTTATCTTGTGTTTGCTTAGATCTAATGAAACCTAGCTATTGATTATTGGTTATTAGTGTGTTGTTAGTTGTATTGGATGATTGTTTATCTATGTTAGGCTTAAGAAAACTGGCTAACTTCCTATTCGGTAACTTGCTTGAACGTCTTAAGAAACATGAACCAAATGCGTACTAAAGGTTTTTATGGTTGTATTTAATGCACAAGCGAATTCTAGTGATCCCATGTTAGGAGCTTCCTAGCCGGCTCGACATAGGAGTGAAGTAGGAGCTTGTAGAGTTGGGGAAGTACGTACGCCACCCCACGAATGGTATTAAGGAATACACCCATCATCCACGCGACTAATACACACTAATTAACCGGTAAAAGATAGTTAGGGAGTAAGGAAATCTAAGTAAACACATTTCTCTACACATAAGTTTCTCACCACATTTTCATTTTTGTTATTTTATTTTATTTGCATTCGTAGTTATTTGGGTTAGTTGACTAGCAACTAATTCCGCCCACTCCTTCAAAACCGAGATTTTACTTGCTTTCATAAAAATATAAAAACATAAAAAAGAATCTTCCTCAACCTTTAGACCTATTAGAGTAGTTTTTCATACCTAACGAACACTATTCCCTGTGGAGAACGATCAATCCCCCGTACTTACCACTACACTATACTACATCGGTCAGGTACACTGCCTGGTGGGGTTGTAAGCCTCTTGAGATCCCTCGAGAGGTAAAACCTGTTGTAAGGTTACAAAACCACGCATCAGGAACGTTGACATTATTTGACGACCCCGGTTGTGAATGACTGTCGTTGTTAGGAATGTTGCTTAGAGGAGTAGATGATTCACAATTCCATATATAAGGATTGTTTGACTCAGCAATTGGTTCTGTCAGTTCGACAGTTTTGCTAGTGCTTTGTACTTCATGTCCTTGTTGTTCAACTACCTCCTCGTTAGTAGGGGTGCATGATCCTGTGTTTCTTTTATGTTTCTTAGATGTAACGTTAGTTGAGAAACAATTATACTATAAAAGTAAATAACGAAAATGTTTAAACTAAACTAAATAAAAACAATTACCTTTTTTTGGACCAACAGTAAAGTACATGACTGTCGTGTGTGTCCTTTCTTGTCACACCTCGAACATTTTGTGCTTTTCGGTTCTTCCCCCTGTGATCGGATGCGGTCTTTCTCTTTTGGCCTTCTAGGTTGCCGCTTTTGAATAAGCGGTGGTTTTACCACTTGCAGGTCATCAGGAGTATGCCACTGTTTCATATCTTTTACAGGATACACCTTTTCTTGGTACGTATTTTTTAGTGTTGTTTTCTTAAACAATTTTAACGCCCAACTGCTATTGTTATTCAAACCTTCAGCTCTAGATACAGCACAAACATGCCCATACGGTAAACCAGATAGTTGCCATTTACGGCAACTGCACTCTTTTTTTTTATCAAAGTCAACAATATGAACTTCTCGTGAATCAATAACTTGGTACATTTTGAACATCTCAATCCCGTTAACAACCTAATTAGCGCTCTTTACCATTCTATTGTTTACTTTTGCAGCTGCCCATTCAGTAAGTTCATCCGTTGGTGCATCTAAAATTAAAAAAGAAAATACTCTTACATAAATGAAATGTTAAACAAAACATAATACACATTTTTTTTAATTACCTTTGTATTTTGCTCGACGATCACAATACCAAGTTTGGAGAAGCTTTCTGTAGTACTCCATTAGCATGGTTATTGGAACTTTTCGAACAATTTTGGTCAAAGAGTTTACTGATTCTGCACTATTTGAGGTCAAATAATTGTACCTGTTTGCAGGGCAATAAGCCCGTGACCACTTACCAAATCCAGCGTCTTCTAGTTTTCTAAAGACATCAGGTTTTACGCTTTGAATTTCAGATATTGAATCATCAAAGTTCCTCTCTGTGTATGTTTTGCATGTCCTCCAATATATAGCCTTCCACTTTCTAGTCTTGAAATTGCAATTCATCATTAAATGACCACAACAATAACCATGAAAGGCATTCGGAAAAATGATACTACACGCATGTGCAATTGCCGGATGTCTGTCAGAGATGATGGCCAAATCGGCAACATCACCAATGCATTCTTTAAGTTTAGTGATAAACCAAGACCATGATTCGTTAGTCTCACCTTCACAAACACCGGTGGCAATAGGTAAGATCTGGTTGTTACCGTCCATTCCAACGGCAACCATGTTTGTTCCACGGTATCTCCCTTTAAGATGTGCGGCATCAATTATTATCAATGGCCGCAAAAAACCCAAGAAGCTCCGAATCTATTTTATTAAAGCACATATTGGTTATTGAGAAAACAATTATATGTACATAATAATCAAGGTAAAAATTAAAAGAAGTTAAGACAAGCTTACCGCAAAACCGAAGCCTATGAATACCATCTTAAATCGATCTTCATCATCTGTCTCAATGTGTGTTACCGTCCCTTCATTTTCCAACTTTAAGTTATAGCAATAATACGGTAACTGCTCAAAAGAATCCGTAGGGCAACCGTTTACCAACTCTAATGCAATGTTTTTCCCCCACCACGCTCGTTTATAAGAAACGTCAATTTTCCATTCAATATTCAAATCTTTTTGTATGTCCTTACATGTATAGATCCTTCTGCTATCCTTCAGTTTGTCTACCAGTATGCGACCCAACAATTTTCTGGTAGCGTTTCGATGATTAGGATAAATTCTAGTTTGGGAACATGTATGCACGTCGTTAATGCTTGACACATAGAATCTACATGTTATAATACTTTTCCGTGCGTGAATGTTCCATTTGCAACCCTTTTTCACACACTTTACACTGAACCTACTCTTATTAGACTTAATTACTTTAAACTCAAAACGTTCGGTTAAAGCTTTTATTCCTATTGCATAAATGCATGCTTCTTTATCATCAAACCAACCACAATCATTTACTTTAGATACCACAGTGTGTCTAAGGGTATTAACCATTTTAATTATAGGATCAGGTGCATTGGGTGGGATAGGCATACTTTCAAATGTGCATTTCTGCCAACGGGGCTGAACATCGTGATTGACGTGTTCGCCTGCACCCTCATTATTTTGATTTTCAACTTTCGGTGTTTGATAATCAGATTCTTCAGGGAACAAAGAAACATTAAGATCGATATCAAGAGGCTTAGAAGAAAAAGATGGTTTTACCTCCAAAGTTTGATTGATAAGTTTGATGTATAGTGTCTGAACCATTGTATGCTTACAACATACTTCAGTAACAAAGAAGGCAACGTCATCATCGTCACATACATCAATATTGTTGGATCCGGATATGTAGTGTAAACTGACACCCTTATCTGTAATCTCGTATTTTTTCTTGACATACGTTACCAAGTTGATGTAATTAACGTCTAATGGAAGTAAAACTCCACGAATTGATTTTTGAAATTCCAATAAAAGTTTGCATTTTGAGGAATTAGTTGAGTTCATTTAATTTGGTGTGTGAAAATATCAGCAATTTTGACTGATTAGTGGTGTGGGATTGTGAAGAAACCCACCTACCAAGTCGCATAAGAATGTACGATCTGGTCGCTCAATTGAGAAGCCGCTTAAAAATAACTTAAAAATGGCTTCCTCTACTTCCACTTCCAAATCAAATCAAAAGACCGTGGAATACTACCTCAATGCTACACATTGCGAATGTCCAAAACCATTACCAGTCGTACTACAAACTGCTTGGACCCCGACAAATCCTGGTAGAAGATTCAAGGCTTGTCCCATTTATGTAAGATTATTATCCCAAAATTTTATTATACTTGTTTAATTTGTTATGTTCAATATGTGAATCTAAAAAATAATTTGTTTAGGACAAGGACATGAAATGTAAATTTTATGGGTTCATAGACTCGGAGCTACCAAGCCAATACTACAAAGATTTGTTTTACAAAGAACATGAGGAAAAGAAAAAGATATACAAGAAGGTGGGAAAGAGTACAGTTCCCAATGAAGGTGTTGCAATTTCACAAAATGAACTGATGATGAAAATGTATGGGGAGTTGACTTTTATCAATTCAAAAGTGAAAGTTCATGACAAAGTTGTATTTCTTTTATCTATCGTTGTTCTGTTTATTGCTTTTGTTTTAGCAACAAGTGTTATGTACTAAGTGTTATGTAGTGGCCTGTAATAAACTGGTAATGGCTGTTTACAAGTTAATTTGTTGTTTTAATGCGCATCACATGCACTCACAGTTGTGATGCTCTACATAGTCAAACAGTCAATGAATATACAGACACCTACAATGCTGAATCTTATGTTTAATCTTAAGAAGAACAAAGAATGAAACAATAGAATTCTCAACAATCACTTCAATATATTAATACGAATACTCAAAAGTATTAGGGTTACAAAAACCTTGAAGTGAATAAACTCTAACAATGATACGTATCTAACTCTAACCCTATAACCTCCTTTTATAGACTAAGGAGTCCTAGTCGGTTTACAATAGCTTTCTATACAAGATAAATCTTTTCGTATCTATTCTAAACTTATCCAAACATACTATACATAGTTATCTCTTCAGAAGTAGCATGATATACTCTAACAGCCGTATCTTTTACTCCAGCAGTAGTATTCTTGTGGCAGTAGGATCTCCAACACCAGTAGTAGTATAGAATACACTAGCAGTAGTATGACACTTAGAGTATTTTCCATTATGATCCATGAGCAGTTGTATCCAATCTGAGCAACAGAATCTCAAAACCCAACAATCCTCCCCTAAACTAGATATTTTCTCCCAAAATCATCAAGTTTCTTTTAAGCTTGAAGCATTCACCAGGAGGATGCTTCCAAACACTTACACCTTTTTATTTGGGTTGAGAATCTTTTCATACTTCTTTATAAGTTGATAAGCCTGATTTTGAAAATGAAAGTCTTTCTGCAATTGCAACATTCCAGGCTTCAACATTTGATGAATAATCTCTTTATGAAAGTTTAGTGCAGGATAATCCTTTTCAACCAACATATAGATAACCACCCCATGAGCATGCAAAGCATGTACACCACAAGACTGATATAAATACCATTTTTTAACTGGATTGTGGTTTATCTTCATCCACTCAATATCTTTATCATGAGGTTCAAACATAATCTTCATATAATAATAGATTACCCTTTCAAAAACCTCTTCTAGTCTTGTATCACCATATTTCTCCTTGTATAACTTCCAGAGGGTCACTACATCATCTCTATCTATGTAAAATAACATTTGTGAAAACCTGATGAACCTATAATACTTCCCATTTGTTCTTTTGAACTCCCAAAAGGCTTCACTTCCATCATGGATTCCATAAGTATATGAGATGATTGGATGTTTTATCTCTAAAGGATCTGCATTAATGACCTCAGACTCTTTATGTTTAGAAAGAACTGTAAGAGCCATTATTTGTTCTATGTCATAGAATTCTCAACAATCACTTTAATATATTAATACGAATACTCAAAAGTATTAGGGTTACAAAAACCTTGAAGTGAATAAACTCTAACAATGATACGTATCTAACTCTAACCCTAGAACCTCCTTTTATAGACTAAGGAGTCCTAGTCGGTTTACAATAGCTTTCTATACAAGATAAATATTTTCGTATCTATTATAAGCTTATCCAAACATACTATACATAGTTATCTCTTCAGCAGTAGTAAGATATACTCTAACAGCCGTATCTTTTACTCCAGCAGTAGTATTCTTGTAGCAGTAGGATCTCCAACACCAGCAGTAGTATAGAATACACTAGCAGTAGTATGAGGTGAAGGTATCCCGAATACGGTCGTCAGTAAAATTAGAATTCAAATTGGTCGAGAAAGAAGAAAATGAAATAAGAACAACCGCGCTGGTTGTAATAAATCGACTTTCTTTTTTTGCAATCTTATAAGTTTTGTCTGTCAAACAAAGCATATATTTTAATTAACTTATTTTTCAAATAATAAGCATAATATTTCAATACTCTTGTGTGCCAAACATACTCTAAGATTATACACCACATTTGTACTACAATTTTATTTTGGTCAATATAAACGAAATTCCAGTATGATCCATGAGCAGTTGTATCCATTCTGAGCAGCAGCATCTCAAAACCCAACACAAAATAGCAATTGGATGCCTGAAAACTCATTTTGACCACCAAATTGAAAACTGCAAACCGACCAAACGATCAAGAAAACAAAACACATTTCTTCAGATCGAACACCCACCGTTAACGTTCCCAATACTCCACCAATTATATATTTTCTCCCATACTCCCATTACCATAGAACACAAAACCAAACTATGATCGCACGACTCCACTATATCATTATAGGACGGGCAAAGTAAGGTATCTAAATCGACACCCCTTTTGTCAAGCTCCACACGAACCGGCAATGCATATGTAAAAGCTCTCCATACAAAGATGTTTACCTTATTCGGCACTAGCTTGGTCCAAATCGTCTCTTGGCTATCGCTTCCCACACATAAAGTTCTTTCCACCTCCAAAGATCCCTATAAACATCAGAGATCACAACATTTTGTAAAACTCCTAAAAGATCCTCTACTTCCCCACATGGCTCTCCTTCTAAGATACCTAACCCAATCCCATTCCCATTTCCAAACTCCATCCAACCATCTCCCCATGTTGTAGTTACATGACTAAACCATCTCAGACCAACTTAAATGTTGTCGTTACATTAGTTCAGACTACAAAAATATTACAACCACCATATAAACCATAATTTAGTCACCCTTTGTATGAACAACCACCTTATACTTCCAAAAGTATCTTACCATGTGCTCTCGATAGGCTAACGCTACCTGAAGAGGATCATCAACCCACATACTCAAGTTGTTAGCTAACCTATGCAAAAAAATGCATACCCAAACTCCACAGTCACCATATTCGTTAGATTGTCTAGGGACATTATCAGCCACTCGAAAAGTGATCTTGTAATTTGAAGCAGACATGGATTTGGCTAGGTAAACTTTACACAACTCTAGATACTCAGGGAGCATTCTCTCGAAAGTGGCCCTCATCTTTAGATTCTCATTTCTGGTTTCTGGGTCTGGCGTACCAAGGGAATCGTAAATAGTTACAAGTCCGGTAGTAATTTGTAACTCTGCCAAAAACCAGTGGTCCTGTGGAACGTTGACAGGAAACTACACCTACATTTGAAAACAAAAATACTATGGTTAAATAAAATAAAATAAAATAAATATGACAAATATTTACAAGAAAAAATGCCGTTTATATACCCACCATGTCAACACTAGACCATGGCACAGGATACCATTTTCCGGTTGTGTAGTAGGAACGCATATTTCCCTGCAGAAGACTAGTCGAGAAGAAAGGACCCACCATAGCCCAATCAGCATTGGCTGGTCTGAAGTGCCGCATTAGATCAACCCAAAGATCCAAATGCTGTACGGTTTATATAAAAATCATACTGTAAAGCTACTAAAATATAAAGCCATTGCATTATGTAAATTAATTAAATATTTAATAAAACACAGACACCAACTGATTAATTTAGTACCTCATCCCCAATCCATCCTCCTTTGTTACCTCTTCCAGATCCCAACAATGCTAACCAAAATGGGCGACGAACAACAACGTCGAATTTACCCCAAGGAAACGTATGAGCTGACTTTAAACCTTTTTTCAGATAAATCTTCCTACATTCTGGCACAATTACCTTGTGAGTTGCCTTGTTGTTAGTAAGGAAACCAGCTGGACGTTTTAGATTCTGAAAAAAAAATTAAAATAAAACATATTAATGCATCGTCTAGTACCTTTAATTACCAGGATCCTATATGAAAAATTGAGTTGAGTTAAGTTGTAGTAAACCTCTACCCAAGGTTCCAACTGATTGATAGGTGGGAAACTAATTACTTGACTGAGTCTTTTGGAACGCCTTTTGGGCACTTGTGCAGTTGTAGTTGGTAGGTTAACATAGGGGTCCTTCAAAGACTTACCAACCGCTTTTGTCCTCTTCGGTTCAACATCTGGTTTCAACTCAATATTCTTCTTTTTTGGCCTACCGCGTTTCTTTTGTTGTTGTCCAACATAGGGTGACTGTACAACCTTACCCAAGTTTCTCTTCCTTTTTAGACGCGTGAAAGTTTCCTGTACGCAAAGTTCAGCATTGATATTAACATCGTTATTGACCTTTGATATTTGTAATAAAAAAATAATGTAGTCATACATTAAAGTATCTCAGGAACTTCAGTCATAGGCTTGTTGACTTGTCCTTTCACAACCTCCTGACCTGTTTTTTTTTCAGATTTAACAAAAACGGCGTTCCTTGCTTTCTCGGCTTCCTGGTCGATTTTGTCAAAAACCGACTTGGTTACTGCCTCATTTCCAATATCAGATACCGTTTCTTTTAACTTTTGACTACTATAATCACAAGCTATGTTGTCTTCAACATCCATGTCCTGGACAGCATCCATTAATTTCTCACCACCAACAATGTTCTGGTCAACATCCATGTCCTGACCAGCCATCGTCTCTTCCATACCTAAAACCGTATCGATTACTTTCTCAGAATCATTGTCACTGGTCTCACCAACATGGCCATCAGCCTTGTTCTCTTCAACATAGTTAGAGTCAGCAGCCTTCGTCTCTTCCATATCAGCTAGATGCCCATCCTCAATCTTCTCAACCGTTTCTAACACACTCTCGCTTACTTTCTCAGAATCATGAGCTTCTGTATCAGCTACATGCCCATGGTCAATCTTCTCATCCATTTGCCCATCATCAATCTTCTCAATCGTTTCTAACACAGACTCGCTTACTTTCTCAACAGCATCAGCTTCTGTATCAGCTACATGCCCATGGTCAATCTTCTCATCCATATCTAACAGAGTCTCGCTTACTTTTTCACCTTCATGTTCATGATTCTCATTTTTGTGACAATCATGCCCATCAGCCTTGCTCTCATCAACAGCAGACGCAGACTCTCCTAATTCATTTCGACCATTTGAATTATCTTCTAAAGCCATTGATTCAGCGGCCGCTACTACCGTATCACTGAAATCATCATTAAACAGCTGGCACTGGAAGTTTACATGAAAACACAAATATAATAAGAAAGTGAGTGTAGCAAACAACTCTAAAGTGTGGATTTTTTTTAAATTGTATACGTACATCAACAGCCGATTGTGAAAAATGGTCATTTAAATTAGGTAAATGGATATCACTAGAATTATCAAGTTGCATGTGATCAACTACCGGGTAATCTCCAACTGTAAGAAAATTCTCAAGTTGTGACATGGAGGATGGATACGCGGCAGAGTCAAAATAATTAAGCTTCCCATGTTCGTCATTCCTTTGAGCAGCAGATATTGATGTCTCGCATGATACATTAGCCGTTAGGCTAACGGTCTGTAATTAACAACATATGAATAGGTGGGTTAAAAAAGAAACATAAACAAATTTGGAGAATATTACATTTTCAACATCATTATTGTCAAACAGCGTCCCATGTTGGCCGTCAACATCAGTACAAACAGGGCTTTCTTTCTCAATGGGGCTTGAAATCTGAATTTTATAAAAAAAAACAAAAAATTATAATAATAGAATGATACCTAAATGATTAAAAACTATTAAAGGATATTACCATGCCATCTTCGGAAGCTAAATCTTCATGCACCTGAAATTGTACCCCTGAATTGTCATGAATAGGACTTGAAGTCTGAAATTCAAAATATAATTTGAATTTACTATCAAAAAAGAAATATAGATATACATGACAATTGAAAATATCATCTTACATTTGCAACTTTGGAAACAAAGTGATCACCAACATTTGGCCTTACTTCAGACGTTTCATGAATAGATGTTGAAGCCTGTTTCATTAAATATATATATTTTCTTCATTTTTTTTTGGGAAAAAGAAAATAAATAAATTTAGACAGCTCACCCCTGGATGTTGTATGTTCAGAGCTTTCTCAACAATCGCAAGTCTTTTTTGAACATCATTAAGCACGTTAACTAGTGCCTTCAAGGCTGCAACCTCAGCAAGTATGTTAAGTCTTTTGGAGTTTTCTTCTGGTCCAGCTGATTGCATCTCTCGCTCTTGTGCATCTATGTCACACCCCGAAAATCAGGTCGCAGCAGAAGACAATGTCGCTGAGGTGCTACAAAATTGGTATCACAACACAAGTACAAAGAACGGTTTTTCACCACAATCATTTAGAATATAATTGATTAATCAAAAGTAACAATTTACATTGTTAAATTTTTGTGCGGAAATAGGCCCATAAAATAAGTACAACGGTCCCCAAATGAATATCCAAATGTCTCGATCCTATAACCATGCCATGCCATGCCAACTGCCGCCAAATGTGAGCTAACACTTTAAGAACCTGAAAATACATGCTAAAACGGGTCAACAAGAGATTGGTGAGTTCATAGGTTGTAGTTTAAAACAATATGGTTGAACCACACGGTTCGGAGTTCAAAACATCTTTCCCAAACAAGTCAAGTTCAACATAGGCTCACACTGCCTAAATCACAGTTCCAAATCTAATCTGTAAACAATATCATAATTCAAAACATTTAGAACCAAAATCAATCATACAGATACCATGCTCATATAGTGATGCGCCAACTGAACCACATACTACAAACACGCATAAAGGATCCACACATAGATTGGGTGCCACTTCCCAAATGATTACTGGGTGCCACTTCCCAAAATGTGTACTGGGTGCCACTTCCCAAATCCATACTGGGTGCCACTTCCCAAAATATATACTATCAATGCATTACTAAATAGTTTCACACATTCAAGCCAAGTCAGACAAATTGAGCTCCCACAATAAGGCACATATTGCAATCAAAACACACTTATTGTAAAAAATCATGAAAACAGTATATCACAGCATTAAAGCATTCAAAAGCATTGAGTTTAGTTAAAAACGAGCATGTATTCTCCCCCAAAACAGTTATAAAACAGGTAAAGTAGGGGCCATGAACTCACCTTAGCCACAGCAACGCAAAGATCACAACTGGCACCGAGAAGCAGAACACAACAGTCTCAAGACATACGGCAAAAAAGTTCCAAGATATACAGGCACAACGGTAACAATGACGCATGGCACAACGGACTCGGAAACTACTCGCAACCTAATATGAATGATATGATTTAAGTCACGGAATGATGTCGTGCGTGCAAGTTCATACTCTACTTTATCACTTGTACATGTTTGTTTTAATGTTTATCGCCAAAAATATAGTTGCGTCAATTTGCTCGTTTATTTAGAAAATCACCCTTTTTAGAAAACGTAACTTGTAAGTCTTGCGACCAAATTTTAGTCGTCATGTTAACGGTTATCTCAAAAGTCTCTAACGCGTCTAATAAGTATATATATTGTTCTACCATTTCCGTTCACGTCATTTTAGCCAAAATGTAATTCAAAAGGTTCAAAATTCACATTTTAAAGTTCCATCAGCTTTCTAATAGCCAAAATATTAAGCTGTCAAAAGGTTATGTTTCGTCGTAACTTCTTTAGGCCACAACTTTCTCGTCGTAGCTTCGTTTCTTAAGTTTGACCTATCCCCGCGAAGGTATTTAAGTATACTATCGGCTTTTCAAGGTCTCGGCTAGTCTAGATACCATTTATCATCAGTTTTGGTCTTTCTAAATTCTGGACAGATTCATAAATTTCTGAAAATGTGGTTTTCGTCGTAAAAATTGAAACTAGTGTATCTTTTTCGTTATAAGCCCGTTTTAACTCATTCAAGCCGCCACATTTTCGTTATTAAGTCCATTTTCTATATTTCTAGCCTAAAATTAACAACAACCTACTGATTTCTACAGTTTTTTACAAAATGGGACAATAGCTTATAAAGATGTCTCAAAAGGATGTTTTCTAGTTTCTATTCCATTCCAAACCACTTCAAATCTTGTCCTAATTCACCCATGATCTCCTCAACATAAGAATAGTGATCTAAACATAAACTTAACAATATTCAAAGTCCATGTAAATGGTTATCAAGAGTATTTAAATCTACAAGTTTACTAATATACGTGTATATATAAAAGGTTTATTTGTAATAAGAACTTGTTAAAACATAAACTTTTGTTAAAGGATCATTGTAAATATAAAATTTATCAAAATGTACCAAGTGATAACCAAGTATAGATACTTGACAAGCATGAAAACATGAAAAGCATGAAGTGTTACTAGTGTAAGATTACTTACAAGAGTGATTAGTGAGATGAGAGTTGTATAATACTTGCTTAACCTCAAGACTAATACTCCAAACCCTTACTAATATGCCCTAATATACTTGATCTTAGCCACAACAAGCTTTCCTTTCTTCCCTTGCTCCAAGTGTGTTGAATTATATGCATAGAATAGGTGGGATTATTTTCTTTTTGGCTAATAGAAATGAAAATGAAACTAGTTATGGCTATATATACTTGAAAGAGTTCAAACCTTGAATAGTTTAGTCAAGTTTCATCATTTTATCTAGGAGAAGGGGGGGGGGGGGGGGCGGCGGTCATGGGGAGGTCAAGGGGACAATATGAAGGTTAAGCCTCCATATTAGACACTAGTCCATGTTTTAAGGATTTAGGAGGCTCATTAATGAGCATGTGTAGTTTTGTCTAGTTAATTATTTAGGACCAAGGGGGGGGGTGGAAAAAGGGTAGGATTAGGATTAGATGAGTAGTTTTGATACAAGAGTGTATATATTGTAGGTATTGGGTGCTAAAATATGTATTTGTTGTCGTTTTGGTGATTAACGAAAGTTATACGTAATTAAACGTAAGTTATAAAGAATTTATCTTGGGCGTCAGGAAATATTTTTGGAACTTTGGTGATCCTTTCGGAAGCATAAAAATGCGTTAGGAATAATCCTTGGAAGAATTGGGTATATCGGGTGTTAAAATTTAAATTACGAATAGCGTTTGCTTAATAAATAATTATACGTGAATTGAGATTATGCAAACCCGTGAATGACCTAATATGAAGATGATGTTACTGATGATATGTAGACTAACTCTAGTCCATATGATGTGTCCTTAATGATGTCCCATGAATACGCAACTTAACCCTTACGGTTACGTGCATTTGATACTCGTAAACCTAGTTTACGAAATGGTGAATAATAACCATGAATAGTGATTTCCCCTGGGAATGAATAGTATTTCGTGAATAGTAAAATGAATAATAACATTTCAAAGTCGCAAACTGACTTGAAAAATGATGAATAGTAAAGTGATGAATAGTAATCTGTGAATAGTAACTTCCTAAAATGAATAGTAAAATTTCAAAGTTTGAAAAATGACCTGAAATTACGATTTGTCACAGTCTCACCTCCTTAAACGGAATCGCGACCTCGCGATTCAATTCAAGAGGTTTACGTCATTTGTCAGCATAACTCTTCTGACAATTTGTGAGCAGTTTGCAACTCGATTCTGATCTGAACGATCTTCTCGGTAGTCTCATGAACGAGTTCGGGGTTAGTAAGTTGGGTATCTCCAACTTCTAAACAATCCGGTGATCGACCACAAAGCACTTCACACGGTGCCGTTTGAAATACTAGATTCGTAGATATCATCACAAAAGGATTTGTCCAACTGGAGGTGTCTATTCCAACCATTCCCACACTCGATTACTCAGATAGAGATGCGGGATTTGCTTCGGAGGTCTAGCTTCTGATATAGTAGTAAGACAGCAAATTGTTTTACAAAATGATTTATCAAATGATTTGTGAAGCAACTTACAGGATAATACGAAAATAATTTCGTCATTTATAAAATCATAGCAAGGTCAAAATTTTGATTTTTAGTTTGATTCATAACATCGTAACAGGAAAATAGTTCGCCATTTATAAAATGGTAGTAAGGTCAAAATTTTGATTTTCGTGAAACAGTAGTAAAACATTTTGTAGGATGATCGCAAATGATCGGTAGAAAAACCAAAGGCAGGTTGTAAATTAACGACAAAGCAGTTTATTATCCTATTTGAGGTTAACAAAGGTAACTGTATTCCCAAGGGACGAAAAGAGAATTAGGTGATTGTCCCAAGGAACGCGGTTCAGGTTACTCCTTAAAGTCTTAAAGTTTCTGTTGAGCGTGGAACCTCAATCAAATGGGGGGTTTAGCAAGTTCAGAGTACAACTCTGAGGGAGGATGTTGATTGTTACAAGTAAATCAGGTGGTTGAATCAGTAATGTACATAGTACTTAACGCGGGAGGTACAACCTCGATTGAACCACTTTGATTGAACAACATCAATTAAGCACAAGGCTTAGGGTAGAGGCGACTGTAACAGGATCACCAACGAAGCAAGGCTGACCATCAAATCCAAATCTAGGATGACGTCCAAGATCACAAAATCAAACAATCCAATTCTCAATCAGAATCAAAACCAAATCCGACATAGCCAACATCAAATCCAAACGTAGCCGAAATCGAATCCAAACGTTCCAATAAACTCAAATAGGCTTATTACAATCTTGATGAGTTATAAATAAGCAACTCAGATTTCAACGGTGCCAATCGGGTCTAAGCCGACCCGATGCGAACTACGGCCAGACAGCGAAAAACAGGATTTCTATATAAACAAAAAAGTATAGCGGTGCCAGGAGTATTACGGTTCATGCGGTGTTGCGATGCCAGTGTGTTGTGTGTGGAAGTAATATTCAATGTCCGCGTACACATGCAAAACTGTACCATTCCAAAATCAAGGACCAACCCGAACATAATTCCATTATAACTACTCCAAGTATTGCAAAATTCACCTCTGAGTCGGACATAGGTGATCAGGCTATGTCCCACTGTCCCTGGTTGAATATAGGTGATCAGTCTATATTTAAAAGTCGTTTCGAAAGACTAAGGCAAGTGACCAAACTCGAGGTCGGATGATGAGATTACGTAAGGAAAAGCGTAACATTGTAACATGTACGATACGTAAGCATACTTATGTGGAAGATACTTATAGTAATCAACGAAATTAAGTGGGTATAATTGTTCCGATAATAAGACACAAATCTCATCAAATATGTCAGCAAACAATTCACAAGTGAGGCATCAGCTTGGCAGGCAGGCACGTGGTGGTCATAGGGTTAAGTTTTCGTAAAAGTAGTTATAGTCTAGGTTTTAAAAATACCCAGTTCTCTATAACCAAGGCTTTGATACCAATCTGTCACACCCCGAAAATCGGGTCGCAGTGGAAGACAATGTCGCTAGGGTGCTACAAAATTGGTATCACAACACAAGTACAAAGAACGGTTTTTCACCACAATCATTTAGAATATAATTGATTAATCAAAAGTAACAATTTACATTGTTAAATTTTTGTGCGGAAATAGGCCCATAAAATAAGTACAACGGTCCCCAAATGAATATCCAAATGTCTCGATCCTATAACCATGCCATGCCATGCCAACTGCCGCCAAATGTGAGCTAACACTTTAAGAACCTGAAAATACATGCTAAAACGGGTCAACACGAGGTTGGTGAGTTCATAGGTTTTAGTTTAAAACAATATGGTTGAACCACACGGTTCCGAGTTCAAAACATCTTTCCCAAACAAGTCAAGTTCAACATAGGCTCACACTGCCTAAATCACAGTTCCAAATCTAATCTGTAAACAATATCATAATTCAAAACATTTAGAACCAAAATCAATCATACAGATACCATGCTCATATAGTGATGCGCCAACTGAACCACAGACTACAAACACGCATAAAGGATCCACACATAGATTGGGTGCCACTTCCCAAATGATTACTGGGTGCCACTTCCCAAAATGTATACTGGGTGCCACTTCCCAAATCCATACTGGGTGCCACTTCCCAAAATATATACTATCAATGCATCACTAAACAGTTTCACACATTCAAGCCAAGTCACACAAATTGAGTTCCCACAATAAGGCACATATTGCAATCAAAACACACTTAGTTAAAAACGAGCATGTATTCTCCCCCAAAACAGTTATAAAACAGGTAAAGTAGGAGCAATGAACTCACTTTAGCCACAACAATGCAAAGATCACAACTGACACGAATGGCATCGAGAAGCAGAACACAACAGTCTCAAGGCATACGACACGACAGTTCCAAGATATACAGGCACAATGGTAACTATGACGCACGGCACAACGGACTCAGAAACTACTCGCAACCTAATACGAATGATATGATTTAAGTCACGGAATGATGTCGTGCGTCCAAGTTCATATTCTACTTTATCACTTGAACATGTTTGTTGTAATGTTTATCGCCAAAAATATAGTTGCATCAATTTGCTCGTTTATTTAGAAAATCACCCTTTTTAGAAAACGTAACTTGTAAGTCTTGCGACCAAATTTTAGTCGTCATGTTAACGGTTATCTCAAAAGTATCTAACGCGTCTAATAAGTATATATATTGTTCTACCATTTCCGTTCACGTCATTTTAGCCAAAATGTACTCCAAAAGGTCCAAAATTCACATTTTAAAGTTCCATCAGTTTTCTAATAGCCAAAATATTAAGTTGTCAAAAGGTTATGTTTCGTCGTAACTTCTTTAGGCCACAACTTTCTCGTCGTAGCTTCGTTTCTTAAGTTTGACCTATCCCCGCGAAGGTATTTAAGTATACTATCGGCTTTTCAAGGTCTCGGCTAGTCTAGATACCATTTATCATCAGTCTTGGTCTTTCCAAATTCTGGACAGATTCATAAATTTCTGAAAATGCGATTTTCGTTTTAAAAATTGAAACTAGTGTATCTTTTTCGTTATAAGCCCGTTTTAACTCATTCAAGCGGCCACATTTTCGTTATTAAGTCCATTTTCTATATTTCTAGTCTAAAATTAACCACAACCTACTGATTTCTACAGTTTTTTACAAAATGGGACAATAGCTTATATAGATGCCTTAAAAGGGTGTTTTCTAGTTTCTATTCCATTCCAAACCACTTCAAATCTTGTCCTAATTCACCCATGATCTACTCAACATAAGAATAGTGATCTAAACATAAACTTAACAATATTCAAAGTCCATGTAAATGGTTATCAAGAGTATTTAAATCTACATGTTTACTAATATACATGTATATATAAAAGGTTTATTTGTAATTAGAACTTTTTAAAACATAAACTTTTGTTAAAGGATCATTGTAAATGTAAACTTTATCAACATGTACCAAGTGATAGCCAAGTATAGATACTTGACAAGCATGAAAACATGAAAAGCATGAAGTGTTACTAGTGTAAGATTACTTACAAGAGCAATTAGTGAGATGAAAGTTGTATAATACTTGCTTAAACTCAAGAATAATACTCCAAACCCTTACTAATGTGCCCTAATATACTTGATCTTAGCCACAACAAGTTTTCCTTTCTTCCCTTGCTCCAAGTGTGTCGAATTATATGCATAGAATGGGTGGGATTATTTTCTTTTTGGCTAATAGAAATGAAAATGAAACTAGTTATGGCTATATATACTTGAAAGAGTTCAAACCTTGAATAGTTTAGTCAAGTTTCATCATTTTATCTAGGAGGGGGGGGGGGGCGGTCATGGGGAGGTCAAGGGGACAATATGGAGGCTAAGCCTCCATATTAGACACTAGTCTATGTTTTGTCTAGTTAATTATTTAAGACCAAGGGGGGGGGGGGCGGAAAAAGGGTAGGATTAGAATTAGATGAGTAGTTTTGATACAAGAGTGTATATATTGTAGGTATTGGGTGCTAAAATATGTATTGGTTGTCGTTTTGGTGATTAACGAAAGTTATACGTAATTAAACGTAAGTTATAAAGAATTTATTTTGGGCGTCAGAAAATATTTTTGGAACTTTGGTAATCCTTTCAGAAGCATAAAAATGCGTTAGGAATAATCGTTGGAAGAATTGGGTATATCGGGTGTTAAAATTTAAATTACGAATAGCGTTTGCTTAATAAATAATTATACGTGAATTGAGATTATGCAAACTCGTGAATGACCTAATATGAAGATGATGTTACTGATTATATGTAGACTAACTCTAGTCCATATGATGTCCCATGAATACGCAGCTTAACCCTTACAGTTACGTGCATTTGATACTCGTAAACCTAGTTTACGAAATGGTGAATAATAACCATGAATAGTGATTTTTCCCAGGAATGAATAGTATTTTGTGAATAGTAAAATGAATAATAACATTTCAAAGTCGCAAACTGACTTGAAAAATGATGAATAGTAAAGTGATGAATAGTAATCTGTGAATAGTAAATTCCCGAAATGAATAGTAAAATTTCAAAGTTTGAAAAATGGTCTGAAATTACGATTTGTCACAATCTACATGTATCTCTCCATCATCTACACCAGCATTTGCCTACAAAACAATGTAAATTGCTATCAAAATATGTTTGAAGTATGGTCATACACTATATAATTAAACATTTTTTCAATGCTTAAAAGGGTTTATAGCTGAGGCCCTAATCTTATGTCTTGAAATGGCATATTTCTATCCGTATTTATTATGATTTCTGCAAATGTAGAACAATAATCGATGTCTCAATATTTGAAGGGATTTAGTATCAAACAAATTTTTTTGAAAATTTACAATTTACCTCAACGGCATCATCTGCAACGTCTCCTTGGATTTCAATAAGATTCTGCTCAACAAAATAGTGATTACTACGTACAAACCATAGTTGCAACCTTTCTTCACTAGTTGGAACAAGTTTCAATATTGGATTCGAACCCTAAGGTAACAAATTATTGTAATGTGAAAAACAAATATAGAAAAGTCGTAACTTATTTCACAAATAAGAAAAAACAATGGAAACGGTTACCGAATCACAAAGTAGATTATGATCACGTTTTCGGAACGTTTTACACTTTGACCATGAAAGACCACGTGGGATCTTACTCGGGTCTTTGCTCCACCAAGACCTGCTGTCGGGATAACTCTCAAGAATCCAAATCTAACACAAAAACAATACAACTAATGTTACTCTTAGTACATGAAAACACAACAACAATTACAAAAAGTTTTTTTCGAAAATCAAACCTTAAAAGCCCAAATAAAACCAGATAAAGTATATGTGGCACTTTTAGTTTGCCTTGACTCGTGCTTCTTCTTGTAGTAAGATTCATAATGCCTAGGAAATACATTTGCTAAATAGGTGTACAGCCGTCTCCACAAGAACTCCCCCCACGGATATGCATTCCAAGCAGAAAAATCCTCAACCAGTTTAAAAAAATGATTAGGAACAACGTACCAAGATCCACGAGCATTGAATATGACCTCAACCACTATCAACAGGAAAACTCTAACGGCATCCTCATTTGATAATGCATCAAATTTTTGATCGTTTTCCAAAATATCTAAAAGCTCACTACCTTTCACACTAAACTTTTTCTTAACCTCTTTTTCAGGAAAGAGTCGCAAACCAAATGGGGTAATATCAACTTTTGGAAGGTCAGGCAAATGACCAAAAACTAAACCAGTAATCAATAGAAACTCCCAACGACCAAATTGCAAAACATTATCACTAATTCTGTAAGAAATGGGGGGGTGATGATCAACCAATTTTGGAATAAATACCTGGTGCTGTAAAACGAAGTTTAGCAAATGGTTATCATTGGCATGACAAGGGGGTATATCTAACCATGGACCGAAAACACTCTCTCGGAACAGGCTAATTCGATCTTGATTCTTTTCCAACTTACCTTTAATCGTTTCTAGATAATGTACATTCGAATTAGATGGGGAGACTGTGACCCATGGTAATTTTCAGAAAAGTCGCTAATTTCGAGCCACAAAAACCCAACACTTCTAGCGACCGGGCTACAAAATTAATTGCCCCCATTATAAAATAATATAGATAAATGAGGAAGAGTGATACTACTATCAGGCACATATTTAACAAAAAATTATAGCCAGCGACATATTACCGATGAATTAGCCGAAAGAGGTATCTCGTAGCATATAAATAACAAAAACTAATTGACTCCATTGGTAGCTCTCTAAATTTTATATCTAGCTAGTGACAAAAATTTGTTTGTCGCGAACTTAAAGACTCTCACCTCAAATGTCGTGACGGAATCACCCATCAAAGTATTTTATATTTGTCATTTTAGTAATTCTTTTATAGTACAACGGCCATTTTCCTGAGTGACACCCTGTTTACTACAATAGTAGTATTAAATAATACTCTTTATTTTTAAGGCTAAAGTGAATGATGGTTACCGGGTCACAGCCACATAAGTGCCACCCCAGTTTTTTCTCTCATTTCAATTTCCCTCACTCTCGCTCACCTTTCAACCGCTTTGGTCACCTTCCTTTCATCTTTTATTAAAATATTAATTTACACAAATATACCTTACAAAATATCCATGCACTCACAAAACAAATAAAAAACATTTACTTTTTGGAAATGGGCCTCACTTTTTTTGAACTTCACTTTGGTGAGCCGCTCACCATTAAATTGCAATTTGGCCATGACATGCAACATATGTTTGTTGGTGGCGCGCGAAACATGGTGAGTGATGAGTGGGTCACTCCCACTCCAGATAGTCTAAATAAGTGTTATGTTTTGTCTTTTTAAAATATTTTTTTTCCTAATTCTTTAACATTAATTATTTTTTTAATGTTATATAATATTTTATGCAAATTATATGAATGAATTGAGTTTCAAATGTATTTTCACTGGTAATAATTTCATGGCACCTATTTAAGGACGGAAAGAGTATTACACTAATTAGCTATATGTATACAACCATTCTTTTACCCGACTCTTAAGAGATATCCTAAACGTTCACTAATAAGCATAAGATTTTTAATATTACATTGTATTATGTAAAAAGTATAACTAAGTTACAAATGTATTCCTTTCGACCGGTCTTTAAATCGCCAATAGTGTATACCTACAAAACAACAATACAACATATATATACATCACAATCGTGTAGCCATGTTTCCCTTCCCACCACCACCATTTTCGGCCATCTCCATTTCCATCTCTGCCCTCGCGGCTTGTTCCCGGAACTTCTTATAAATATCACTAGCATAAAATTTTCTAGTCCGGACCACCAAAATAACTGAAACAAACGCACCAAAAATAGTTACGGCGGTTATAATAAGAAATGCCACCTTAAAACACTCAACTCCAACACAATCCAATTCCTCACCGGCTCGTCTAACTTTCCCTAAAATTCTCATCTGCCTCTTGGCCTCCTGGTCGTATAAGTGTCCCGTCACTTTCACGTTCAAAATATACAATCCGATCGGGCTAGCTTGTACAAAGTTGAGTAGTATTTTAGCCCGAAAATTTCGGATATGATCGCGAAAAGCAATGGCCATTGAGCTCCAAAGCAAAACCCAATAATCACCGAAGCCAAATATAGCGAGTTAGGGACTCCGAATGCTATCAAAAGGTGGCCGACAAGAGATAAAATTAGGGTTAGGGTTAGCATGAGTGGCCTTGGGAATTTGTACTTTTTGAGAACGATTTCGGATACGAATCCAGCTGTGACTCTACCTAGGTAATTCCAAATGCTTACAAGTGACACAAAGGTGCTAATGCTTCGAGCTGGGTACCCGAGAGACTCCCCAATTTGACCTAAGTTGTCGATCGCGGTTAAAGTTCCACCAACACCACAAATTGTCGCTAAAAATAGCGTTAACATATCGATGGAGAAAAGTGCTTGGAGAATTGTGTAGTCCTCACCTCTTTCAGGTGGCTGGAACGCGGTTCTGAAGCAAGACCGTTCTTTTTCTTGCTTCGGCGATAGTGGTGGTGATGGCAGTGGAAGGACACTAACAGGTGGATTATTAGCGACAACTTTTATTGGTGATGGTTCATTTAGCGACGATAATTTCTTTTTCCGGGCATTGTACTCTTCTCTCACAACTACAAATAGAGGTAAAAAAAGGAGGAAAACCACAACCACAGCGCTAACACCGTACCCAGCCCTAGGGAATTGGACGGCTTTTTGGGCTATGATAATTATCATCAAGAATGCAGCCAAGCCAAGAGATACATATAAAAGATCGTAGAAAACTTTGAGTTCATTTGCTTGTCGAGTTACCTTCATGATTCGTATTGTACGTACAAATAAAAAGGAAATAACCGCAGGGAGCCAGCCTATGAGCAAAATGAGGGCACTTTTATTGTCACCATAAACTGCATGGTAAATTTGTGTGATAATGGCTCCACTCAAACCGACAAATCCCTTAAGAAGTCCTAGCACCACCCCTCGACTCTCTGGGAAGTTCTTTACACATGTCACTAATGCCCCGGTGTTGGCAAATGTTTGCGAATTCGCACCTACATGCACATGTATAAATTTAGTATAGATTCAGTATTATCCGTAGCAACGAAACTTAATCTCAAACTTATATTTGTATCTAATTAAGTTATATGAAATAAAATCTCACCTATGCAAATGTACAAACACATTTGCCAAACAGTTGGTTTAGCAATTCTCTTAGTAACCCCCATCCAAATCATAAAGTACCCAAAAAAATTAAGTACTGATCCGAGAGAAAGCACGACCCACGGGGGTGTAACCTCGGCAATAAGACCAGAAAGTACACCAACGTTGCTACCGAGGTCTTTAAAAAATGATAGTAAGTTGAGTGTACTCTGGTCATACCCGAGGGACGTTTTGATCTCCGAGGAATAGAGACCAAACATGTAGGTCGCACCCGCGGCTGACATGATTAAAAACGAGGCGAACACCATAAACCATCGACCGTTTAAGATTTGGACGGCTAAGCTGCCAATTTCGGACCGGCCGGCAATGTTGGCTGTCACCATCTTTAGCGATTACTTGTGAACGTTATGAGATGTATTAGAGATTTTTGTAGCTCTAAGATTGGTGTACTCGAAACAAAAAGTGGGGACATTATATAGAAAAAAATAGAGTTGACTATTACGTGGGATAAAGACTTTCATTGACTATTTAATGTATACAAAATGATAGGATGTTGAAAAATCTGATCCAAATCAAAGTATGAACCGAATTAAAAATAAGGCTAGCTGTATTATGTGAATTTAATTAGTTCACCTCCAAAAGTTTGAGGAGAACAAGATCATGGCTAAGTTGTTTTGCTAGAAGGGTAGTAAGATCTTTTTCAGTAACAGTTTTTTCGATGTGTCAGTTTAGTATATGAACTAAAAAAAAGTGTTACACTATATATCAACTTTCAAAAATAGTTTAAGCTCGAAGCACAGCGCCTGATGTTTTGCTATAACAGGTTATGGCACTTTTATGTACGTCAGCAAAACCATCTATAATACTTGCTCATAATACTGAACTAAACTTACCTCTATCGTAACACGTGTGTTATAAAAGACAGAGACAGAATATTTCCTACAAATACACAAATTAATATACACCTTTTAGTAGATAAAAAAATAAAATAAAAAGTAGCAAGTCTCAACGCCATGATGATATGGCACTGGTTTTGCAACCTACAACGTTGGTTTCTTGTGTAGTAACACCGATGTCATTGGCTAAACTTTTCAATAACTTTGGCCTATAACTTTGCTGTATCTGCTGCTCTTACGTATTACGACAAATTTAGATAAAAGAAAAAGTTATGTGATAATATCGTTTATTATATTTTATAAAGTGCGACACCTAGGCCATGCCATTGCCCAATTAAAAGGAAGATCTTAACCTTTCTTATTCCGAACCTGTATTTCCTACTATAAGTTAAAATCTTGATTTATGAATTTGGCATACCAAACATAATATCAACTATTTTAAATGAAAGGATTTAATTATGGGTTATGTTATTAATACCCCCATGATGTGACAATAAGGGGCTTTGGTCAAAATGTACAAACCGTGATACACACCGTACAAATCCGCAATGCACAGGACCCCACAAAACCTCTTATAGGAGGGTCCGTATAAACTTCCCTTTAATTATTTGATTAGTTAATGAATATTTTTGGCAGCTAATGAAATCACCAAGTCATGGTCCAAGCTATTAATTTATTGCTATTTAATATATAAAAAAATAATAATAATATGTATTATGTTAGCAAGATTCATGGATGCTAATCATTTGATAAATGAACAACTTGCATATGGTAATTAACTACTTGTCCCTCATTAACTCGGTCAAAAAGTGAACCGAAAACTCAAGCCTAGCTAGGAAAATCGAGCATCCGTTGATGAATAACATATGTGGTTAAGTACGAGATTTTCAAAAATCCAAAGATCATACATATTAACGAAGATGTTTATATATTTAGCATGAAACAAGATAAAAACTACTCGTAAAATAATCTTTTACGAGAAAACATGGCAATAATGACAGATTTATTGACGGAAACAAACATGTCGACAATACCAACGGATTACTGACAGAGTTTGTTGCCAACGAAATACCAACTGATTTATGACCGATTACTGACACAATAAATTCCGTCAGTACCGACGGATCTCTGACAGACTAATGGCAGATGGGAGATACCGTCAGTCATCCATCAAGAAAACTAATGGATTATCGACGGACGAAGATCCGTTGGTAATCCGTCGTTGCTTACCGACGGATTACCGACAAATTATCAGCGGAAGAAGATTAGTTAGTAATCCGTCGTTATCACCGACAGATTTGTGATGTAAGGATATCCATCGGGTATCTGTCTCTACCACCGACGGATTACCGACAGAATTTGCGGTTTCCGTATATTTTAACGTACTACAATTGTATCACACCCAGCCTAGGCGGAAACGCGAGGCGGAACGGAAATGATCATCATAACACATTGATATATAAACAATAGAGAAAAATCACTAAATGTAAACATTACCAAAATGTCATGACGACACCTGATACAAGTAGGGGACTTGTATCATGTTAGTCGAAAACCACGACAACATAGTCTAAAAGTAATTAAATAGGTTTCCCAAATCCGGGCAAGTACCAAACAAACAAACAAACAAACAGGAATCCAAAGTATCGTGCAACAATATCTTAAACAAAATAAAATGGCCATGATAGAGTCGCCCTAAGTCTTTCTCTAAGCCATGCATAAATCAGCCCTTTCTAAGCTACATTATTGTTATCACATACTCGAAAATGTCAAGATAACGTTGGTGAGTTCGTAGGTTTAAAATAAACATGTTTTGGTTGCCGTGCATAGTATACAAGTAGGACAATGTATAAATAATAATAGTGTAGAGCAAGTAGTAATAATTGATATCCAACCACAAAAGAATCATGTAACCAAAATATATACAACACGTAGCCTACCAGCTAGAGCTAAAAGATGTGTACTTTTCAAGGATCATGTGGGATTCTACCACGCCGTGAGAACCACGAAGAAAGTACCATACAATATGAATCACACAGTATGAACAACTAATGCACCTTATAAACACAAAAATTTGTCCAAAGAATTCAGATGATTAGCACAACATAAAACATTTGAAATAGATTTTGAGTATCATTAGCACAACATAAAACATTTGAAAAAGATTTTGAGTATCAATTTCCTCTGAGAAAATATGAAAAAGGGGCCACGAAAACTCACCTTAAAGCGAACGGGAGTAAGTGCACAAGTCCAAATAATAAAATCTACAAGCAAATGAAAAGTGTAAGTTACACATGGACAACGTTTAACCTTCCCATTGTAACTCGCGAGTGATGGTACGTACATAATTCTACTAATGATCCAAATGTCCAAAAACTTATAGCTCATGATTGGCATGCCCTATGTCCTTAATGTAAGTGTTTTGGTGATTGCTCTTAATTTCATGTTTTTAGTCTTTTAACAGAACTTTTAGGGTCAATTTTTGAATTTTAAAACATAGTAAACAAATTAATTAAGGCTCCAAATGTTTACCACATTTACCTTAATGACTTAGGTACTTCCAGTAATTTTTTTTCATAATTTTTATAAATGCTTAACTATTTTTAATAAAATCCACAACTCAGACTACTTAGAAAATGACCTTGCACACCAGAATGTTCTATTTTTGTGGGATTTATACTTAGAACCTTTAAAATTTACAGAAGTTAAATAACACATTGAACCTTTACCAGAAAAAAAATTCATCAACAAATTCGAAATATTGTGCGATTTATAATGCTCACACGCCGACCCAAATCTGCCCAGAAATCACAGCCTTGACTACTTATCTTATAAAAATCATTCGACCTACCTAAAATTGTCCGTTTGACTCAAGACCAATTTATTCAGAAACTAGACTCTTAGTAATTAATTTTAGACCCCCAAGATTCATGACAAAACTCTTTGTTATGACCGATCTACGACCCTCTCTTGTCGACCAAACATTCTTATCAGCAACCATTTCTTGTTTAATGATAATCTTACACTAGTTAATCATACATATAGTTATTTAATTAATTATAATACATCAAGTTTATGTTTATTATATTAATTTTACAGTAGTTTACTTATAATTATATTCCATCATTATGAGTTACAATAAAATATAAAAGAGTGCTCAGGATCATTTTAAAACAACAACTAAAATAAAGTTTTTACCAACACGATGAACAACGACGAATCCAACGGTTTCAAGGCCTCAAAACACCTTCAAAAAGCATTATAAAAGATTGTAAATGTTATTATCATGTACTCTCTCTCTCTCTCTCTCTCTTTCTTTCTTCTCTCTCTCTTATCTATATATATATATATATATAAAAGATTGTAAATGTTATTATCATGTATTCTATATATATACTAGTGATCCATACCCGTGCGTTGCACATGGGCTCTATCTAAGTGTTCATAGCGTAATGTTCAACACTAATTTTTGTCATGTTTGAAACTCTCATGTTTTGTTGATGGAAGGATTTTGTTGGTCAATGCCGTTATTTCGTCACCTTTATTTGAGGTCGAGTAAAAAACTAAAAATGATAAGGTTTTATAGCCTTCAAGACCAATAGCATTTAATCTTATAAGTCCAATAGTGTACACCATTACATTGTTTATTTATTCAGTTATCCAAGTGTTCACAACATCAGTTTCGGCACTAATTTTTGTAATATTTGAAACTCTCACTTTTTGGTCATGGATGCACATGGGCTGTATATAAGTGTTCATAGCGTAATGTTTGGCACTATTTTTCGTCATATATATCTTGGACTGCCTCAGGACCTGTGCGATGCAAACAGGTTTTATCTAATTGTTTGTTTACAGTTTAACCAGCCCAATTCTAAGCAATTGAGAGCCCAGTCCAATTCAATTATCAACAGTCCGATTAATAAGCCCAATGAATAGCATCATACGAACCAAAATGAAATCAGTAAACCCGATCCAATGACCAAAGACCCGGTTGTAATTTGATATAACCAAATCACTTATCATAACCTGACCTAACCCTACACACACTTCTTATTATCATACGCACCCTTCATACCTTATCTCTCCCAACTCATCATTTTAGTCAAAATCAAATTCATCTAATCATATCCGATCTCATCTCAAACCATAGGCGTTTAACTAATAAGATAAAAGTAAATGAAACATGAAAGTCAATAAAATTGATAAGTATGAGACAAAGTATGATGATACAAACTTACTTTATAAATAAAAGGAAAATGCTTGGTTGATTTCTAACAACCGAATTTTTATAAAATTTTGCTAATAATTTAACAAAGACACCAGCTCTGCATTTTTCGCAAAGATGACTAATAGAGAAAGTGTGGTATTCTTGTTTTAGAAAATCAAGAAAATTGTTAGTGAATGATGATTATTTTGTTAGGATATTGTATATTGTCTATGCTTAAACTACGGAAATTAGTTGCAAACAACTATGGACTGACATTCTTTCAGGTTGTAATTTCTTATGCTAACATGTTATGGAAAAAAGGAGTAAATTAATAAGTCTTCTGTTTTACTCAATAATAACCCCACAATTTTATTTACTCAATCACAATATTAGTGCCAAATTATGATCCAATGAATATAAAAATACACATGTATTTCAAGACGGTTACAAATCACCACATGACTTCCATTTTCTCTTTTCCCATTGCATACAACTTTCGGTATCCATCTCATGGATTCTCTATTGCATTTAATAGTAACAACACAATTATAGCCTTGATTTTTACATCATTATTAGACAAACTAATATGAGATAATTAGTCAATAATTGAATAGATTTAAAATGTATTCCATAAAATGCTATATATACTTCGTAAGATTGATTAGACAAATCATGTTCATACCTTATTTGAGATAACCTAAAAGAGTGTCATGGATCTTTTCTAAGCATTTTATTTCTAGACATGAATTTACACGTACGTAAAGAATCAACATGGCCAGTTTGTTATAACTATGAATATGTATAAATTGGTTTTAAGTAAATAAGCTAGCCTATTACAAAGCCCATTCCGATCGGTATGATACTGGTCCAATCCAAAAAGTTAAGTCCGGTATTACATTAACCTAATACACCTTTTCATCGCCTACAATCTTATCATTTCCTCTCACGAAACAAATCTCACAAACTCATCACAGATCTAATCTCATCTTCCATCATCACCTATCTAATCCGATTACTAAACCACAATCCCCTGTTAGCTTCGAAGAGATGGAAGACCACGACTACATTGACTTCATCTTCAAGATCCTTTGGAGGGTCTAAGGTAGGTTCGACATATGATATTTTCGTTTTGTTTTTGGTCTTTGAATGAACCAAAGAAAGAAAGTAACACTTTTTTTATACTTCTTTCTTTATATTCGGATAAAAAAAGAAGAAGGGTCTCGGGTAGGTATTACTTGTTTTGATTTATGTTTAGACCGAACATAAAGAGTGAATGAAACAAAGTTGTTCTTGTTCCTCTTTTTGAAACTTTCGGATATTAAAATAAAGGAGTGATGCTCTTTAAAGATATGTGATGATCTCTTTTTCGGGTTGGTAAGATTTTTATAGGTCTTTATATCTCTTTTAAGAAACACGAAAGGAGAAACAGAGATCTTGTGGCCTTTTCGTTTTGTTTTCAGTCTTGTGTTTGTCGTTGACTGTGAATAGTCGGAGATGGGATTTAGGATAGATGAAGTTGTGTTTGGATATTGTGTTGTGTTCTTGGCGATGGGGTTGGGTGGTGTGGCGTGGTAAGCCAAATGAAAGTGGTCTATCTACACATTAGAATGCATAAAACATTTATAGAGGATATGTATAGACGCCTTTAATTCAGCAAAATTAAACTCGCACACCCTTCATATTCATCTTCTTGGTTGAATTTAATTCGCAAAATTAAAGTGTGAAATGATACCCTTTTGTTACCGAGGCTAAATAAATTTGCATTTTACCACTAGACTCTAAATATTGAGGACTTCAATTAGGTCGGCATTAATCATGACCATTTTACATTTATAAGACTACTCAATCTTTTATGTTGATGCAAATAATGTTTTATAAACATTATTTATATCTTTCGATAACTTAATGTTTTGATGATAACAAAATGTGAAAACACTTTACGTTCAAATTAACATAAACAAGTTTTTAGTCGAAAGATCCGTTTCTACGTATATCACTCTAGGTATGAACAAACAAATTTACAACTTGACAAATGATCAAAGAAGTGAATTTGTGTTTCAAACTTCACATTTTTAATGTGACAAAACATTTTTTCAAAAATATACCTTACAAGTTATTTTTGAATTATAAAGAAATGTTTTATTGAAAAAATAAGTTTAAATATCATAACAGCTATTTTCCCCCTCAAAATCAGCTCCAAACTTCCCCAAATAAAATTTCACCACTAAAAACAAAAATTGGAGCGTCTTTGTCTGGCACGGTACCACTAAATTTAGTGGTACCATGTGACATTTAGTGGTGTCGTGTCTTTATAACGGTCAGATTTCTTCGGCCTATAAATACAAGCCCTCTTCACAGTTTTTCGGCATCCTTTTTCACACACAACTTTTTGAGTTTAAAACTCTTACCACTTCTTTTCTTCTTGATCATTTAGTTTAGTTTTCTTTTGTTTAAAGAGTGATCCAATCATCCAACCAAAAGATCACCTTCATTCCTCTACTAGTGCAAGAGAAGAACACAAGGTATCAAAGAAGATACAAAGTGTTGTAGTTATAGTTAGTGCACTTGTAACACTTGTTACATACTTGTTGTATCCTAGCATACATCAAGTACATTTTCTTTTGAGTAGTTTGTGAGAGTAGATCATTGTGATCTTGTTGAGATCTTGGAGATCTCTTGTAGCTTGTGAGCTTGTGAGTTGATCAAGTAGATCAAGGGTAGATCGGGTAGATAGAGTCAAGTGAGAGTAGATCGTTGTGATCTTGTTGAGATCTTGGAGATCTCTTGTAGCTTGTGGGCTTGTGTGTCGATCAAGAGGATCAAGGGTAGATCGGGTAGATCGAGTCAAGTGTGTTGATTGTGTAAAGTAGTAAGGATCGTGGTAGATTGGTACTAGCTAAGATTAGTACTCGACATTTAGCTTAGTGTCGGAAATAAGGATAAGCGACGTTGTACGGTTTTCTCCGCCTGAAGGGAGCTTTGTTGACATAGTGCTTAGAACTCTCGAGTGTGGTACTCGGGGAGTGGAGTAGGGCGAAGAAGAGCTTCGTGACCGAACCACTATAAATCTCTTTGTCCTGGTTTGATCTTTCTATCTCATTTCCTTATATTTATTGTTTATATTAGTTAGTATTGTTTAGTGTTCATATTGGTGTTGATTGATTTCACAAAAGAATCGAATCAAAGTTTTTCACAAGTAACGTTTTAAAACGAAACAAAAACCGGTAAAACTATTCAACCCCCCCCTTCTAGTTTTTCACAATTGGTACCAGAGCCAGGTCAGGCAAGATTTTAAAATAAATTGTATTTTAAAACTTGAATCGATCAATGGATTTCGACAAATATCAAGAAGGGCAATTTTTGAAAAGACCACCACTCTTTGAAACCGATTGTTTTATATATTGGAAAACAAGATTCGAAACGTATGTGAAATCAAAAGACATTGATCTTTGGCATATTATTACCGAGGGTGACTTTCAACCGATTGAAAAGAATCCGGAAACTAAAAGGGATGAAATAGTTCCTTACAAAAATGATGAGGCTAAAATGATGATTTATAATACTTTGCCGAAAAAGGAGTTTGAAAGAATTTTTATGTGTAATACGGCAAAAGAAATTTGGAAAACTTTGTTAGTCACTCACCAAGGTAATAATCAAGTCAAAGTAACTAGATAGATCTTCTTATGCAACAATATGAAAAATTTTCCATTCCGGAAGATGAATCTATTGATAATGCTTTTGCTAGATTTAATACTATTATTACTAGTCTTAAAGCTCTTGATGTAGGTTATTCTAGCAAGAACTATGTAGAAAGTTTCTTAGGGCTCTACATCCCAAATGGAGAGCAAAGGTCACCGCCATTGAAGAGTCAAAGAACTTGGCGACATTATCACTTGATAAACTAATAGGAAACTTGAAGGTTCATGAAATGATAATCAAGAAAGACTCCGACATAGTCAAAGGCAAAAGCGAGAGAGTTAGATCTCTAGCATTGAAAGCCAAAAAGGAGTCTAGTGATAAGGAAAGTTCGGATTCCGATAGTGAAGACGAAGAATATGCACTAGCCGTTAGAGATTTTAAGAAGTTCTTTAGGAGAAGAGGTAGGTTCGTTCGACAACATCGTGATGAAAAGAAGTCGTCATAAAAGAACTGAGATGAGAAGAAAGGAAAGAGTGATAGGAAATATTTTAGATGCGGAGATCCTAATCATCTCATTGGAGAATGTCCTAAACCACCGAGAACAAACAACCAAAGAGCTTTCATAGGAGGCTCTTGGTGTGATAGCGGTGAAGAAGAAGAGAAGAAGCCCAACGACGAAACATGTCTAATGGCTCAAGCTTCAAATGAGGTACATTCCGACTCTTCTTATTATAGTGATGATAATTCGTCAATAGATGATAATAGACTATATGATGAATATAATAAACTATGTGAAGTAAGTCCTAAAATCATAAGTAGAAACAAAACACTAAAAGGAACATTGCATGAACTCGAAGTGCAAATTTTAGAACTAAAAGATCAAGTAAAAAGACTTGAGAAAAATAAAGAAATAGATATTGAATGTAGGTCATGCATGTGTCTTCGAATAGAAAATGAAAAACTCAAAGAAAACGCTTTAAGGATCACTAAGTTTGAAAAAGGAACAAAGAAACTTAATGATATGCTTGAAAATGTTAGGTATAGTGAACATGTCGGAGCGGGCTTAGGGTTTGACCCAAACAAAGCTTCTACAAGTGATGCTAAACAAGTAAAATTTGTAAAGTTTGGAGAATCTGAAATAGCAGAGGACGGTACCACTAAAGGTACAGACGGCCCCACTAAAATTAGTGGTACCGTGGTACCGTCTGGTGCTAAAGTCAAATCAGGGTCAATTTTAAAAAATAACTTAAGTCCTAAACCGAGTCACATAGTTGTTAATAATGTTGAAGTACCTATTGCTAGTGAAAAGGAAGTCAAAAATTTTTACAAACCTTTGTCAATCCCCGGGCTTGGTTTTGTAAAGCCCGATTCTAGATCAAAGACTCCTCCACCTAGAAAAACAAATGTTCTTAAACCTCGGTCAAGAACTCCTCAACCGAGAGGTAACTTTAGGAGACAAAGTTATCCAAGTAACTTTCCCGCAACTTGGAATAACCGTCAACTACGAAGTTACTTTCCATGGGAAATTTGTCCTCCGTTCCAACATCCTAACCAAATGCAACTAATGCATGAGATGTTTAATACTAACAACTTTGGACCCATGAGATATTGGGGACCAAATGTTTGAATCTTTGTCTTATTCAATAGATATGCTTGGGAATCGACTTGGAGCCCGATGAATGGGTCAAGGATAGTGGATGCACTAATCATATGACGGGTAACCGAAGTCTATTCTCATCATACAAGGCTTACAACGGAGGTAATGTCACTTTCCGTAGCAAACTTAAGGGCAACATCATGGGCAAAGGTAAGATTACTCAAAACTCCCTCACTATTAGAAATGTTGAGCATGTAGATAACTTAGGATTTAACTTGCTTAGCATTAGTCAAATGGTAGACAATAAGTGTAGAGTTATATTTTCTGAAGAGGGTAGTGAGATCACTAAGAATGGTAAGACCATAGGCAAAGGAGTTAGGAAGAATGGCTTATTTGTCATGAAAATAGGAAATAAGCCTCAGGATAAGATTTGCCTAGCAACCATAGATGATAATTCCACTCTATGGCATAGGAGACTAGGTCACGCCAATATGCGTTTGATACAATCATTGGCATCTAAGGAACTAGTTAGAAATCTACCTAAGATTAAGTTTGATAAACACTTTTGTGACGCTTATAAAGTTGGAAAACAAGCTCATTCTAGTCACAAAGCTAAGAATACGGTCTCCACCTCTAGATGCCTAGAACACCTTCACACGGACTTATTCGGTCCATCCGCCGTACGGAGTTACGGAGGAAATTACTATAACTTAGTAATAGTTGATGACTACTCTACTAGATTTCTTAAGAATAAGACACAAGCTTTCGAGGAATTTGAAATCTTTAGTAAGAAGGTCCAAAATCAACTAGGGTGTACAATAGTCTCAATTAGGACGGATCATGGTCGGGAATTTGATAATGAAGTGAAATTTGGAGTATATTGTGATGCTAATGGTATTACACACAATTTCTCGGCTCCACGCACTCCACAATCAAATGGGGTAGTTGAGAGAAAAAAGCATACTCTACAAGAGATGAGTAGAACGATGTTGAATGAAAAATCAATTCCGCAAAAGTTTTGGTGTAATACGGTGGACACCTCAACATACATACTTAATAGGATTCTAATTAGACCTATCTTAGGAAAAACACCATACGAAATCTTGAAAGGTAGAAAACCTACTCTAGATTACTTTAGAGTGTTTGGAAGCAAGTGCTTCATACTAAACACTAAAGACTACCTCACCAAGTTTGACCCAAAGTCTTACGATGGTGTTTTCCTAGGTTACTCCCAAAATAGTAAAGCCTATGTTGTCCTAAACAAGGAAACAATGAAAGTCGAAGAATCACTCAACGTGACATTCGATGAAAGTCCTCCACCAACTAAGACATCACCCTTGGTGGATGATGACTTAGATGAGGAAGAAGCCATTAAGGTCAATGGCAAGAAAACCTTAGAAAATGACATTGAGGATGAAATAGTTGAAATTGACGAAGTTGTCAACATTAAGGAGTTCAAGAACCATCCAATAGAAAATATCATAGGAAACCTAAACTAAAGAACCCTTAGGTCACAAGCACAAAAAAAAAGTAATTTCTTTTATTTTATATCAAACGTAGAGCCTAAGAATGTCGGTGGAGCAATTAAGGATAAAAGCCGGGTAGTTGCCTTGCAAGAAGAGATAAATCAATTCAACGCAAACCAAGTTTGGGATTTAGTAGCTCCACCTAAGAATCAAACCATCATAGGAACTAAGCGGGCGTTCAGTAATAAACTCGACAAAAATGGCGTCGTAACTAGGAATAAGGCAAGGTTGGTAGCACAAGGCTATAACCAACAAGAAGGAATAGATTACGACAAAACTTATGCACCTGTAGCTAGATTAGAGTCTATTAGGATACTCCTTGCCTATGCTTGCGCCTTAGACTTTAAATTATACCAAATGGACGTGAAAAGTGCATTCCTAAATGGTTATATCAACGAGGAGGTATACGTTGCACAACCTCCGGGATTCGTTGATTTCGAAAAACCGAATCATGTTTATAAACTCAAGAAAACACTCTATGGTCTCAAACAAGCTCCTAAAGATTGGTATGATAGACTAAAAGCATTCTTGATTGAACATGAATATACCATGGGAATGGTTGACAACACACTTTTCACGAAGAAACGAAATTCACATCTCATCATTGTTCAAATATATGTCGACAAAATTATATTTGGCTCAACTTGTCCAGAACTGTGTGATGATTTTTCAAAGATCATGCGTGACGAGTTTGAGATGAGCATGATGGGTGAATTAAATTTCTTCCTTGGTCTACAAATAAAACAAATGGAAGATGGTATCTTCTTTAATCAATCTAAGTATATTAAGGGGATGCTTAAGAAATTTAGTTTAAAAGAGTCTAAGCCCATGAAAACTCCCATGTCCACGGAAATGAAACTCACAAAAGATGAAGACGGTGAGTCCGTGGATAGCACAAAGTATAGAGGTATGATAGGAAGTTTATTATATCTCACGACAAGTAGGCCCGATATCATGTTTAGTGTCTGCCTTTGTGCTCGCTTCCAAGAGGATCCCAAAACCTCTCACCTTGAAGCGGTTAAGCGTATCTTCTGATACATTAGAGACACTATACACTTGGGATTATTCTATCCCAAGGGGACCGATGTAGAAACTATTGTCAATGTCGACTCAAATCATGCGGGAGATTATGTGGATCGAAAAAGTATGTGTGGCGTTTGTACCTTCATGGGTTGTTGTCTAACTTCTTGGTTCTCCAAGAAACAAATGGCTCTTGCTATCTCCACGATCGAAGCCGAATACGTAAGCGCCGGAAAGGCATGTCAACAAGCACTATGGATGAAACAAGCTCTTATTGACTACGACATCCATCTCGACGACGTCCCTATTATGTGCGTTAACAAAGGTGCTATTGACTTGAGCAAAAACCCCGCTCAACACTCTCGTACTAAACACATCAAAATTCGTCACCACTTCCTTCGCGATAACGTCCAAAAAGGAAACATTTCTATTGAGAAAGTTCCCTCTCAAGACAATATCGCCGAAATCTTGACCAAACCTCTCAAACGAGAATCCTTCAACTATCTTCGTCTAGGTCTAGGATTGATGGAACATATTCCATAAATCTTATGACTATCTAAATATTTCACTGGAAATATTAAAGTCATCCCTCATACCCCTCTTATGACTACTTGAATATTTCACTGGAAATATTGATGTCATCTCTTGTGTCTCATCTCATGACTCTTTTAATATTTCACTGGAAATATTGAGTCATTCTTCACATCCTTCGTATGACAACATGAATATTTCACTGGAAATATTAAAGTCATCTCTTTTCGTCTAGTCTAGGTCTCCTCGTCAAAAGAATTTATTGGTATGTGCTTAAACACATACCTTTATTTGACCAAAACCAGACCCAAATAGACCAAAAACTAACCATAAATGCCAAAGATATTGTGTTTTTGTGTTTGTTTCGATGCAGGTACGGATATCATGAAAAAGGGACAAAATCAAGCAAAATCCGAGAAAATGAGCACGAGACGTGGAAAAGATATTTATAGAGCCGAAGCCAGGAAAATTTCATCAAAGATAATATTTTTGAAGAATGACCCTTGGATTATTTAATATTGGCAAAATTGGTCCGTCGATGAAATTTGAAGACTGGGCAGAAATGGTCCTTGAGGTTTCATAAATTACACCTATGGTCCTTGTGTTTAACTAAATTTATCCTAAACTCTAAAAAAAAAACACAACCGGATCTAAAAAAAACCACAATCCACTAACCAAACCCAGCTACCCTTTATCCTCCACAACCCATTAAAACTAATTCCCCAACCCACCTTATCTCAAGGCCCAAGCCCATCAAACATAAAACCCGACCCACACTTCTATTAAAACTAATACCGGTTCATTAGATTGGTCAAATCCCCCAATGTTGGTCAAAATCCCTAATTCACTATCTACTTATCTTCTTCTCCCCTAAATTACCGCCCACATCCACCATAACCTTTGCTAATCCCACCTCTCACCACCTCACCACTACCAGCCAAACCCTTCACGTGGGTTTGCTCTTGGTCCCCTCCCCTCCACCTCATCAATCCGAGGCACCAAAGAAGATCAACGGTTCAAGATAAAAAGTTGTGGGGAGCACGAAATGATCCAAGGGTCGACAAAGAAACATAACCGCACAAGGGAAACACTCTCACACAACAAACACACTCGATTCTAGGGTTTTTATAATTTTTTGAGTATAAATATCGAGTAGCAGCCGAGTTTTTTCTTTTTTTACTAGGTTTATTTTAGCTAGTAGTTTAAGGTAATTTGTAATTTTATTTCGGTTGTAATTTTACTCTTTATTTTAATATAAGTCAAGTTTTATTGTTTAGCTTATTTACTGCTTCGATTCTGCTTATTTCATTCTTGTTACTGCTTATGTTGATAAGTTAGTTAGTTGTTCTTAGTTTAAGCTTGAGAAATTATTTTTAGTTATGTTGATAAATTATTTTCGATTCTTAGTTGTTCTTATGTTGATAAGTTAGTTAGTTAGTTGTTCTTATGTTGATAAGTTAGTTACTGATTATGTAGTATAGTGGTTATTAAGTAGAAGGAATTTTGTGGCTATTAAGTAGAAGTAATTTTGTTGTTGTCAAAGAAAAGATCAAATAGCAGATTTTGTGTTTATCAGTAGGATTGTGCTTATCATTTGCAAAAGAAAATCAAGAAAAAAAAATAGATTGTAAAAATTTTGACAGTCCTGGGGTTCGAACCCAGGACAGTTAGCACAAACACAAGCAACCTTACCACTGCACTCTTAATCTCTTTTTAGTTAAACTTTACAAAATTTTATTTAAAACCCTTTTATTTTTATTTTTTTCTTTTTAGCTTATTGTGAGCTATTGCTTATTTTCGGCTTATTTAAAAAAGCATTTTCACTTTTTATATTTTTCATAGCTCAAGTTTAGTATTAAGTATTTTAGAAAAAAATTTCAGAATTTTCTTTTTCCATTTAGTATTTTTAATCAATTATTTTCTTTTAAATAGTTTTTAATTTATAAAAAATTATTAAAAAGTCAAAAAAATATTTTTCTTTTTTCCAAAATTTTCTTTTTATATTTAGAGTTTAGTAAAATTATTTTTATAAATTTAGGATTTAGAATTTAGAAAATCACTTTTATTTACGTTTTTTTTTTAAATTCGTAACGTACGTTTTTAATTTAAATTTTCGTTTTAGATTTCGTATGGTTAGATTATTTGTACTCGTAGCTTTATTAGCTGTTTTTATTTGATATTCCATTATTCGTAGTGTAGAAAAAAAATCAAAATCTCTCACTTTCATATCTATTCACGACACGTTTCACGTTCCGAAAACACGAAATTCCATTCACACCTTCACGGGAAAACGAACTCCGGGGTTTTCACATTATTTCCCTTTTGTGAATTCCTTTTGAGATATAAATTGAACTCCGGGGTTTTCACATTATATCATAGGTATAAATTTTTTCCTCGTGTCAAAAAGTCTCACTAAAACAGCGAGACTTATTCTTCAAAAATCAAAATGGGACAAAAATTCATCCCAGCAGATCATGGCACCACTAAAGTGGCACGGCACCATTAATTTTAATGGTACCGTGTATCTGATACAATCCGTATTTCAGTCCTCTTTTCCCACATTATTCATTTTTGAACCTTCCCAATTTCTGCCATTGCTGTCAAAACCAAACCAAAATTCAATTACACCCTTTCAAGATCTAATTCAAGGCCATAATTTTCAAGATTATCGACTACTTTCACTTTTTCAACATGAATTGTAAGTCATTTGACTCTACTTTTCCTTAATCTTGAGTCTAGGGTTTGTTCATAAATGAAAATTGGATTGGGGTTTTTCAATTTTGGTTGAGTCTTTATGAAATTAGGACTATGATTAGACAATGTATAACCTTCATGATTCCCTTAACATAGGATTTGCATAAACCCACTTAAATCACATATTTTGGTCCAAACCTTGTTTTATTAGATTAAGTAGGTTTAAAAGGAATCATGTCTAGGATACTTGTAATTAGGATTGGGAGTCATTAACACTCTAATTTTTCAAAATTTTTTGCGCCAAAACAATGAAGTCGCCAAACACCCCAATTCCATTATCTTCAAAAAATTTCACGAAACTAGGATCATGAAACATTTTTCGTGCATTGTTGATACAAACTAAAAACGTTTTCTCATGCATACATGATCTCATAAATATTGATCGAATTACATAACTAATATGTATTTATCGGCATATTTGTTTGAGCAAAAGTGAAGTTAGGAGCGTTTGGGTAATCTCATTATTTTTAGTTCTAGAGTCGAGATTACCGCACCTCCACATAGTTTGCATATAGGCACACACTATGCACGTGCCTTTAAAACAAATATTCTCAATTTTAATCTTTAATAAATTTTTCATAGGTAACAAGAGGCATCACATGTTTGATTACGATCATGAATTGACAGTCGATTACATTCCCAAACCATCACTTGAACGAAACACTCCATCTTGTCACATACAAAGTTTTCGTAACCTTGAGTCTCGTCTCTTTCATGAAGGACAAATTGTCGAGTCCTCTTTTCTCAACCATGATCACATCAAAACTATGTTTCAAGAAATCGGATTCGATTGCTTGTTTCGTATTGATGACCTAATCTGTCCTCGATTTGTCCTTGAGTTCTATAGACAAGTTAAGCTCGTACATAACGAGGATCAAACTTTGTCTCTTCAATTCTCGATACAAAAGCAAGAAATCTCACTTACTCTTGACCAATTTGCTCATATTCTTGAACTTCCTAACCATGGACAATGTTCCTACACGGAAGGATGGTCTCTCAAAACCCTCACTAGTCACCGATATGAGTCCGGTCCATACAATACCCTCATTCCCACTCCATGTGAGATTAAAGAACACATTAGTCTTCTCCAAAAAGTTCATGGTTTTCTTAAAGAAAACGGTCAAGTTGAGTTCCATGAGTCTCATGTCTATGACTTAGATCCACTAAAAGTCTATGTTGTTGAAATTCATCCACATCTACGTAGATGGATAGAAATCATTCGTGAAAATGTCTTTTATCTTCCTCAAGACCGTGAGCACCTCTCGGCATATTGTGCTCATATGTTGTATTGTATATGTTACCAAGAAACCCTACAATCTTGCCTACATTGTGGCAAAGAGAATAGTCAATGTCAAGGGTCGACTAAATAAGGCGATACCCTATGGCATGTTGTTGACTCGTTTATACCGTTTTGTCATGAACTCATTCCCTCACCTCCAAAACAATCGATATCTCCTTGTCAATCCCACCATGGCTCCTCTAACTCAAAACACCTACACCTCTCTATTGGGAATGTACATCATCTCAAGGGAACCATGATGATAGTTCAGTATCGTGCTATGATGTCTCGTCGAGTGATGATGAATGAGGGTGTGCTCAAGTCAATGGAACTATTTTCATCTCATAATTAGGATTTATCTATGATAAATTATATTAGGGATTAATACTCTTTACTATCTTGCATGCTTGACATTTATTCTATCACCTTGCATGATTTTTTTTATTTTGTGATTCTTGGATGATAGCTTATTTTGTCCTCTTTGATTGCATGCGTATAGCTTATCTTAGATAGTTGCATGATAATCTTTAATTGCTAGGAGTAGCTAAATATGGGATATAATTGGCTAATAAATCTTTAGTTGGTTTGAGGAACTAACATTTCCTGCAAATAGTTCCCCTAGAAAACTTCCCTTTAGCTGCCTAGAACTAGGCAGCACAGAAAAATTAGTGACTTTCAGGTCACGGTACCGTTAAATAGGCCACGGTACCGTTAAATTTAACGGTACCGTGTGGTATTTAGTGGTACCGTGCCCTTGTTTGACAAATTTTCACTGTTTCCTCTAGATCCCTGCATCCCCAACCTCAAACCTGCAATATCTTGCAAACTCTCATACACCCTAAGATTCCCTCACTACACCATAGGACACTACCACCAACTTTAATTTAAATCCCACAAATCTTGCCTATATAAGGCCTCACCATTGCAAGCTTATTTTGCATCTCACCTTCAACCTCACATTACTCATTCACCATGTCTTCCACAAAAGGATTAACAACCCACATCTCCAAGAAACCTAGGATCACCGTAAGACCACCATCCAAACCTCTCTTTGTTGATCTCACCAAAGATGATGAAGTCACAACACCACCTGTTAGGAATATAAATATTCATGTGAAGACTCGGTCACCCTGAGTATCTGTCAGCATTGACTAGCTCGTAGAACTCTTAGTATTATTATTATTATTAGCTTAGTTACCATCAGTATTTGTGGAGTGGGTCGGGTCTTTAGCCACTGTCAGCTTACTCTACAGCCCACTCGGGGCACTTATGTATGTTAGTATAAATACCCTTCTCCACCTAGGGAGAGGGTTGGAACTCCTCATTCACTTAATCTAATACATATCACTTTCTCTCTCTAGTTCCCAACTTCTCTTTCTCTCTCTAAATCCATTCGGCCAAATCACAACTTATGTTTGTTTAAGTGTTATGAATATGCTACAATTAGTATCAAGAGCCATGGTTAGGTTCGAGTGATTGCATATTCACGGATTTGTGGTGTGATTTTGGCATTTTTGGTTTGTTTTGTGTCGACTTGAAAAAAGGACACAAATCACGATTTAAGCTTTGTTTGTGGTTTAGTTCGTTAAAAACTTGTACTTTTGTGTTCACAAAACTATCTTGCATCTTTCTTGAAGATTTGAAGATTTTTCTTGACTGCGGTTTGTGTTTCGGTAGTACATTCTTCACTGCGGTTTGTCTCTCGATAGAACGTTCTTAATTGCGGTTTGTGTTTTTTTTTGGCTGCTGCGGTTTGTCATTTCTTGTCTTTTGCGGTTTGACTTCTTGCGGTTTGAGGTGTTGCGGTTTGACTTAGTGCGGTTTAACCTTATTGCGGTTTGACTTCTTGCGGTTTGACCAGTCTTGCGGTTTGACCAAGGTGTTGCGGTTTGACTCTTTGAGGTTTAGGTCTTTGCGGTTTGACTCTTTGCGGTTTAGGTCTTTGCGGTTTGACTCTCTGCGGTTTGTGGTACTCTGCGGTTTGAGTTTTCTGCTGTTTGTGGTATTGCGGTTTGAATCTTCTGCGGTTTGAATCTTCTGCGGTTTTTGATATTTTGCGGTTTGTGTCTTCTGCAGTTTGACCAAGTTGCGTTTTGAGCTTTCTGCGTTTTGACCAAAGTTGACTTTTTACGTCAAAACTTCAAACGGCCATAACTTTTGAACCGTAACTCCGTTTTCAGCGAATTACCTGTCAAAACGACCGTGAGACCGAGGAGGTTTTAAGTTTCCTGAATGAAGTTATGGAGGTTTTAAGTTTCCAGACCAAAATTTTACCGTAACAACTTGCATCAATCAAACCAAATCATAACTAAACAACAGATCACCAAGTCTACCAAACCTTCATCATAACACATTCAAGTTATCAAATCACGGTTTCTTCTTGATTTTGTAAAATTCCGCGAAAGATTCTATTTCTCGGTTTAAATCATAGAATTGTAAAATCCCGTGCACATTAGCATCATGTCTAACACTTCGGATTCAGTCATAGCTGAGGTACTCAAATTGTACGACATGATTGTCAAACAGAAGATTCCCAATGATGTACAACAGATGAACGTGGTTGAGTATGTTATTGCCAATAGGGACTTTGTGTGCCCGAATTCTCAAGAGAAAGAGCTTCATCAGCCACAAACAAATGTTGCTGAGCTAGATACTGCTATGAACAATGTGCAACATGAGAAACACAACGAAGCATCGGCTGAACCTAGTGGGGTATCTTCTGTTATTAATGATGATAATGTGTTGCATGAACAAAAGATTCCCGACAAAGTACAACAGACAAACGTTGTTGAGTCAGATACTGCTAATATGGGAAATACCGATTTTATCCCATATGAACAATATGTGAAACACGACGAAGCGTCTGTTGTACCGAGTAGTGTATCTTCTGTTGTAGATAATGCTTGTGTTGTAGATAATTCCTGTGAGTTGCATGAGTACACCGTGTTTATCCCCGATGACACCTTGACCACTAGACTTAACATCTATAAAGATCAGGTGGCCATATATGAACAACGTGCTAAATTTGAGCAAACTGAACGTGAACAGAAAATGGATTGTCAAATGCATACATTTGTTACAGAATGTGATTTAAGGGAAGAAACATTAAAAAGGGAGTTAGATTCATTAAGAACACAACTTAATCAAACTGTTAAGCAAAAACAGGAGATTCAAGAAAGTGCAATTACGCTAAAACAGGACTTCAAAGAAAAAGAATCAAAATCCTAAATGATTTTTCCAGACTTAAAAAGTTGAAAAACAAGATTGATGTACACACAAGACCAGACCAGAAAAACTACTCAAATGATGCAAAAGCATAAAAAATTATGTGATAAACATAGTGAATATAATGTAGGTGAACCTAAATTAGCTCTTGTTAGGAATGCTGAGGTAGCCCAACCTGCTTTATATGATGGAAATGAAATGCTTAAGACTGTTCATGCACCCCCTGATGTGTCATCACTTGAAGAGAGTAATGAGATAGAAGACAGAAACAGAGAGAGATTAGCTGAAAAAATGAAGGACCCAAAATGTATAGCCAAACGAGTCATAGTTAAACCCCATAATTACTATGAGCAAAATCGGTTGACTATCTTTGCACCTCAAACTAAGTTAACGCCTGAACAAATATTTTGGTCTTTGGACATAGAAAAGAGAAAGGCTAATGCACTTAATGACAATACCCCACCCCTTAGGAAAATAGCGGCTGCAACGGTATATCCTCCCAATACACCTAGGCACTTAGTTCCGTTAACTCTTCCCACAGAATGTAAAACTCTAATTAGCATATATGTTCTTTGTCAACTATTTGCTGATTTTGATTAAACTTGTAAAAATAGAATTACACCAACGGGAATTACTGAAGGGGAAAGAGGTTTTGAACTAACCAAAGAATGCTACTTAACTGAGGTTATTCCATTCTTTAAGCTTCTTAAGGAACATTTTGAGGGTATGCAAACAACCCTTAGAAATGACGTAAATGAGATGAAAGCAGTATTTAAAGATATGGAAAATTAAGTGTCCCAATGTGCGATAGAACTTAAGAGTCGTGAGATTGAGAGAAAAAACATTCTCATCACCAATTAGAATTTGATTGCTAAATGTGTTGCCCATGATGTGTTTTATACTGCTACTGATGCTACACTAACTGCTTGTCAATTTCATGAACTGTCTATTGCACTGAATGCTTCCAAGAATCGTGTTGTTGAGCTTGAGGGGAAGAATTGGAAATTGCATGAGAAAATTCAAAATGATGAGCATGATAACATGGTTAAACGTTTTTCAAAACTAGAGGTTGATCATCTTAATTTGCAATTAAAATATAAACACTTAGAAGAAAGATGTAAAAACTCAAATGCAAAGACATCTTCGGATGCTCCTGAATTTATACATATTTTGAATTAAGCAAACTCGATGAAAAAATTCAAGCTCACACTAACACGATTCGACAATTGAGGGCCCAAATTGCCCAATTAAAATCAAACAAATGTGATGTGTATGGCACCCATAAACCATTGTCTTCAGATTCTCAGAATTTTCAATACCAAGACACCATCAATAAGTTACACTATGAAAATGAGTGTTTTCGAGCTGAAAATTCAAAAATCAAACAGCATTACAAAGAGTTGTATGACTCAATTAAAGTCACACGTAACAGTCATAATGAAAAGACAACTTCTTTGTTAAATGAAATCGAGAATCTAACGACTCGGTAGAAAGGGAAAATGCCAATGATCACTAGTGATAATGTTGTTCCAAAGGTTTCTGCTTGTAGTAAGTATGCTGTTGATGTTGTGCCTATTCCACTTCCCCTTAGGAACAATAGGTCTGCCCATCAAGTATATCTCAATCACCTTAAGGATAGCCTTGATACACTTCGTGAGATCGTAGAAGATGATATGATAGATAAACCACTTGATAGTGCAGTTGTAGATGCATGCTTCCTCACTAAACGATCTCAGGAACTCTTAGAATACGTCATTAGCACTGGTCCTAAGAATGATGTCAAGCGAGATAGGTTTATTGCATCTTCAATGACGAAGAACAAGCATGTAACCTTTGAGGCACCCTTGGAAACTTTAGATCCCAACACATCAAAACATGTTCAGCAACTGGAAGTGAAAAGGACTAAGATTCTCATCAGTCCTTCTATAGTTAACAGAGACACTAAAGCTAGCGAGTCAAAACCTAAGAGAAATATAAAGAATTATAGGACCTCACCAGCTAAAAGTGTTCCCAAGAAGAAAGTAGAAGACCACATGAGAAACATCAAGTCAGATTTGAACAAAAAGAATTACTTTGTAAAACATGCAATGAATTCTTAATTTCGAGTAATCATGATAAATGTGTTGAGAAATTTTTGAAGTCGTCCAACAAAACCCCTGTCAACAAGTTTTTTTTGGGTAAAGGGGAGTAATCCTGCACCCGGTAAAATACATTAAAAGAAAACGTTTAAGTACAATGGATGAGAGTGAGTCTCTCATCGAAGTCCCTAAGGACACTACCACAACCACTATATAAGAATGACATGCCATTCTTATAACTAACAGATCTAAATACAACTAACCATGACTAGCAATAAAAATATAATACATCACAACTCAAATAAACATTTAAGTCTTCATAGTCATCATAGCGATCCAGATCATAAACATGCAAACTTCCAGCTTCAAGCAATTGCGTCTTCTATTAGTATTATGCAAAAAGCATAATCTAATAACCTAATAAGAGTGACTTCCGTAGCAAATCGAACTTGAAGCATAAACATGGTCTAATCGACCCAACCATCCAGCATATCCGAACTTGAACCAATCTTCCAACAAATACGAATGAGTCACATGAAGAAAACAAGGCACAATTCATATGCAAACACCAATAATAAACATGACCACCATAACATCCAGCATCATCGATCAGCAGACCAAAAAATATGAATGACAAGCTTGTCTTTGAAAGATGAAACATGCTAAGAATCAAGGGCCATAAGAACTTCCAGCAATAACGATCAACAGCAGCCAACGATAAGGTTACAAGACCTTACCAACCAAACAGCAACCATAGTCGAAAACCACCTCAAATCAGTCCCAAAAAAACTGATTGCAACTAGAATAATCAAAAGTATAGGGTTTCGATCATGAGAACAGCAGCAGTCTCACGTAGATGCAATAAACAAGGGTTTAGTAACCCTAAACAAAACAGAGAATTATGGTGACAAACCCTAATTCTCACCAACAGATCAACGTCCGTCTCTCTCAACCCACAACCACGAATAACCATCACAAACCAGCAGCCACCCCACGATCTTAGGATCGACAATCATTAATAACTTGATTGGTTAATCCCACTTGCAAAAAGATATACTTGAACGAGCAGCAAAACCAATCGCCAGCAAAACCAAAACCACGATCAACAAGTTTGGAGAGCCAAGCATGTCAAGCAAACTTGGAAAGCAACAGGAAAGATGTTTGCTCATGTTGGTTACCAATGGATGCCCACTGGAAGGAAATTCACTTTAGGAGAACAGTGCCCTTTAACTAGGATAACTAAGTCTAAAGTAGTGCCTGTACGTCAATGGAAGCCAACTGGAAGGAAATTCCCTGTAGGAGAACAGTGCCCTTTAATTAGGTCTACTAAATCCGAAACAGTGCCTTTAATACAACCAAAACATGTTAGTACTAGTGAAAGCGTCATAATTGAGAGATTTTGTAACAATCCTTATACATCGCTAACTATGTACCAACGTAGAAACAAACAGAAAAAGGCTACTTCCACTAGCATTCCAACTCCTACTGAGACTCAGGCAAATGATGCTCCTGTTCCCGCTAACCAACTGGACCCCAACTTAAATTGGGGATCCGGCACTCCAAACTCTCTATTTTTGTCTGTTTTCAAATGTAGGTCGTATAGATCATCCCTTGACATTTGGACTCAGGCTGCTCACAACATATGAGGGGAAATTGACAATGATGTTTGAACACATCAGTTCAAGCCTCATTCTTCAATGACAATGACGTCTGTTGACATCAGTTCAGGCCTCGTTCTTCAACGACTATGACGTCTGTTCACATCAGTTCAGGCCTCGTTCTTCATCGACAATGACGTTTGAACACCGCAGTTCAAGCCTCGGGCCTCAATGTCAACATAATGGCGTCTGCTGAAAACACTCCAGGCCCCATTCCTCAAAGAAAAGAAAGGCGTGCACTTGAGTGCGCTTTATCTTCGGAAGAAGAGAAATCTTCTTGTTTATGACCATTCTCATCAACAAGCTTCATGCTCTTCCCATGCTCATTCAGTCATCAAGTGGATCAACGTTCATTGGAGTATATTCTTATTCACTTGTTCTATCAAAAATGGCATCGTTCAATGCAATTTTTGAGGGGGAGAAGTGTGAATAAACTACATGTCAGTCATCAAGTGGAGTCACTTACCGTTGATGGTATTCTTATTCACTCGTTCAATCAAAAATGGCAGTTGGCAGTCATATGCAATTTTTTGAGGGGGAGAAGGGTGAATAAACTACATGTTGATTGAGATTTGAGAAATGGTCATACGACTCTCCTTCAACACCTAATGTTCCACTTATTCCTCAAGGTGTTGATAATGACTCTCATGATATTGAAGCTGCACGCTTGAATAATGATCCGTTCTTGGGTATTCCTTTCCCAGAACCAGGTTCTGAAGAATCTCCTTATTCACGGATTGTTGTTCCCTCCAATGTGCACTCTGTAAATCAACCACAAGAACATAAAGGAAAAAGTCGGCTAAAACGTCAAAACGGCTAAGAGTTTGGACATGGAATGACAAGTGATCACGGAGTTTATTTGGCATCCCTTATTTGAGATTGAAGTGGGTTTCACTAAGGCTTCTACTTATTTCATCATCGAGACTTCATCTATCGATTGATGACTTGCTTGAAGTTATAAAATTTATGATTGGGACTTGGATTATCTAGTTATACCCGATGTAAGGAGTTACATTGTAGTTCTCACGAGTTATAGCTATCACTTCAAGGAGTTACATTGTAGTGCTCAGTGTCACACGCAGATGTAGATGTGGATAGTCTCAAGAGGTGTTGTACTTGCTTTGGCTCTTAGTTGAGTATATAAGGGTACTTAGGGGTTTTCTTCTTCATCGTTCTTCAATCAACAACAGTGCAAGCTTAAGTAACAAATTTGGGGAATTCTTCGTCATTTTCAAGTTTAGTATATCGGGTTTGCTCCATCAGTTATCACTTCAAATAGCCTACTTAAGGGTTGGTAAAGATAGTCAGAGAGAGTTTCGGTAGCGGTTGATTCTCACTTGATACATTTGAACCAATTTTGTTCTTCTCACAAGATGTCAAGTATATGTGCGTAAAATGTGTTGCTGATTCTGAGGTATCAAAATCAGCAAGGGGGAAGGAGACATACATCTGAACGCACAACGAGTACACGTGATGAACTTTATACTTCATCTTAATTGAAGTTATTCCGGGAAGACAAATGCCATAACCGCAGAGAAAATCAGTGTTTTAATTCGTGGTTTTTGGTGTATTATTCCAACTACGTGGGGGAAGAGATGTAAGAAACAGTTTCTGATGATAAAAGAGGTTCACAATGGCAATTTCCTGAAGGGAGAAAAGGGGATTTTCGGGTCTTAATTGATCTTGATGTTACGTGTAACAATTCACATATCAGGATAATTTATATTCTCGAAATTTTTACTATTCATTTTACTATTCACTGGCACTATTCATACCCAAAATTTTTATTTCATATTCTCGTAAGTTAAACTAGTTTAATGAAAACCCGAGAGTTTGACGCTCGTCGGATCATTTCTGCAAAAATTACGAAACCGTGTCTGAGATTTACCTTTAGGTTTAAACGTCATTCTAGCATCCCGATATGTCCATAAAACATTGTAAACAATAGAAATATGAATTTCTTTCATTTTACGACAATTCCACAAGTTTTGGAATTTTACGTTTTCCAGTTCAGCGTTTTACGCGAATTACGCGTTTTAGACCCGCGTTTCCAATTTTAACAGGGTTTAAGCAACCCGATTGAACTTACCACTCATTTTATATTTGATTATGGAGTATAATGATAAGTTAAATCATTCCTACAAGTTTCATATTTTTACGATACTCGGTTTTACGTTTCGTGACTTAACGGCTTACAGTTAGCGATTAACGGGACCAAAACTCACTCCGTAAAAGCAAGATAATATCAAAAACCTATCTAGTCATCCAAGATAAGTATATGAACGAAATTTATGGCTAGTCACAAGCCTTGTTGCCTTGTGATAAAGCCTTGATAAGTCTTGAACTCTAGGATTGCAAACATGTGTCCAAACTTCTTCACTAAGCTTGCAAAATATCTCAACACTTAACCTCCTCAATACACCTTCCTACACACCTTCCTAACCTCCTCATTAGCCTATAAATACGCTCTCCTCTCCCCTTTGTTGCAGCCCATACATCACACACAAACACCCTTTCATTAGCTAGTTTACTTCAAGTGTTATCAAAGAATTCAAGTGCATTATCAATCCAAAAACTCTTGTTAAGTTTTTATTGATCCAAAGCCCTAGTTCTTCTTCCTTTTGGTGATCTTCCATACACACAAGAAGAGTTCTAGTAGAAGTCTTCAAGTGCTTGTCCAAGTAATCAAAGAAGTAGGAAGCTAATTCTTGATCAATCAAAGTCCTATCCTTGTTCTTAGTTTCCTTTCATTAGAAAGCCAAAAGTTGTAAAAAACCCTAACACATTTTCTTGCTCAATATCATTTTCATGCTTATTATGCTTCATTCATATTATATATGGTCTTTGTGTTATGTTCATGATGTATAAAAACTCTTAAAACAAGTTAAGAACACTATATGTTAACCTATGTTAAGTAATCAAGGAAACTACATATATTGAGAAATACGACCAAAATGGTATAAACATGATATTGGACAAATAACTACTGTAATAGAGGACTTTAAAAGGAAAACATAGCAATTTTAATCAACGAAAATGAGTACACGAGTCAAAAGTTATGGCCAAAAGAAGTTAGCGAAACCAAAACGCCGAAACTGTCCAAAACCTACTGTCCCCGAACTGAGGTAAATTTTAGAGGCACTTCTGCTCCGTTTCATCAAAAAGTTAAAACACGAAAGTTGTCCGGAACGACGTTTTATTCAAACAAGCTTTAGACCACGAGTCATGAAAACGCATAACGAATGAGATAAAAATTTAAAATCTCAACAGCCCTTATTTAGCTTAACAACTATGTTTTTCGTCACGACCAAGTAAAATCAAGAGGTCTAATGACCTTAAGCCGAGACCACAGCCATGGCTAATGTAACACCCCGACCCGACAAGGGTAGAGATATCACAAATACATGGTTTCATATCAGATAAACATAGTATCCATGAATAAAATAGCGGAAGTCAAAAACATAATCCAACAATAAGTCAACATGACTTATATCCAAAATGAAAGAAAATAAAAGAAATGCATAAGTTAAATGCCTAAACAATGGCAACATAATGACTGAGGGAAATCAAATGGTAGAAAAGCTATAAAGAACAAGCTCCACTCAGGTACACTCAACCCCAAAGCCATGCCCAGCTCCTAGCTTAAATTACCTGCCGCGGAAAAGAAACGCGGCTGAGCTACTAGAGCTCAGTGAACAGATATAACGTAACAAGCAGTAGCATAATGAATAATACATGAGTAAATGAGAATGGAAGCATGAATACATGGTGAGAATACAAGGTAAGAATACATGGTAAGAATACATGGTGTCATAAGGGAAAGGGTAAAGGTGCAAGGTAAAGAAAGGTCAGTAATCCACTACGAGCCCATAACATGAAATCATAATCATAATCATAGCCGTAAACATGTAGAGGGGAGACCTCTTAGTATCCTGTAAATATGAGGGGTGTCCTCATCATGGGTATCTTGTAAATATGAGGGGTGTCCTCATCATGGGTATCTTGTAAATATGAGGGGTGTCCTCATCATGGGTTGGAGTAGCTAGCTCCCAGAGTGTGAAAGACGTGTATCGCACACACCATCAGTCACCATGAATAACATAACATAACATAACATGAACATGAACAAATCTAGGATGCATCCATACGCCCCAGGTGGCCATAATCTGCCTCTACGTAAACATGAATCATAACATAACATGCAGGGACGGGACAGGTCATCACTCTCCTGCCCTAGAGTCATGCCATCGGTGCATCGACTGACATGGACATGAAACCCTCATGCCTAGTGAGTGGCTCGTAGTATCAAACTGAGGGTAAAGGTCAAGTATCATGAATCATGTTTTAGTTTACTTGCATAGGTCAATAATCAGGTTTCATAAGTTCATAATCATAGGTTCATAATCATGTTTCATAAGCAAAGGTTCATAAGCAAAGGTTCATAAGCAGAGGTTCATGGTCAAGGGTTCATAATTAAAGGTTCATGCATGAAAGGTTCATAATCATAAACGGTTCAATATCATGATGGTTCAAAAGATCGGAGTGCATGAAATAAGGAAACATGGCAATGGTATAGGGAAAACCCTAACATGAGTCATAATCAGAGAACGAAGGCCTCTTAATAAAGAAGCAGAATATCTGTACCTTATTGCTTGACAAGGATCACACTGAAAAAGATGATAAAGAGCACATAACTACTCCCTCTTCACACCTAGAGGAGTAAAGACATGATTACTAAAGATCCCATTTCCATATTAAGTAACTTTCTATTTTAGCAGGTTTCCATTTTTAGAAAGTTTCCATATTTAATAAGTTTCCATATCTAGAAAGTTGGATCAACATTCTTAGTTAAATCATTATTTCTGGAATTAGGGTATCTTTTATCACATTTACATATTAGGTCCTTAAGAATTCACAATTTACACTTTACACCCTTTAGTTTCAAAAGTTACACTTTAGACCTATAATTTATCAAAGTTTCACAATGGTCACTTATTTTATCATATTATAAGAATGTATCCTCAATTTTATAGAATTTACACAATAAGTCCCTCTAGTTTACAAAGTTACATATTTAGTCCTTTAATTTATAATTTCAACTTTATATTAATAATAATTACATATTAACCCATTAAATCACCAAATTAACACATAACCCCCTGAATGTATAATTTTACTCAAAACAGTACTAACTTTCCAGAAATTACAAGTTTAGTCCCTCTATTTAATTATTTTATAATTCGAACTATAATTAAACCCTAAAAACATTTTAATCCCTTAAAATACAAAAATGACATTAGACCCCCTCCTTTTATATTTTATACAGCAAGTGCATGTTCTAAAATAAGTTTTAAAAATGACCCAAGAGTTTTAGAAATTACATAATCTACCCTAGACTTTTTAAAACCACACGGTATGACTTTTAACTTCACAAAATCAAACCCTAACCTTCTCTAATCATTTTTAATCATTACTTCATCATATAACATCATTTATTAATCCAAGAACAAACCCTAATTCATCCCAAATCAGATCGTATAGTTTTTATATACTTTTATACGCTTTTAATTTTTAAACCCTAATCACAAAATAAATTCTTAAAACCCATACTCAAGCCATGACAAATCATCTAATCATTTTTCCAGACTTCATATGATTATAATACACGACAATAAAATATATACACAGCCCTTATAATTCGTTAGGTATTTTTAAGGATTTACGCTTTGTTTTATTGATTTAAAACCCAAATAATTCATATAACATGCATGGATCGAATTACACATTTTATTTGATGTTCTTAACATGTATAGGGTCTGAGAAAAATACCAAATCAAGATTCGAACGTGTAGAACGAGACGCACGATTTAATATGTACGCGAATAGCCAAAATGCACCATAAATCACCACGACTTCAAAAATGATCTTCTGACCTTGCAATCATTTTTCCCACACCATACACGACATGAGGATCATGAGAAAAATTACAAACGAATTTTATGGAAGTCGTACGAATTAATAACGAGATACCTTATATATAGGCGTACGAAAAGAAATAATCTCTCAAAAATAGAAAACGGATGAGAACAGCTCCAATCCAATTTTTCCTAGGTTGGACATGTTATAAGGAGTATTAGAAAAATAAGAAACGAATTTTTAAAGGGTCGAATGATTTTATACAAATTGTTACCTTTCGTATGGATAAAATGGAAGAAATTCGACAAGGCTTGATCTAGGCTCCTACAATTCGAATGGCCAATTTTCCAAGCTTCTTTGCAATGTGTTGGACTCCAGAAAAATGCTCCTTGGCCTTAGAAAATTCGGAATGAATTTTAGAGAGGTTTGTGAATTTTCGGCTAGGGTTTTTTTTTTAGTTTTAAAAAGGAGAGTAAATCACATATTGATATAGGGATGATTTGTGCCGAGTCAAAGGGGGGTAATTGGCCAAGAATTCGAAATTTTAGCTTAGGGGATTAATTGCATTGATTAACTAATTTTAATGCCTTTAATTTTCCTTTAATTACCTTTTATTAAATCATAACTTTTGAAATTAAATTCTTTTAGGCGCCCAAGGGCATTTTAGTAATTTTATGGCTTGAATAAAAGTTAAATGAAGTTGTTAAAATTATTTGGGATCATAACTTGTTCATTGCTAGAAGTTTGGAATTTATTTTGTGCTTTACGTATGTTTTATTTAGGTTTTAAATTCCCAGGGGCAATTTGGTCATTTTACATGTTATAGAATTTCAGGTATTACAACTTCTTCCCCACTAACAGAAAAATTTCATCCTCAAAATTTGCAAGGACATAGAGGAGAAACATAGGACAGAAACGAAACAGGACATACCAGATCAGATAAGCCTTACTCACGGATAGCTTGGAATAATTTAGCAGAACGGATCTTATCGTAAGATAATGGAAACAAACGGATAGAGTAAAACCTATTAAGGTAGAGCAGAAGTGAAGAACACCATCAGTTTCGTCCATCGTATCATGATCATAAGAATTTTCAGAGTGAATAAATCAAATCACAATCTCAAAATTCAACATGGGATAAAATTATTAATTTAAACTTCAAAATATCCGCACGAGAAATCAATAAAGCATCGAATGTATCATAATCGTAAAAGAGAAAATAGGTATCAAAATATCCAAACAAACGGAATGAAGAAAATAACAATTCGTGAAAACGATCTCCTCACTGAGCTGGCTTGATGTCCTTGGCACTCTTATAGTTGTCGTTGTTACCTCCAATCTTAGGACAATCCCTCACTTGATGCTCAGAAGATCCACATCCAAAACAGGTCCCATAAGCCCGACGACACTCTCCAGGGTGGCGTTTCCCACACGTAGTACAAATAGGATAAGAATAAGAACCCCCAGGTGCACCTCCTTGAGAACTAGAATCCGAAGCCCTGCTCTGCTGATTACCCCTAGCAGTCTGGTCTCTCCACTGTTTCTGACTGGTGTTGCGTCCCGAGCGATCATCTCCTTGCCTAGTGGTGAACCTGGAATCCTGGCCCCTCGTATCCGACTTCCTCTGATCATAGTTCCTACCAGACTGACCCTGATGGTCGTATCGTCGATCCCCCTGTCCATGAGAATCATAACTCCTGTCATTCCGGCCCTTAGAATCCCTGTCCTGACCCTGAGTCTGAATCCTATCCCCATCTCTGTTTCTCTTATACCCAAGACTCCCTGATGAAATATCTCGATATTGCGAGCTGCGTCGCAACATTCCGCCGGGTCTCGAAACTCATCATTAAGTATGCGGTCTAGTACCCACCTCTTGAGTCCCCATTTGAATTGTCTAGCCTGCTGCTTAGCATCCCCGGCAAGCGGACCCACAAAACTGACTAATCTCTGAAACCGCTCCAGATACTGCCCAGCATTCTCATAATCAAGCTGAGAGATAGTGTTGTACTCCCTAATGAATCTCTGCTGCTCGGAAACGGGGAAGTACCGATTATAGAACGTGGTACAGAAATCAGCCCATGAACAACCAAGAACATATGCGTCACCACCCTTAGCTTCTTTGTGCGCTTTCCACCAATTGAGCGCGTCACCTTCTAACTTGAACACAGCCAAACGAGTCTTGAACTCGTCCTCACAACCTAACACCTCGAACAGTTTCTCCATGTGGGTGATCCAGTCTTCTGCTGCATGAGGAGTAGCAGCAGAAGTGAAGGACAACGGCTTGAGTTTATTGAAACTCTCCAGCCACCCATTAATGGTAGTGGGTCGGCCCCCACCACCAGAAGAACTGCCAGCACCCCCAGATGAAGTAGCCCCACCATTAATAAGCCGGTTGATCACCGCATCAGTGTTAAGGCCCGGTAACAGATTGGCTATAGCATTAGCCACCATAGCCTCCAGATTGGGGATTTCAGCATCTCCTCCACTGTTATACTCTTGGTGACGAGTGTTAACCATCTATAGAATTATGAAGACGATTAGCAAGGTGAAGCAAAAATATGACAGAGTAAAATAAGGAAAAGAGTACGCGAAAGGAAAACCTAATGTCTACCCAATCCTCACAGGTCAAAGGCCTAAGCCAACGGGTTTCGGAAACCTGTCTCTCTGATACCATAAATTGTAACACCCCGACCCGACAAGGGTAGAGATATCACAAATACATGGTTTCATATCAGATAAACATAGTATCCATGAATAAAATAGCGGAAGTCAAAAACATAATCCAACAATAAGTCAACATGACTTATATCCAAAATGAAAGAAAATAAAAGAAATGCATAAGTTAAATGCCTAAACAATGGCAACATAATGACTGAGGGAAATCAAATGGTAGAAAAGCTATAAAGAACAAGCTCCACTCAGGTACACTCAACCCCAAAGCCATGCCCAGCTCCTAGCTTAAATTACCTGCCGCGGAAAAGAAACGCGGCTGAGCTACTAGAGCTCAGTGAACAGATATAACGTAACAAGCAGTAGCATAATGAATAATACATGAGTAAATGAGAATGGAAGCATGAATACATGGTGAGAATACAAGGTAAGAATACATGGTAAGAATACATGGTGTCATAAGGGAAAGGGTAAAGGTGCAAGGTAAAGAAAGGTCAGTAATCCACTACGAGCCCATAACATGAAATCATAATCATAATCATAGCCGTAAACATGTAGAGGGGAGACCTCTTAGTATCCTGTAAATATGAGGGGTGTCCTCATCATGGGTATCTTGTAAATATGAGGGGTGTCCTCATCATGGGTATCTTGTAAATATGAGGGGTGTCCTCATCATGGGTTGGAGTAGCTAGCTCCCAGAGTGTGAAAGACGTGTATCGCACACACCATCTGTCACCATGAATAACATAACATAACATAACATGAACATGAACAAATCTAGGATGCATCCATACGCCCCAGGTGGCCATAATCTGCCTCTACGTAAACATGAATCATAACATAACATGCAGGGACGGGACAGGTCATCACTCTCCTGCCCTAGAGTCATGCCATCGGTGCATCGACTGACATGGACATGAAACCCTCATGCCTAGTGAGTGGCTCGTAGTATCAAACTGAGGGTAAAGGTCAAGTATCATGAATCATGTTTTAGTTTACTTGCATAGGTCAATAATCAGGTTTCATAAGTTCATAATCATAGGTTCATAATCATGTTTCATAAGCAAAGGTTCATAAGCAAAGGTTCATAAGCAGAGGTTCATGGTCAAGGGTTCATAATTAAAGGTTCATGCATGAAAGGTTCATAATCATAAACGGTTCAATATCATGATGGTTCAAAAGATCGGAGTGCATGAAATAAGGAAACATGGCAATGGTATAGGGAAAACCCTAACATGAGTCATAATCAGAGAACGAAGGCCTCTTAATAAAGAAGCAGAATATCTGTACCTTATTGCTTGACAAGGGTCACACTGAAAAAGATGATAAAGAGCACAGAACTACTCCCTCTTCACACCTAGAGGAGTAAAGACATGATTACTAAAGATCCCATTTCCATATTAAGTAACTTTCTATTTTAGCAGGTTTCCATTTTTAGAAAGTTTCCATATTTAATAAGTTTCCATATCTAGAAAGTTGGATCAACATTCTTAGTTAAATCATTATTTCTGGAATTAGGGTATCTTTTATCACATTTACATATTAGGTCCTTAAGAATTCACAAATTTACACTTTACACCCTTTAGTTTCAAAAGTTACACTTTAGACCTATAATTTATCAAAGTTTCACAATGGTCACTTATTTTATCATATTGTAAGAATGTATCCTCAATTTTATAGAATTTACACAATAAGTCCCTCTAGTTTACAAAGTTACATATTTAGTCCTTTAATTTATAATTTCAACTTTATATTAATAATAATTACATATTAACCCATTAAATCACCAAATTAACACATAACCCCCTGAATGTATAATTTTACTCAAAACAGTACTAACTTTCCAGAAATTACAAGTTTAGTCCCTTTATTTAATTATTTTATAATTCGAACTATAATTAAACCCTAAAAACATTTTAATCCCTTAAAATACAAAAATGACATTAGACCCCCTCCTTTTATATTTTATACAGCAAGTGCATGTTCTAAAATAAGTTTTAAAAATGACCCAAGAGTTTTAGAAATTACATAATCTACCCTAGACTTTTTAAAACCACACGGTATGACTTTTAACTTCACAAAATCAAACCCTAACCTTCTCTAATCATTTTTAATCATTACTTCATCATATAACATCATTTATTAATCCAAGAACAAACCCTAATTCATCCCAAATCAGATCGTATAGTTTTTATATACTTTTATACGCTTTTAATTTTTAAACCCTAATCACAAAATAAATTCTTAAAACCCATACTCAAGCCATGACAAATCATCTAATCATTTTTCCAGACTTCATATGATTATAATACACGACAATAAAATATATACACAGCCCTTATAATTCGTTAGGTATTTTTAAGGATTTACGCTTTGTTTTATTGATTTAAAACCCAAATAATTCATATAACATGCATGGATCGAATTACACATTTTATTTGATGTTCTTAACATGTATAGGGTCTGAGAAAAATACCAAATCAAGATTCGAACGTGTAGAACGAGACGCACGATTTAATATGTACGCGAATAGCCAAAATGCACCATAAATCACCACGACTTCAAAAATGATCTTCTGACCTTGCAATCATTTTTCCCACACCATACACGACATGAGGATCATGAGAAAAATTACAAACGAATTTTATGGAAGTCGTACGAATTAATAACGAGATACCTTATATATAGGCGTACGAAAAGAAATAATCTCTCAAAAATAGAAAACGGATGAGAACAGCTCCAATCCAATTTTTCCTAGGTTGGACATGTTATAAGGAGTATTAGAAAAATAAGAAACGAATTTTTAAAGGGTCGAATGATTTTATACAAATTGTTACCTTTCGTATGGATAAAATGGAAGAAATTCGACAAGGCTTGATCTAGGCTCCTACAATTCGAATGGCCAATTTTCCAAGCTTCTTTGCAATGTGTTGGACTCCAAAAAATGCTCCTTGGCCTTAGAAAATTCGGAATGAATTTTAGAGAGGTTTGTGAATTTTGGCTAGGGTTTTTTTTTTAGTTTTAAAAAGGAGAGTAAATCACATATTGATATAGGGATGATTTGTGCCGAGTCAAAGGGGGGTAATTGGCCAAGAATTCGAAATTTTAGCTTAGGGGATTAATTGCATTGATTAACTAATTTTAATGCCTTTAATTTTCCTTTAATTACCTTTTATTAAATCATAACTTTTGAAATTAAATTCTTTTAGGCGCCCAAGGCATTTTAGTAATTTTATGGCTTGAATAAAAGTTAAATGAAGTTGTTAAAATTATTTGGGATCATAACTTGTTCATTGCTAGAAGTTTGGAATTTATTTTGTGCTTTACGTATGTTTTATTTAGGTTTTAAATTTCCAGGGGCAATTTGGTCATTTTACATGTTATAGAATTTCAGGTATTACCTTAAGCCGAGACCACAGCCATAGCTAAGGCCAAGGATGAGTCTCAAGACCATGGTAGCCATGACCAAAACCACGGCTAAAGACCTTAAGGCTTTCTAAGCCGAAAACATGAACTAAAGTGTTAGTCATAATATAACCAACCAATTCGGATCTACTCCATCATTATACCATAAGGTTTTGCAAATAATATCACATCCGTACGAGACTTAATAAACTCATAAAGATAACAAACTTCATTCAAAATAAACTTTCCTAAGTTTATTCAACTTTCGGACATGTAACTTTTGGATACCAAAAACATATATTTTCTATCGAATACTACAACACTAGGGAGCTTCATGTGAGGGGTTTCATTTGGGTAAACGGATCGACGATTTGCTGGATTTACGAATTAAAGTGTCCTAACTCCTCGAACGTTTACTACATGACCTCTGAATTATGATGGCCCGAACGGTAGTACAAGATATACAAACTATAAATGTTTCATAATCCATCTTTATACAACGACCTACACAACATACTAAGTACTACATCATGAACAATATGCAAGACATATATAGGCTCGTCTTGTATTCTTAGACATTATTCCAAACCTAAGTCGCAACGTTCTATTGTAGGTTGCACTTAAAGGTTTCCCGACTTATCCATTGAACTCATTAAGGCACTAAAACACCATCCAACTCACGGTGAGTCATAGCCCCGTTTTTATACTTGTTTTATAAACTCTTTGGGGGAGATACATGCTTAACTACTATTATAACAATGACAATTACTTGAAATCTATGCTATATGCTTGAAACTATAGGTTATATCAATCTTTATTGATATTTGGAGTTATGTACTTAAGAGTTATGTGCTATATCAATTATTATTGATACCTTATGTGCTATGTCAAACCCACCTTGTTAAATCCTAATATCATGAACCGTTTAAGTACCTATTTGTAAGCAAGACATTTGTGTTAAGCCGGGTAGGTAACTAAATGCACTATACTTGAAGATGTTTGTGTTAAGCCGGTTAGGTAACCAAACGCTCTATATTTAAAGATGTTTGTGTTAAGCCGGTTAGGTAACCAAACACACTATATGTGAAAACGTTTATGTTAAGCCGGGTAGGTAACAAAACGTATTAAATTGATGTTGTGTTAAGACGTTAGTAACACGAGCTTAGTGAAATAACAACTGTTTTGTTTCCAAACTATGAGTGCGAGGCTGTGACAACTCGTAATTTCATATCATTTTCCAAACCTCGACAATTTACTATTCATCATTCACTATTTATGGTCATCATTCATCATTACGTAAACTAGGTTTACGGGTATTCAAATGCGCGTAACCAGTATGGTTTAGCTGCGTATTCATGTATCATCAGTAACATCATCATCAATTTAGGTCATTTTTATAAAAAAATCATACTTGTGGCATTTATTCGAACAAGCTATGCATAAATAGTACCCGGTTTAGCGATCATTTGCGTTTTTAACTATTCATGAGCCGTGCTTAGAATTTCTATCTGTTTTCATGTTATTAGTGGTTTAATATTCCATTATAACCTCCTATTATTCAAAAATTTATATATTTCCCATTTTCTATTTCATTGCACGATTTCGTCAAATTTTGGTAACAACTCGCGTTTAACGTACAATTAATTCAACCGACACTAGACAATGTCCAGTCTACACTTTTTATACAATTTTGGTTCCTTACAATTCTATTTTAAAAGTCACGGTTCAATTTTTCCATTTTTACATAAACCTTGCACCTTTTACGTCTTCCGCGTTCTAAACCTTCGTTTTTAGGTTTTAACTATATTTAGCCCTTTCGATGAACTCATCACTCATCTAAATTACTAAAATAGGTTATGATAACAAGTTTTAATATTTTTGGAAGTTTTTATATTTTTACACTACCCGGTATTGCGTTATGTGTCTTAAAAACCCTACATTTGATTACCGGGAGCAATATACACAACACAATACACCCAATACTATTATTAACTCCAAAAATCTGCACTAACCTTCTCCCCCCTCATTATCCACACCCATGAAAACACATGAGGCACTTGTCCTTCATTTTGGACAAGTGTTGAGCCATTCTTGCATGCCTAAACTCATACACTTCACCACTTTCCTCATTTTTATCACCACAATAACACATTTTATTTTTCTTCTCTCTTCATCCACGAATTAGAACAGCTCCGAACACCATTTTATTTCAAATTTTATCAAATATATTGATCTTGGATTGAAGGTGTTGTAATTCCTAGCTAGTTCTTGGGTTTGTTTCTTCATAATCACCACCAAACATCATCATCATCAACATCAATTTTTCTTGGGTTCAAGGGCTGAGTTCTTTAAAGATTTCAAAAGTTTTAGAAGTGTTCTTGCTAGATTAATAAGGGTTATTAAAGTTGGTTAAAATATTTGAGCATTGGGTCTCTTGATTGGTGGTTATTAAGCTAGTAGTTCTTATTCTTGATCTATTGTTTCTCATCCACAATTCTTTGTAAGGAACCAACACTCATCTTTTTCATTCACTACTGATATTAGATGTTACTTTATATATTTTATATGTTACATAAGTTATTTATGCTTGATTATACTTGGTACATACTCTAAATCACTAGAAAACCCTAAAAAGACTTAACATGCAAAACAGTATTCTGATCAGGGGTAAAAAGGGAATTAACTGTATTGATCAGTAGACTTTGGGCCTAAGGGAAAAATATTTAGTTGTAGATCTATGTCTTGTGGTCATTTCCCCGGGTGGTGATTCCCGTGACGATACCCGATGATTAAGATATGATTTTTTTAGTGAAAACAATCAGATCTGGTGTACTGTTCCCATTTGGAGCAAAACTCAAGTTTTATTGCATAACTTTTTAAATAGCAAATATGTAGCCTATTCTAGAGAAATAGGGCTATCATCTCCAATTGATTTCACCTTCATAAAATCTGTAGATTTCAAGATATGGCCGTTTTGGTAAGACATAAAACTCAGTTAAGTTCATCTTTAGGACTGACTAGTAAAGAAAAATGGTAAAAGGTGGTTATACCTGGATATTTTTGAGCAAAATTATTTTTACAGTAAAGTAGGGACTTAGAGGAAGCTAGGGATATAAAGAACATGATTTTTAGACTTACGGTTTGGGAGATATGAATTTTTGAAAGTGACTAAGTGTGTAAAATTTCCATCAGCTTTGTAATTAAAAGTTACAAAAAGATTAATAACTTGTATATTTGAACCTTGAAGTTTTTATTGTGAACCACCTAAGATATTTTGGACCCTTAGACATAATTTGAACCTTTTAACTAAAAATTGAACTCTTGGACTTAATTTGGACCCTTATGACTCATTTTGGACTTAAAGTCAAAAATAGAATTAAAAACTTGAAATTGGGTAAGGAATATATTTCATACTTGTAAATCATTTTAAAAGCCAAATTCAACCTTGAGAATTATTTAAACATTATGTACCAATCATAATTGAGGTTACAACTTACATGGCATATAGAAATAAATGTATCATTATTTTTAGAAGCTAAGACACGCGTATATATATATCTAGGTTGCTCGTAGGATTCTCGCGGTTATTTCTTCATCATCTCACTTGATTGTGCACTTTGTTTTCGGTGAGTTCATGGCCCCTACTTTTACTTGTCTTACAACTGTTTTGGAGGAGAATACATGCTCGTTTTTAATTAAACTCTATGCTTGTTTTACTTGAAACGTGGTTCGTCTTTCAAACATTATTGATTGGCCGAAATACTTGATTGATTATTTAAAAGTACTATGTGGTTACCTGTTACACACTTGAATATTTTCTTTTGGACACAATAACATTAAACATTTATTGAATGCCTAAGTTGTTGTCGTTTGCCATAAATTCCCCACTATCATGAACCGTTAATTACGTTGTAAGCGCGAATGTTGTGAATAGATAGATCTATTGGGGGTAAACTCCCCCGTCCGGGTTGGTCGCTCCAACTAGTGAAACGGACGCATTTCATTTGATATTGTACAGGTGTTTGGCAAAGCACCTGTTTGGGGTGATAACATGAACTAACTGTTAAGGCTTCGGTGTCATGAGCTTAGTGCAATAATAAGACTTTTCGTGAATATATTTGGAGTACATTGTTGTTGAAATCTTGTGGTCCATGTATTACTGTTGATTACCTAAAACAAATCTTATTTGGCAGTGGGTTGTAAACACACAGGTTGCAAGTCTTGTATGGGCGGGACTTGGGACTGAGTGGATTTACAATGCCTTTGCCGGGAAATCTTTATTCAAATGCTTTACATTTACACTAAACCTATGAACTCACCAACCTCGTGTTGACACTTTAGCATGTATTTTCAGGTATAAAGCAATATCACGCTACTGGAGGCTTTTGGCAGGGCATGGCATGGTTATAGGATCAAAACACTCTGATATTCATTTGGGGACCGTTTTACTTGTTTTAAGGGCCTATTTCCGCACTGCTTTTAACAATATAAATTTAACACTTTTGTTAATAAATTTTATTCTAAATGATTGAGGTAAAAACCGTTCTTTGTACATGTGTTGTGATACCAATTTAGTAGCACCCCAGCGACATGTATGCTTCCGCTGGACCCGATTTCTGGGGATGTTACCGTGTTACAGATTGGTATTAGAGCCTTAGCTATAGAGAACTGGTTGATTTTAAAACCTAGACTATAGCTACTTTCACGAAAACTTAACCCTATGACCGCCACGTGCCTGCCTGCCAAGTTGATGCCTCATTTGTGGTTTGTTGCTGACATATTTAATGAGATTTGTATCTTATTATCAGATAAATTATACCCACTCATTCTCATTGATTACTATAACTGTCTTTCATAAAAGTATGCTTGCATATCGTACACGCCACCGCGTTACACTTTTCCTCACGCAATCTCATCATTCGACCTCGAGTTTGGTCACTTGCCTTAGTCTTTCAAAATGGCTTCTAAACGCGAGGGACATATTATTATTATAACTGAGCTGAGTATTTCAAAATTCATTAAACCTCGGTGGAATATAGACTGGTCATCTATATTTGACCAGGGACAGTGGGACATAGGCTGACCACCTATGTCCGACTCAGAGATGAACTTTGCAATACTGGGAATAGTTATAATAGAAGTATGTCCAGATTGATTCTCCACTCGATTTCTAAAAGTTTCAAAATTCATGTGTGTTTACACAATCGTTGCAAGAACATTCACATCTACATCACCTCGTGAACCACCGCCTAGAAGCACGCCGGCTAATCATAACACGACCACAAGTTTTCATTTTACGGAAACTACCTTAGAGCACCTACTTTTAGGAAACGTCCTTGTTGGGTGACTCATGCCACACATTCAGCCGTTAAGTTGGATTTTTACCATTGACCTCTTTAGGAAAAACTTCCTATTTTCGAGGAGTGTTCCACGACATAGGAAAACAACGACCGGATTTCGGAACTACAAGCAAGGACTAGAAGAATACAGTAAGTTGATTCGTATCGCAACAGGAAACATAAGATCTCACGAGACAATCCAAATCACTATCTTTGGCATAGTCACCCAATCCTATCATTCCAGAAGCATTAGTTAGAGCAAGACTGTAACACTCCGACCCGATAAGGGTAAAGATATCACAATAATGGATTCACATCAGATCAAAACAAAGCATACATCTTCAGTAATACAAAAAATCTCAAAGGATTACAAATGAAATACTGAATCTACAAGGTTACAAATGAGAACTTCCAAAAACACTAATTCTAAAATATATTATCTTCTAGTCAACTCTAATCCAGAATAGCTATCCAATCTTTAAGTCCAAGGTACACTTTCCACTCATTCCCAGCTTTCCTACTAAAACCTGCCGCAGGAAAAGAAATGCGGCTGAGCTACGAGAGCTCAGTGAACAGATATAACGATAACAAGAGCAGTAACAGATAGCAGCACAAAGAAAACCAAGAATACAGACCATACCGATACAAAGTTAAAGCGAAAGGTAAGGAACGGAATAAGGACAAAAGAAAAGAAATAAGGAAAAGGAAACAACAAAGTTATAGAATAAGGGAAAAATAGAAATCTGTCACGAGCCCAGATAACAGATAATACCATAGCATACCAATATAATAAAACAAACCTGTGTAGAGTGATCAGCTCTCAGACAATGTGAAAGACGTGTATCTCACACACCATCAATCACCAAATATAATAACAGTAAACATATAACATATACAGAGAACAGATCAAATCTAGGATGCACCCATACGCCCCCGCAGACAAATCATAATCATAATCATAATGGCCATAGCAGATAATAAATAAGGGACGGAACAGGTCATCACTCTCCTGCCCTAGAGTCATGTCAAAGGTGCGTAAATGACATGGACATGAAACCCTCATGCCTAGTGATTGGCTCGGACATCAGACTGTAGGTCAAAGGTCAGATGTACTATCAAAATAATCAAAAGTCATATCTTAAGGGTACATGGCAAAAGATTCATGTCAAACAGTTTAGAAATAAATGTCAAAGGTTCAAATCAAAGTTTATCAGATTAAGTTTTATATCAAAGTTTAAGTTCAGATTAAAAGGACTATATCAAATGGTTCAGAAAAGAATTTCACAGGTTCATAATTAAAGTTCGTAGCAAAAGTTCATTTTAGAAGTTCCTGTCAATAGTTCATTTAAAGCAATCCTTTAATAATGGTTTTCAATAAAATGATCTTTCAGAATAGTTTTCATAAAATAATCTTGCAAAACGGTTTTTCATAAAAATATTCTTTAACTTAGTTTCCACAAAAGTTAACAAATGTCATATAAAAATAGTATCATATCACCATTCATAATCATTCTTTTAAAATAACTGATTTTTCTCAAAACATTTCCAGGTCATAATTAAAAAGGTTTCGCATAACAGATTTTTATATCAAGGGTCGTAACAACAGGGAATCATGAAAAAGGTTCAAAGCAAAGAGGATTATAATAAGGACATCAACTCAGAAGTAAAACAGATCAGAACATGAACGAGATCATCGAAGGTTCACAAAACAAAGAGATCACATGAAAGGTTCACAAACAGAAGGGAACATAGCAATGGTATAGGGAATCCTAATAAGGAAAATGAAAAACTGAACGAAAAGTGAATGAAAAACCCTTACTAAAAAAAAGGGCAGAATATCTGTACCTTATTAGCAAAGCAAAATAAGCAAGACAAACACGGAACAGAATCAGGGCTCCACCTTCTTTACACCTAAAGGAGTAGAAGACGGAATTATAAAGGATTCTAACTCAGATTACTATTTTTAGTTTACCGTTCCATTTTAAGTAACTTTCTATTTTTAGTAGCTTTCCAGATTTAGTAACTTCTATAATTAACAGATTTCCATACTTAGCAAGATATTAACATTACAGATTAGGTTAAGTCCTTATTTCAAGATTATTACGGAATATAGGTACATTTTATCAAGTTACAAAAGTTTAAGGGTAATTATGACAAGTTTACATAGTTTAGGGTTTTAATTGTAAATTCATTACATTCAAAGGTCTAACATGAAAATACTTTAAGTTACTGATTTAAATACACATATTATTCAGAATGACACTTTAATCCCTTATGTTTCACAATTTACAAGTTATACCCCTTAGTTAATTTAATTACAAAAATAAACCTTATAATTATATAAATCACAATTTAACCCTTAACATATTTATATTAACACAACAAGCCCTTAATTTATCAAAATTACAGAATACACCTCTCAATTTAATGTATGGTACGAAATACCCCTTCAAGTTTCATAATTTACAAAACAAGTCCCTTAATTATTTAAAACTTATAATTCGAATCACAATTTATTAATAATTACACATTAAGCCATTAAATATCCAAAATACACATTAAGCCCTTTATATCATTAATTATACGAATCAACCTCAAGTTTCCAGAATTTACACTTTTAGTCCCTCTATTTTAATTAATTGCAAACCGAATTAAACATAATCATATAATTACAATTTAAACCTTTAAATTACAAAATTGACACAAGACACCCTTATATAATATTTTTCTCACATTACCCCAGATCTAAAATGAATTACAAAAATGTCCCACGAGTTTTAAAAATTACAAAACACACCCTTTTGATTTTATTTTCAAATCGGTATACATTTAAAATTAACAAACCCTAACCAAAACTCATCCAATCATTACATCATCATTCACCAACCTTAAAAAGCATTAAATGTCCAGATTCAATCACAAAACCTAACCCTAAAATCGTTAATAGGGTTTTATATTTTTATTCCTTATTTTTCATAAATCCGATTAAACACAATAATTACCCACGAATTATACAAGCTTCAACAAATCAAAAAGCCATTTTTCCAGAGTTATGTGTCATGTATAGAACTCAGATAAAATAGGTTTGTAACCCAGAAAAATTGCATGAATCAATATAGGTTTTATTTACGTTTTTGTTATCTATAATTACCACGACTTATTTTTACGTGCATGGTTCGATTTGGGTATTTTATTTAGATCATATGTGATGAAAAGAACATGGGAAAAATACCAGATGATGTCCAGAATGGTCGGATGAGGGCGTGAGAGTTTTGCACCTCTCGGCTAGGATAAAACACGAGCAAACTCAAAACCAACGAACCAGGCTTCTAAAATTCGATCTCCCATTTTTCTACCCTTCTTCTAACTCTAATGGATCCAGGAAAAATACCAAGAACATGCAGAAAATTGGTGGTGGCCGATTTGGGATTTTTTTGTGTGTGTCGCTTAGTTTTTAGGGTTTTTAGGGATTTTTATGAAAAAAATGGAATGCCGAGTATATTGTAGAGGAGGGGGGAGGTAATTCCGGTTTTAGGTGATTGTGATAAGGCCAAAACAGATTTTGCAATATCTCCTCTCTTTATTTGATGATTTCTATTTATTACTTTATTTGTAAACATTTAACATATAATTAAAATGTATAAACTTAAGTATTTTTGGTCAAGTCAACATTTTTATGTGTGACATATATTTTGTGACATGTAAAATTATAAAGATGTTCAAGCAAAATTTATTTCACTTCATATGATGTTAATTTCCAAGTGTTTGGGATTTAATTTGTGTTTTAAAAAATTTTTAAGTGAAAATTTAAGTTCAGGGGTATTTTGGTCATTTTACAGGTTATCTGAATTTCAGGTATTACAAAGACACGAGGAATAGAAACAGTTACCATAACCTTACCCTTCCGATAATGCCCTTTCGACAAGCTTATCATTGTAGAACTAACACGAGAAATGTTGTATTAGATTTCAAACACTCTTAATAGAAGATAGTCAATACACCCCAAACTTCGAGCAATCCCTTATTAGGGATTCCTACCCAATCAGATGTACACACGATCTACCATCCTCAGACCAACGAACATTGAAGGGAACTATCCAAACATCGTAGGACGTGCTCAGCGCCGTTTGACCAACTTTGAATTGTTTAGAGTAACCATTGACGTTGACAGATTTCGCCTTCAATAGCCATCACACGAATATGAAGACTGCACCCTTGAGGCACTCCATGATCGAAGTGCCAATTGACAGACCGAAATCGGAAAGCCCAATTCGCTAGTCTAGAACTTAATTGTGAAACGACAAAGGAAATTGTACAAGTAAAGAACCAGTTACAAGCAACAAGAGAACAATAGAAAAATTAGGTCAGTTCAGGATGCAAATCATTGGGATTAGGTATCCCTAAGCCGCGAACCACTAAGATTCGAGTTGGAGAACGATCTATATTGAAAGTCTGGCCTTGGAAAGGTATGATACAATTTTGGAAACACGGGAAATTGAACCCTAGGTATATTGGACCATTTAAGATTCTGACTCGAATCGGCCGACTGACATACAGACTTGAGCTTCCGTCAGAACTCAGCAGCATACACAATACTTTTCACGTTTCAAATATCAAGAAGTGTCTCTCAGACGAATCACTCGTAATTCCATTAAAAGAAACTCAACCAGTAGAAATCATGGATCGTGAGGTCAAATAGTTGAAACAGAGTAGAATTCCTATCGTAAAAGTTCGCTGGAATTCTCGAAGAGGTCCCGAGTTTACTTGGGAGCGGGAAGACCAGATACGTCTCAAATATCACCATCATTTCCCCAAGTCCACTCCAGAGACTAACACGAGCTGAATTCAGGGACTGAATTCCTTTTTGGGTGGGCGACTGTGACAACTCGTAATTTCAGGTCATTTTCCAAACCTCGATAATTTACTATTCATCATTCACTATTCATGGTCATCATTCAACATTACGTAAACTAGGTTTACGGGTATTCAAATGCGCGTAACCAGTATGGTTTAGCTGCGTATTCATGTATCATCAGTAACATCATCATCAATTTAGGTCATTTTTATAAAAATATCATCCTTGTGGCATTTATTCGTACAAGCTATGCATAAATAGTACCCGGTTTAGCGATCATTTGCGTTTTTAACTATTCATGAGCCGTGCTTAGAATTTCTATCTGTTTTCATGTTATTAGTGGTTTAATATTCCATTATAACCTCCTATTATTCAAAAATTTCTATATTTCCCATTTTCTGTTTCATTGCACGATTTCGTCAAATTTTGGTAACAACTCGCGTTTAACGTACAATTAATTCAACCGACACTAGACAATGTCCAGTCTACACTTTTTATACAATTTTGGTTCCTTACAATTCTATTTTAAAAGTCACTGTTCACTTTTTCTATTTTTACATAAACCTTGCACCTTTTACGTCTTCCGCGTTCTAAACCTTCGTTTTTAGGTTTTAACTATATTTAACCCTTTCGATGAACTCATCACTCATCTAAATTATTAAAATAGGTTATGATAACAAGTTTTAATATTTTTGGAAGTTTTTATATTTTTACACTACCCGGTATTGCGTTACGTGTCTTAAAAACCCTACATTTGATTACCGGGAGCAATATACACTACACAATACACCCAATACTATTATTAACTCCAAAAATCTGCACTAACCTTCTCCCCCCTCATTATCCAAACCCATGCAAACACATGAGGCACTTGTCCTTCATTTTGGACAAGTGTTGAGCCATTCTTGCATGCCTAAACTCATACACTTCACCACTTTCCTCATTTTTATCACCACAATAACACATTTTATTTTTCTTCTCTCTTCATCCACGAATTAGAACAGCTCCAAACACCATTTTATTTCAAATTTTATCAAATATATTGATCTTGGATTGAAGGTGTTGTAATTCCTAGCTAGTTCTTGGGTTTGTTTCTTCATAATCACCACCAAACATCATCATCATCAACATCAATTTTTCTTGGGTTCAAGGGCTGAGTTCTTTAAAGATTTCAAGAGTTTTAGAAGTGTTCTTGCAAGATTAATAAGGGTTATTAAAGTTGGTTAAAAGATTTGAGCATTGGGTCTCTTGATTGGTGGTTATTAAGCTAGTAGTTCTTGTTCTTGATCTATTGTTTCTCATCCACAATTCTTTGTAAGGAACCAACACTCATCTTTTTCATTCACTACTGATATTAGATGTTACTTTATGTATTTTATATGTTACATAAGTTATTTATGCTTGATTATACTTGGTACATACTCTAAATCACTAGAAAACCCTAAAAGGACTTAACATGCAAAACAATATTCTGATCAGGGGTAAAAAGGGAATTAACTGTATTGATCAGTAGACTTTGGGCCTAAGGGAAAAATATTTAGTTGTAGATCTATGTCTTGTGGTCATTTCCCCGGGTGGTGATTCCCGTGACGATACCCGATGATTAAGATATGATTTTTTTGGTAAAAATAGTCAGATCTGGTGTACTGTTCCCATTTGGGGCAAAACTCAAGTTTTATGGCATAACTTTTTAAATAGGAAATATGTAGCCTGTTCTAGAGAAATAGGGCTATCATCTCCAATTGATTTCACCTTCATAAAATCTGTAGATTTCAAGATATGGCCGTTTTGGTAAGACATAAAACTCAGTCAAGTTCACCTTTAGGACTGACTTGTAAAGAAAAATTGTAAAAAGTGGTTATACCTGGATATTTTTGAGCAAACTTATTTTTACAGTAAAGTAGGGACTTAGAAGAAGCTAGGGATATAAAGAATATGATTTTTAGACTTACGGTTTGGGAGATATAAATTTTTGAAAGTAACTAAGTGTGTAAAATTTCCATCAGCTTTGTAATTAAAAGTTACAAAAAGATTAATAACTTGTATATTCCTTGAAGTTTTTATTGTGAACCACCTAAGATATTTTGGACCCTTAGACATAATTTGAACCTTTTAACTAAAAATTGAACTCTTGGACTTAATTTGGACCCTTATGACTCATTTTGGACTTAAAGTCAAAAATAGAATTAAAAACTTGAAATTGGGTAAGGAATATATTTCATACTTGTAAATCATTTTAAAAGCCAAATTCAACCTTGAGAATTATTTAAACATTAGAAGCTAAGACACGCGTATATATATATATATCTAGGTTGCTCGTATATATATATATATATATATATATATATATATCTAGGTTGCTCGTAGGATTCTCGCGGTTATTTCTTCATCATCTCACTTGATTGTGCACTTTGTTTTCGGTGAGTTCATGGCCCCTACTTTTACTTGTTTTACAACTGTTTTGGGGGAGAATACATGCTCGTTTTTAATTAAACTCTATGCTTGTTTTACTTGAAACGTGGTTCGTCTTTCAAACATTATTGATTGGCCGAAATACGTGATTGATTATTTAAAAGTACTATGTGGTTACCTGTTACACACTTGAATATTTTCTTTTGGACACAAGAACATTAAACATTTATCGAACGCCTAAGTTGTTGTCGTTTGCCATAAATTCCCCACTATCATGAACCGTTAATTACGTTGTAAGCGCGAATGTTGTGAATAGATCTATTGGGGGTAAACTCCCCCGTCCGGGTTGGTCGCTCCAACTGGTCAAACGGACGCATTTCATTTGACGTTGTACAGGTGTTTGGCAAAGCACCTGTTTGGGGTGATAACATGAACTAACTGTTAAGGCTTCGGTATCATGAGCTTAGTGCAACAATAAGACTTTCCGTGAACATATTTGGAGTACATTGTTGTTGAAATCTTGTGGTCCATGTATTACTGTTGATTACCTAAAACAAATCTTATTTGGCAGTTGGTTGTAAACACACAGGTTGCAAGTCTTGTATGGGCGGGACTTGGGACTGAGTGCATTTACAATGCCTTTGCCGAGAAATCTTTATTCAAATGCTTTACATTTACACTAAACCTATTTACTCACCAACCTCGTGTTGACACTTTAGCATGTATTTTCAGGTATAAAGCAAGAGCATGCTACTGGAGGCTTTTGGCAGGGCATGGCATGGTTATAGGATCAAAACACTCTGATATTCATTTGGGGACCATTTTACTTGTTTTAAGGGCCTATTTCCGCACTGCTTTTAACAATATAAATTTAACACTTTTGTTAATAAATTTTATTCTAAATAATTGACGTAAAAACCGTTCTTTGTACATGTATTGTGATACCAGTTTAGTAGCACCTCAGCGACATGTATGCTACCGCTGGACCCGATTTCTAGGGGTGTTACAAAGGCTATACAGCTCACACTACAAAAATTGTATTCAACAATTTAACTAAGCTCTTTGAACTCACCAACCTTTGTGTTGACACTTTAGCATGTTTATCTCAAGTCCATAATGATCGAGGCTGGCATGGAGGAGCACGAATATTCAAGAGGGCGATAAATTTTATTATCATTCGAAAACTCATTTGATGTATTTTGTAAACTTGGAACCATCTGGGACCTCATTTTGTAAACTCTGATATTTATATAATTTGAATGATAATTCCTTTAAAAACGACTCAGTTAGAGATCGTTTTCTATTATTATGACTGTTGTGCCGTCGAGTAACACCCAGTTTGAATTCCGCTGCGTATCACGAAATTGGGGGTGTTACAGATTGGTACCAGAGCCATGGTTGTAGAGAAACGGGTCTAAACGAGACCTAAACTATAACCACTTTTACAAGAAAAAATATTTTTGTTACTCCCCGTGCCCGCTTTGACCAAAAATTAAAACTTTACATGCGGAAACGCTTGACTTTCATGGACATACTGTCACTCTTTTGACCATTTCTAAAAATCCATACATAATCAGACCTTGAAACTATTTTTAAATGAAAGTAAACTCAATTACCTTCAAAACGACGAGTGGCACGACCCGTGAGGACTTACGGTTTAAAAGATATGATTTTTCGAACCAATATGCAAATTCTGAAAATCACTGCCCAACCGCCAATATGCAAATTCTGGGAATATGCAAATTTACTCTTGATCCACACTAAGGACCACAACTTCGAACCAAAAGGGGGATCCAAGACTGAAATCTTGATCAACACTAAGGTCCACAACTTCGAACCAAAAAGAAGGATCCAATATGCAAATTTTAAGAATATGCAAATTAGACACATTAAATCCATTTTGACCCATTTTCACTACAAACAACCCATACGACTTCCGTTTTACATCAAACTTAACCAACTTCATTATACTAACATAATAAACACTTTCCATCGACACTTGACCCGTTTACAACCCAAAATGGGTACTTTTACACATAAACCAAACGCCCCTTTAACTTTCATTACAAACACTTGAAACATGCTTGACACGCTAAATGACTTCTAATTCGTTACACAACACTTAACATACAATTTGACGCTTGACTCCACTTTACAAACCATTCAAAGACTCCCGGGGGTAAAACCTTGATTTGAGCTCGGTATTCTACCTAGCTCTATTACTTACCAAAACCTTCTACAATTCGCATATCCAACATTAATCCTTATCCAAGCCATCATCTCAATACTTTCGCCTACAAAACATTAAACACTTAAACCGTAAGCACGAATGCTTAGTAAGTAAAACGGGTATAACATGATACTTCATTCACACATTACGCATCTTAGCCAATAGTCCATTAACACATTAAACATAACACATACCTTAACCACTTAAACCTTAACCTTTCTTTCCTTAATCCACCCTTGTCTAACCCATCAACTAGCCTTACACTTACTTGCATATAACATCCACATACAAATCATTCATAACCTTAACATATAAGAACACATAAACACATAATGTATGGAAATCACCATAACATCATCTTATAGCCGGTTTACTTACCTTGATTCCAAGCTAAGTCTATCAATAACATCATCATCTTCATCCTTTATCATCACCATCATCATCATCACTACTTCTTGAAGGGAATCGATGCTAGGAAAGGCTATGCTCTTCATCTTCTTCTTCTCCTTAAGCCAACACTAACCTTTCCCTCTCTTTTTCTTTCTCTAAGAACCGGATTAACAAACACCTCTTGAAACTTATGGAGAATGCTAGAATCTCCTGGATGTATTTAGATAAGATGCAAGTTTGCCTAGATGGCAACTTTAGTCCCTTAAGTCCTTTTTCTCTTATTTTGGCCACACTTAACTTTATAACACATTCAACACTTTATAACATTAGCCCCTTAATTCTCTTTCTTTCTACTTTGGCCACATATAAACTTTCCATAACCACATTACACATTCTTTGACTATCGGGTTTGACTATAATGTTACATTCATTGACTAGCCAATCACATAAGGCCTTTGGTCCACTTTCATCTAGGGTGGGGTCCCAGTACCCGGGGAACGGGTCTAACAATTCTACTCCCCTTATTTAGATTTCGTCCTCGAAATCTCTCGTCTATTTCTAACCAAACTTAGTCTCGCTTTACCCCCATTCTTACCACTTTCCGTTCTCCTTCCCTTTTAAGTTGCAACGATCTAAGTGATCTTGCAATTCAAGGTCCACTATATGCATACCTTTAACTCATTCCGTTTCTAGCTTAACTTCTCAATTCTTTCATTTCTTTTTAGTCATTATGTCATTCAAGACATAATCCTTGCCTTTAATATACACCATTTAACCATTCTACGTCTATCGCATAACCTTCTAACTAGTTCCATTTAACCTTTCCCGTCAAGGACTATGTGTCACTTGAACCTTATACCCTATCTTAACTTTCCATAAGTCAACCTTTATTAACTTTCTACCTTTACCATAACCTTTCTACTATTCCATTAACATTTTACCACACGTTACGTTCGCCTTTCATAATTTTATAGAGCCTTTAATCCATATTAGCGTTTATTAGCATTCATTACTCCACTTTTCCTTCAATTCACATTGCAAACAAGCATATCATTTAAAACTTTAGTCGTTTCAACCTACATTTAAACACCTAAATCCTACACTTCACTTGACGTTTCCCACCTAGGGTCGTCATTCAACTCATTATCTATCCACCTATCTCAACTCCTTATGACTTCTAATCATATTTCCTCATTTACATGGAGAGGCGTCCCAAACGATGTAAATCAAGAAATACAAACTCATGGTTCGGTGATTTACAACTTCTTTATTCAAACGAAAAGGCGTCCCAATCCATTTAAATAAAGAAACCATAAACCATCCTACTTATACACTTCCGACATAACACTCGCACCTATTCATTACACGCTTTAACTTTCAATCTTTCATTTTCATTTTACATTTCATTCATTATTTAAACTTTTTCATTTTCTCGCTTGGATCCACTTTACCTTAACATTTTCCCCGAAGGGATTATTACACATGCCAAGGATACTGGCAATCTTTGCCGGTGAAGGCAATACGTTTTATCCCGAAGGATCTTTAACACATCCCGAAGGATTCTTTAACATTCATTGACTTGGTCATCCCGAAGGATACCACCTTTAACATTCATCCCGGAGGATCATTAACATTCATCCCGAAGGATCCTTAACATTCATCCTTTATCACTTTCACATTTTAACATTGGATCCAAGCTATTAACATTTTAACATACATACATTATCTCATCCATTTTATTTAGTGAACGCAAGCTCATAGAGCATATGAACCTGCTTATTATAAGTACACATTTCTATGTGTTTATCATCTTACATTCTAATCCGCTTTAATCATTTTCACCCTCTTACTTTACCCTTGAGTCCACCCGACTCTTTTCCTTTTAAACCTTGCATAGGTTAACTTACATTCGTTCATTAGTACCATTCATTCTTCTTGCACGTTTTAGTCACTTACACATTTTCTACGTCTTTACATTTTTCTCTCTAACTTACATTCTTTAACCCGCGTTAGTCATTTCCACCTTTTTACATTACACGTTAGTCTACTCAACTCTTTTACATATAGACTTTACACACATCATCATCTGTAACACATGCATTCGTTATAATAATTACCGCTAATCGCCTTAGCCGTAATATAATGATTTCAGGGCAACACCTTTACCTCATACATACTCATCTCATTCTTTCTTACATTCTTAACTCATCACATTCTTATTCTCATACCTTAACTCATCTTGTTTTAGTTTTTTATGCGCTTAAGCAATATCGTTCAATTTCATCATTTACGTCTCATCATATCATTCATCCTTGTTACACATTCACATCCATACTTAGATTCTCATACCTTACTTACCCTTAACCCGCCTCTTTACTACATCAATGTCAATCATTAGACATATATATGTATAACGAGACCATACGTTGGCCGTTAATATCTTACGGATCATAATCATTACATGCCGTTATTCTTTAACCTCATTCCTTACCCTTCATACCATTTAACACTACATCATTAGTACCTTAGTTTCATATTATCTTTTCACGTTATAATTTAGCACATTTACAATGTCCATACTTTAGACGTCAACATTTAAACTTACTCTTTAACCCATCTCTAATACCAATTACCATTCCTATTCACATTCCATTACCGTTACTCTAACATACGTTTATATAATCACCGACACCAATCAAGGTGCACGGTTAACTAATCATTTAAAAGCTTCAAGTCCTCCACGGACTTACATCACATACACTTTAAAACATAAAACACTTTCATCATACTTACTAACTTAAGTTCACATGTCACGTTACACATTCCTTCTTCTAACTTAAACGTTTACCTTACGCATTTCTTACACCTACGTCCAACATTTCTACGAGTGGTTTAAGTCTAGGCAACCTAAAGGAAACCTAATTCACTTAAACCGAAGCTCTGATACCAATTTGTAACACCCCGTGCCCGCTTAGACCAAAAACTTTGACTTTACACGCGGAAACGCTTGACTTTTACGGACATCCTGTTACTCTTTTGACAACTGACAAAAATCCGTACACATTCAAAACTTGAAACTATTTTTAAATGAAAGTAAACTCAATTACCTTCAAAAGGACGGGTGGCACGACCCGTGAGGACTTACGGTTTAAAAGATATGATTTTTCGAACCAATATGCAAATTCTGAAAATCACTGCCCAACCGCCAATATGCAAATTCTGGGAATATGCAAATTTACTCTTGATCCACACTAAGGACCACAACTTCGAACCAAAAGGGGGATCCAAGACTGAAATCTTGATCCACACTAAGGTCCACAACTTCGAACCAAAAAGAAGGATCCAATATGCAAATTTTAAGAATATGCAAATCAGACACATTGAATCCATTTTGACCCATTTTCACTACAAACAACCCATACGACTTCCGTTTTACATCAAACTTGACCAACTTCATTATACTAACATAATAAATACGTTCCATCGACACTTGACCCGTTTACAACCCAAAATGGGTACTTTTAAACATAAACAAAACGCCCCTTTAACTTTCATTACAAACACTTGAAACATGCTTGACACGCCAAATGACTTCTAATTCGTTACACAACACTTAACATACAATTTGACGCTTGACTCCACTTTACAAACCATTCAAAGACTCCCGGGGGTACAACCTTGATTTGAGCTCGGTATTCTACCTAGCTCTATTACTTACCAAAACCTTCTACAATTCGCATATCCAACATTAATCCTTATCCAAGCCATCATCTCAATACTTTCGCCTACAAAACATTAAAAACTTAAACCATAAGCATGAATGCTTAGTAAGTAAAACGGGTATAACATAACATTATACTTCATTCACACATTACGCATCTTAGCAAATAGTCCATTAACACATTAAACATAACACATACCTTAACCACTTAAACCTTAACCTTTCTTTCCTTAATCCACCCTTGTCTAACCCATCAACTAGCCTTATACTTACTTACATATAACATCCACATACAAATCATTCATAACCTTGACATATAAGAACACATAAACACATAATGTATGGAAATCACCATAACATCATCTTATAGCCGGTTTACTTACCTTGATTTCAAGCTAAGTCTATCAATAACATCATCATCTTCATCCTTTATCATCACCATCATCATCATCACTACTTCTTGAAGGGAATCTATGTTAGGAAAGGCTATGGACACTTGCTCTTCATCTTCGTCTTCTCCTTAAGCCAACACTAACCTTTCCCTCTCTTTTTCTTTCTCTAAGAACCGGATTAACAAACACCTCTTGAAACTTATGGAGAATGCTAGAATCTCCTGGATGTATTTAGATAAGATGCAAGTTTGCCTAGATGGCAACTTTAGTCCCTTAATCCTTTTTCTCTTAGTTTGGCCACACTTTATAACACATTCAACACTTTATAACATTAGCCCCTTAATTCTCTTTCTTTCTACTTTGGCCACATATAAAATTTCCATAACCACATTACACATTCTTTGACTATCGGGTTTGACTATAATGTTACATTCATTGACTAGCCAATCACATAAGGCCTTTGGTCCACTTTCATCTAGGGTGGGGTCCCAGTACCCGGGGAACGGGTCTGACAATTTTTATAGCCTTACGCTCTCCGTGCCTTCCATCCTGCAGACGATTATGTGACTTTTAGGCTTGTTATGCCACACGAATATCTAGTATATTGATATATACACACTCGACACACTTTCGATCATTTTATATGAACGATGGACTAAACACTGCGTATGCCTATTCCAAGGCATTACGGCACAACCACATTTTCCCAATCATTTATCTACTCGTGCATTTTAGGATTTACGAAACCTTCTCAAGATATTGTAACTGATTACAATAGTCTCTATAATTTCTCAAGACATTGTAACTGATTACAATGGTCTTTATTATTTCTTAGATGTTGTGAAGTTGCACAATGGTCTATCCTATTCCTCAAATATTGTAAGTCCTACAGTGGTCTCTGTTACATCCTCAGACACTGTGAGTGATATAGTGGTCTCGATTACATCCATAGACACTGTAAATAAAACAGCGGTCTCATTTACTCCCAGACATTGTGAGTTGCACAATCGTCTCCCCTATTCTCAAACCATGTACTCACCAACTACTTTAAACACCAAGGATCATAAAACTACTTGACTAAACCGAACATCACATTATCGGTCCTTAATTATACATAGCCTAGCTACCTATGTCTAATTAGGGAGGGATCAGCAGTTACTTGTATGTTTTATGAAAAACAAACTTTTCACTCATATCCTTATTGTAGACATCATGTCTGTACCTCCATCACCCGATCACATTCCCGCTATGCCCGCTCACTTACCATTTCTTCCCGAACTCAATGATGCCTATCTTGAAGCACTTGATTATGACAATGAGGAAGAACCTTATGAGGATATAGTCAGTAACCAAGAGGACCAGATACGTCAGAAATACCTACATCTTTTTACCAACAATGCTTCTACTCCTAACACAAATTGATCTCCGGGACGGAGCTCTCTTAAGGGGTGGAGACTGTAACAATTCACATTTCAGGATAATTTATATTCTCGAAAATTTTACTATTCATTTTTACTATTCACTGACACTATTCATACCCGAAATTTTTATTTCATATTCTCGTAAGTTAAACTATTTTAATTATAACCCGAGAGTTTGATGCTCGTTGGATTATTTCTGCAAAAACCACGAAACCATGTCTGAGATTTACGTTTAGGTTTAAACGTCATTCTAGCATCCCGATATGTCCATAAAATATTGTAAACAATAGAAATATGAATTTCTCTCATTTTACAACAATTCCACAAGTTTTGGAATTTTACGTTTTCCAGTTCAGCGTTTTACGCGAATTACGCGTTTTAGACCCGCGTTTTCAGTTTTAACAGGGTTTAAGCAATCCGATTGAACTTACCACTCATTTTATATTTTATTATGGAGTATAATGATAAGTTAAATAATTCCTACAAGTTTCATATTTTTACGATACCCGGTTTTACGTTTCGTGACTTAACGGCTTACAGTTATCGATTAACGGGACCAAAACTCACTCCGTAAAAGCAAGATAATATCAAAAACCTATCTAGTCATCCAAGATAAGTATATGAACGAAATTTATGGCTAGTCACAAGCCTTGTTGCCTTGTGATAAAGCCTTGATAAGTCTTGAACTCTAGGATTGCAAACATGTGTCCAAACTTCTTCACAAAGCTTGCAAAATATCTCAACACTTAACTTCTTCAATACACCTTCCTACACACCTTCCTAACCTCCTCATTAGCCTATAAATACCCTCTCCTCTTCCCTTTGTTGCAGCCCATACATCACACACAAACACCCTTTCATTAGCTAGTTTACTTCAAGTGTTATCAAAGAATTCAAGTGCATTATCAATCCAAAAACTCTTGTTAAGTTTTTATTGATCCAAAGCCCTAGTTCTTCTTCCTTTTGGTGATCTTCCATACACACAAGAAGAGTTCTAGTAGAAGTCTTCAAGTGCTTGTCCAAGTAATCAAAGAAGTAGGAAGCTAATTCTTGATCAATCAAAGTCCTATCCTTGTTCTTAGTTTCCTTTCATTAGAAAGCCAAAAGTTATAAGAAACCCTAACACATTTTCTTGCTCAATATCATTTTCATGCTTATTATGCTTCATTCATATTATATATGGTCTTTGTGTTATGTTCATGATGTATAAAAACTCTTAAAACAAGTTAAGAACACTATATGTTAACCTATGTTAAGTAATCAAGGAAACTAGTGACGTATATTGAGAAATACGACCAAAATGGTATAAACATGATATTGGAAAAATACCTACTATAATAGAGGACTTTAAAAGGAAAACATAGCAATTTAAATCAATAAAAACGAGTACACGAGTCAAAAGTTATGGCCAAAAGAAGTTAGCGAAACCAAAACGCCGAAACTGTCCAAAACCTACTGTCCCCAAACTGAGGTAAATTTTAGAGGCACTTCTATTCCATTTCATCAAAAAGTTAAAACACGAAAGTTGTCCGGAAAGACGTTTACCACGAATCATGAAAACGCATAACGAATGAGATAAAATTTTAAAATCTCAACAGCCCCTATTTGGCTTAACAACTATGTTTTTCGTCACGACCAAGTAAAAACATGAGGTCTAATGACCTTAAGCCGAGACCACAGCCATGACTAAGGCCAAGGATGAGTCTCAAGACCATGGTAGCCATGACCAAAGCCACGGCAAAGCCACGGCTAAAGACCTTAAGGCTTTCTAAGCCGAAAACATGAACTAAAGTGTTATTCATAACATAACCAACCAATTTGGATCTACTCCATCAATATACCATAAGGTGTTGCAAATAATCTCACATCCGTACGAGACTTAATAAACTCATAAAGATAACAAACCTCATTCAAAATAAACTTTCCTAAGTTTATTCAACTTTCGGACATGTAACGTTTAGAGACCAAAAACATATATTTTCTATCGAATACTGTGACACTAGGGAGCTTCATGTGAGGGGTTTCATTTGGGTAAATGGATTGACGAGTTGCTGGATTTACGAATTAAAGTATCTTAACTCCTCGAACATTTACTACATGACCTCTGAATTATGATGGCCCGAACGGTAGTACAAGATATACAAACTATACATGTTTCATAAACCATCTTTATACAACGACCTACACAACATACTAAGTACTACATCATGAACAATATGCAAGACATATATAGGCTCGTCTTGTATTCTTAGACATTATTCCAAACCTAAGTCGCAACGTTCTATTGTAGGTTGCACTTAAAGGTTTCCCGACTTATCCATTGAACTCATTAAGGCACTAAAACACCATCCAACTCACGGTGAGTCATAGCCCCGTTTTTATACTTGTTTTATAAACTCTTTGGGGGAGATACATGCTTAACTACTGTTATAACAATGAAAATTACTTGAAATCTATGCTATATGCTTGAAACTATGTGTTATATCAATCTTTATTGATATTTGGAGTTATGTACTTAAGAGTTATGTGCTATATCAATTATTATTGATACCTTATGTGCTATGTCCAACCCACCTTGTTAAATCCTAATATCATGAACCTTTTAAGTACCTATTTGTAAGCAAGACATTTGTGTTAAGTCGGGTAGGTAACCAAATGCACTATACTTGAAGATGTTTGTGTTAAGCCGGTTAGGTAACCAAGCGCTCTATATTTAAAGATGTTTGTGTTAAGCCGGTTAGGTAACCAAACACACTATATGTGAAAACGTTTATGTTAAGCCGGGTAGGTAATAAAATGTATTAAATTGATGTTGTGTTAAGACGTTAGTAACACGAGCTTAGTGAAATAACAACTATTTTGTTTCCAAACTATGAGTGCGAGGCTGATGAGTGTCTAAATACTCATCATTTTTACCTAATCTGAGCTGCCAAAACTCTCAAAAACACTCAGAAATGCATCATAATACTGAAATTATTCCAAAATTGTGTTTTATATGTCTCAGATGCAAAATGTTTAAAAACAGTTGAAAAGCGAACAAAGTTTGCATAATTGGCAGTTTCAGTCCCTCAACTTTTAAAAGTTGTCAAATCTAGTCCCTGATCACTAAAAACTTGTACAAATTTCATTATAGGTCCTTGGGGATTCATAAGTTGTTAAATAAGTCCCTTGAAGTTAAAAATTGCATAATTACAACTTTGGTCCCTCAACTTTGAAAAAATGTCAAATTTAGTCCTCGGGTATTTAAAATATGGAAATTATCAAAAATAAACCCTTGTACTATTTTTATATGGCATAATTGGTCCTTGTGATATGTATTGTGAATTTACAGGTTGAGCCCTTCATCTATTCAGAAATTACACCTTTGGTCCTTGTGATTTAATTATAAACCAAAATCCGGATCCAAACTAAACCCTTAACCCTATAATAAAAACACAACCCAACCCTTATCCACTACCCAACCCAGCCAACCCATAAACCAAGCCCAACCCTTTTAAATATAACCCGGCCCACTTCCCTTATTAACTAATTACGGGGTCAAACAAACACACCCAGAAAAGTCAAACTTTTCTTCTTCATTACCACTGACCCGCCATTACCATACCATCACACCCACAGGTTTCACTGCTAAACCACTCCCCATCAAATCCAACTCACCTAACAATACAAGAAACATTCAATGCTTCTTCTCCACTACCCTGATTTGCATTTATTGCAAAAACCTGCTTAACCCACTATTTCGTTTTTCCCGCCAAAAGTAGAAATGGGCAGCTGAGATCATGTCAGAGGAAATCAAGGGTGCTAAATGAATCAGAGGAAGATGATAAGAAGTTCCCACCTTAGTTTTTGTATATATAGATAAAATGTAATAGGAATTAGTAGTAGTTAATTTTAGTTTAATTGCAAATTTAAATTTCAGTCTTTCAATTCTTGTAACTCTTAATTTAGTTTTAATACAAGCTCAGTTCAGTATCTTTGTTCCATTTTCAAGTTATTTTGTACTCCAATTCGGTTATAATTAGTTATCAAGTTCTATTGTAATTCGAATAAGCTAAAAGCTCATTTAAAATCTATCAAAAGCTCCAATAAACCTTTTCATAAGCTCACATAAAGCTCTACATAGCTTCATGTAAGCTTATGTAGTGTTATTTAGCTCTTAATATCAAATTCGAAGTGAAGTCAACGAAAGTCAACAAAATAGCTTATAAGCTATTCTGGATCAAACAAGCTGAATTGGTGGAAGCTTTTGGGTTTAGAGGCTTCATGGGAAGCCCATAGGTAGTTCTTGGTTCCTAGTTCTTGGTCTCATTGCTAATTCGATTGTAAGTCTTGATTTTCATATTAGTTTAAAATTCAATTACTGTTCTATAAGCTTATTTAAGCTTGTATTTGTCATTTATTAGCTCATCATTAGTTCACTACAACTTTTCATTCAAGTCCTTTAGTCTAAATTGTCTTGTTCATCATTTCACCTTAAAAACTAAATAAAAGCCAAAAATAGTATATACAAGCTAGCTTAATTAAAATCACTTAATTTCCATTCACAAGTCATTTTCATAAGCTTAGTAACTTACCAGTCCAATTAGAATTCAATTCGAAGCTTATTAGAATCATTTCACTTAGAAAACATCAAAACAGTCCACTAAAAGACTGTTTGGGTTAGCACAGAAAAACCAGCCAAACACCCTTGATACTATTCCTTGACCACTAGCCTAAGTTTGAACAAGCTAATTTAAGTCCTTAGAAGCTCTTTTGAAGTTTTTAGTAGCAATATAACAAGTTAGAACCATTTTTTACCCACTGTGGGAATTGTGGACTGTCAAGAGCTATAACAAGCTCAATTCAGCCACAAGCTTGTTCAAGCCATTTTCTTGGCATTATTGCATCTCAACTCGTTCACTTAGTCAATCTTTAAAGATCCTAGGCCATTGCACAAGTGTGCAAGAAAGTAGCACCAAATCAGTAAGCAAGACTGCATACTGCAGTCCTTGTTGTTGGTTTTTTCGAATCTTTGGAATTTTCTAACTCCCAAACCATAAGCTCGATTAAGTTAGTTCTTTTTGATTCTTAAACACCACTAGCTTGTCTCAATAGGTGATTTTTATCACGATTTTTAGATCACTCTAAGGCCTCGAAAGTTGCCCTCGAACAGACCCCATTTTGCCCTGGTGTGCGCAAATACCAGCAACCAACTTAGTTCTATAAAGCTTTAAGCTTAATTGCAGCCCCCATAAGCTGTTTTTGCAGCTTATTTCGTGAGTTCAAAAATAAGTCCAGTTAGAAAAAAGTCATATTATTAGCTTATAGTTAATTTGCAAAAAGAAAATCTCAAAAAAATAAAAGTAGCAAAAAAATTGTTAAACTGGGTTTCGAACCCAGACCTTACGTACACTAACCCAAGACTCAACCATTGTGCTAGTGCTTCCTTTTCATTAAATGTTTGCATTTTTTAATATTTAATATATTGTAGCATTTTAATATAAATAAGCTTATTTGCTTACCAGCTTATTTTTAGCTTATCCGTATAAGCTAGTTTTTCCACTTTATTTTTAATAGCTTAGTAATCACCTTAAGTTTTTAATAAAAAAGTTTTGCAATTTTTAGAATAGTTTTGCTATTTTTTAATCTATTTATTTAGTTTAACTAGTAATTAAATTATAATAAAAAATATAAAAGTCTAAAAAATATAAATCTTTTTTCCATAATTTTCTTTTGTCATTTTTAAGTTATAAAAAATATTAGATCACTTGTAGAGTTTATTTTACATATATCTTAGTTATAATCGCGTTTTAATTAGTTCCCGACTCGCGTTTTTAGTGTAATTTAGATTAAACGATTCAGAAAAATAGTGATAGCTTCTATTTAATAGATTTTATCTTGTTAAAGCAAAATCAAAATATCTGATTCATCAATCACTCTAATCCAAAGCTTTTCACAGTTTTCCATTCACATCTCGTTGGGAAACGATCCGGGTGATCACTTGCCTGGTTTCACACACTACACACGAGCATTCGTTTTCAGACTGTTTGCCTTTTATCATTTATTACGGTTGACCATTCACAAGTGGTTGACTTGTGTGATAGAGAAATAAAAGACAGCCGTTTTCGGACGGATCAAATTTTGGCGCCGCTGCCGGGGAGGTGTGCTGCGACTGTTGTGTAAGTTTTAGCGATTAGTGATTCGAGATCCTTCTCCCAAGAAGTTCCTATTTCCCAAAAACAATATAAAATACAAAAAAATATTTTCTTTTCTTTTCTATATATATTATTATAATTATCATATAAATTAAAAACCCAAAAATATTTTCCACTTTCTTTAATAATAACAAGTAAAAATTAACCATCGAGAACCAAGACTGAGCACTACCTAACTGGGGGTGCGACCATAATAAGTTCCCAAACTTAAGATAAAAACTTGCCTTTGTATCACTTGCGAATATCGGCTCACCTTTAATTGATAAACAAACTCTAACGGAGGTTCTAGGATAGTCTGACATTAAATTGTCGGACTGAAAGAAGCGGGTTTTTAAGGAGCGTAACTGCCCACCTTTGCTTCTCCGCCACTCTGTGCGTTTGTCAGTTAGAGAGCTACCGTACGCCTGTTGATTATTGGTTTAAGTTCACTTGTGTTTTTTCTCGATCTTGATTTTTTAATAGAAAAATATTGTTTTCATAAAATCCAAAAAGAATCTTCTTACCCTTTTCTGAGTTTCCTCCACTATACAGGATTCTTAGTCTCGTCTTAGTGCATGCGCACTCGTTCTTCTAGGTCTACAAGCCCTCTCCGTGAGCTTGGAAAAATACCTCGAAGACGTCGTAGACGTTCTGCTCCGTCAGTCGTACCCGAGTTACGTACTGAACCCATTACCAATATCATCATGGCAGAAGACCGCCCTATGAATGAGCTTCTCCAAGCTCCCACCACTGGGTACGGAGATGCCATTGTTGTTCCAGCCATCGTGGCTGAGAATTTTGAGCTTAAGACTGGGTTGATAAACCTGGTAACCCAGCGGCAATTCTATGGTTTTGAAAGGGACGATCCTCAAGATCACATTAGATGGTTCAATAAAATCACATCCACCATCAAATGCAAAAGTGTCCCTGAGGAATCAATAAAACTTCTTCTTTTCCCGTTTTCCATCGATGGGGCAGCCCGGATTTGGCTTGACAAACAACCCCCTCGATCGATAACAACATGGGAAGATTTGGTTCAGAAATTCGTGAATGAATTCTTTCCTCCTTCTAAAACCACGCATCTCAAAAATGAAATCATGAAATTCACTCAAAGGTTTGATGAACCATTTGGAGAAGCATGGGATCGTTTCAAAGAATTGCTCCGCAAATGTCCTCATCACGGTTTCACCGATTTGATGCAGATGGACACCTTCTACAGTGGGTTAAACCCATCTGACCAAGATTCTCTCAATGCCTCAGCTGGAGGTAATTTTCTGAGCAAATCCACTAAGGAAGCCATTGCTCTCATTGAAAATAAGTCTAAGGTCCGCACTACACGAAACAGGACATATAACTCCCAGGCTAGTGCTGGTCCTTCCACTTCATCTCCCGTGAGTCAGTCCAGTACTGATACTCAGCTTGCTGAACTCACGAAGGTTATTCAAGCTTTGGTTTCCTCCACACAAAAGAAAGAGTCCGCTCCGCAAACTTCTCACACTGCTGAGGTTAAAAAAATAGAAGTTTGTGTTACTTGTGGTGGTCCTCACGCTTACTACAATTGTACTGCCACCGATGGCAGTACATTTGATGTCAATGCTATAGCCGGAATATCCAATCAAGGAGGTAATCAATACCGTCCTCAAGTGGACCCAAACCACCGTGCTAGCAATCAATTTGGACCACCCGGATTTCCTCCTCCCAACAATCCAAATAGGAGTAATCCTAATCAACAGAGAGGGCAGAACATGCAAAATCAATTTACTGCCCCAAACAATCAATACCCACCCCAGAGGGGTAATCAAGGGTATTCAGCTCCGAATCATCAAGGACCTCTCCCAAATGAACTTGATAACTACATCAAGTTTAATGAGAACAAAATGAAGGCAATACAAAATCAGATATCTGGATTGAGAAATGAATTTCAAACTACAATATACAAGCAAGGAACTGAGCTTAAGAATGAGCTTTCTAATAAAATTGATCATTCTCAAAGCGAAGTTAAGAATATGCTTACCAGTCTCATGAATCATATCAATCCACCTTCTACCTCGGGAGGTCTTCCTGGTAATACCATTCCAAACCCAAAGGGTGAACTGAAAGCTGTCACCACACGCAGTGGTAAAGCTTATGATGGACCCACTATTTCTACTACCACTTCTTCTTCTCTCCCCAAGGTAGTGGAAAGTGAACCTGAGGTGACTGAGGACAAGGAACTTCCTATTAATAACGGAGGTGCCGACACCGTCCTACCTCAAGTTGTCCAGAAACCAAAACCCAAACCAGGAGTTGTTTTTGAAATCCCTGTTGAAAACCCTAAATCCAAACCTTCTATTCCTTATCCATCACGTTTACATGAGCAAAAGCTCCGCGAGAAAGCTAGTCAGCAAATGGAAAAGTTTTTCAAAATTTTCCAGGAATTACATTTCGATATAAGCTTTGCGGATGCCATAATTCTGATGCCCAAATTCGCATCCACAATCAAACACATGTTGAGCAACAAGGAAAAGCTGTTAGAAATGGCAAAAACTCCGTTAAATGAGAACTGCTCAGCAGTTATCTTGAAAAAGCTTCCGGTGAAGCTTGGAGATCCTGGAAGGTTTCTACTCCCTTGTGTCTTTCCAGGAATGGTTGAATGCTACGCCTTGGCCGATCTTGGTGCAAGCATTAACCTGATGCCTTATTCAGTCTGGGAAAAACTTTCTCTTCCTGCACTCACTACTACCTGCATGACTCTTGAGCTTGCAGATCGTTCCACATCTCTTCCTCGCGGCATTGCGGAGGATGTATTTGTGAAAGTGGGAAAGTTCCATTTTCCGGCTGACTTTGTGGTTGTGGATTTCGATGCTGATCCTAGGGTTCCTCTCATTCTTGGGAGAGGATTCCTAAAAACGGGACATGCTCTCATTGATGTATTTGAGCATGAAATCACATTACGTGTGGATAACGAAGCTGTTACTTTTAACCTCGATCAGACTTCGAAGTACTCTTCAAATAAAGATCCTGAATCGGTTAACCGAATCGATGTCATTGATATTGTTTCAGAGGAGTACTCACAAGAGTTTCTTGGTTATTCTCATAATTCTGTGAGTGGGGATACCACCACATCTTCTCTACCTATCATTTCCGACTCTTCCCCTTCTCTCACTCCGTTTGAGGGAAGCAATTTCAATTTGGAAGAGATCGAGGCTTATCTCGAGTGTGATTCATTTCTGGAAGGAATTGATGACGCTGAGATTGATCTGGAGGGAGATATTCTTCTTCTTGAGACATTGTTAAATCAGGACAATTCTCCTCCACTCCCTCCCGTTGAACTTCATAATGAGGAAATCAAATCGGTTGAGAAAAACGATGAATTTCCTGAGGTCGAACTCAAAGACTTGCCACCTCATCTTGAGTACGCATTTTTGGAGGGTGATGATAAATTACCCGTCATTATTGCTAAAAACTTAAGTGATGAGGAAAAGACTGCTCTAATAAAGGTCTTGAAGTCACACAAGCAAGCAATTGCTTGGAAACTCTCCGACATAAAGGGTATAGACCCTGAATTTTGTACTCACAAAATATTAATGGAGGATGACTTTAAACCAGCAGTCCAACACCAACGAAGGGTAAATCCCAGAATCCACGATGTTATCAAACAGGAGGTTATCAAACTTCTTGATGCAGGATTGATTTACCCCATCTCTGATAGTCCTTGGGTTAGTCCCATCCACTGTGTTCCAAAAAAGGGTGGCATAACTGTTGTCACAAATGAGGAGAATGAGTTGATTCCAACTCGATTGGTTACTGGGTGGCGTGTTTGCATTGACTATCGTAAGTTAAATGATGCCACCCGAAAAGACCATTTTCCTCTGCCCTTCATGGATCAGATGCTTGAGAGATTAGCGGGAAACGAGTACTATTGTTTCCTTGATGGTTTCTCGGGTTACTTTCAAATCCCTATTGATCCACAGGATCAAGAAAAGACCACATTTACATGCCCTTACGGAACCTTTGCCTATAAACGTATGCCTTTTGGCTTATGTAATGCTCCAGGCACGTTCCAAAGGTGCATGATGTCCATATTTTCCGACATGATCGGGAAAACGATGGAGGTCTTTATGGATGACTTCTCAGTCATTGGGGATTCATTCGAAACATGTCTCTCCCATTTAGAAAACATGTTGAAACGGTGTGAAGACACCAATCTTTGTCTAAATTGGGAGAAGAGTCACTTTATGGTCAAAGAGGGCATTGTCCTCGGCCATAAGATATCAAAGAACGGGATTGAGGTTGACAGATCTAAAGTTGATGTCATTGGTAAATTACCTCATCCCACTACCGTCAAAGGTATTAGGAGTTTTTTGGGTCATGCCGGTTTCTATCGTCGATTCATACAAGATTTTTCTAAAATTGCCCGGCCTATGACTCATCTTCTTGAAAAGGATGCTCCTTTTATCTTCTCACCCGAGTGCATCGAAGCTTTTGAAACATTAAAGAAAAAGCTTACTGAAGCACCCATTCTGGTTGCCCCCGACTGGGATTTTCCCTTTGAACTCATGTGCGATGCAAGCGATTTTGCTATCGGTGCAGTCCTGGGGCAACGAAAAGCCAAACATTTTCAGCCTATCCACTACGCAAGTAAAACCATGACTGAAGCTCAAACTCATTACACCACTACAGAAAAAGAATTGTTGGCTGTGGTGTATGCCTTTGAGAAGTTTCGGCCATATTTAATCTTGACAAAATGTGTAGTGTATACGGATCACTCGGCTCTTAAATATCTCTTTGCAAAACAAGATGCAAAGCCGAGGCTACTCCGTTGGGTTCTCCTCCTACAAGAATTTGATATCACCATACGTGATAAAAAAGGAGCTGAGAACCTAGCTGCTGATCATCTGTCCCGATTAGAGAACCCACACCAAGATGTTTTCGAGAAAAAGGAAATAAATGAAACATTTCCTCTTGAGACACTCAGTGCGGTTGCTTTTCGTGGAGATTCTACTACCCCATGGTTTGCCGACTTCGCAAATTACCATGCGGGTAACTTCATAGTGAAAGGGATGTCGACCCAACAGAAGAATAAATTCTTCAAGGATGTTAAACATTACTTCTGGGACGACCCCTACTTATTCAAAATCTGTGCGGATCAAGTCATCCGACGGTGTGTTTACGGACAGGAAGCTATTGACATTCTCAAAGCTTGCCATGCTGGACCCACTGGGGGCCATCATAGTCCAAACTACACCGCCAAAAAGGTGTTTGATTCCGGGTTTTATTGGCCCACAATCTATAAAGATGCCCAAGATCTCATCAAAACTTGTGAAGCTTGTCAGCGTCACGGTAATATTTCACAACGAAATGAAATGCCACAGAATGCTATTCAAGTGTGTGAAATCTTTGATGTCTGGGGCATTGACTTTATGGGGCCATTTCCATCATCTCGAGGAAATAAGTACATTCTCGTGGCTGTTGACTATTTGTCAAAATGGGTTGAGGCAAAAGCTTTACCCACTAATGATGCCCGAGTGGTTGTAAAATTCCTGAAAGCTCTGTTTGCCCGTTTTGGAACTCCACGTGCTATAATCAGTGATCGTGGTACGCATTTTTGCAATGACAAATTTGACAAAGTCATGCAAAAGTATGGTGTAACTCACCGTCTTTCTACTGCGTATCACCCACAAACAAGTGGACAAGTAGAAGTTTCAAATCGGGGTATAAAAAGAATTCTAGAAAGGACTGTAGGAGATAATCGTGCATCCTGGTCGGATAAGTTGGATGATGCACTATGGGCCTTTCGTACAGCTTACAAAACACCCATTGGGTGTACGCCTTACAAACTTGTGTACGGAAAGGCATGTCATCTACCGATCGAATTAGAACACAAAGCCTACTGGGCCTTGAAACATGCTAACTTTGACCTCCAAACTGCGGGTGATCACCGTAAAGTTCAAATGAATGAACTAAATGAACTGCGTGATCAGGCCTACGAGAACTCTTTGATCTATAAAGAAAAGACAAAGAAGATTCATGACTCAAAAATAAAGAACCGCGTTTTCAACGTTGGTGATCGAGTCCTTCTTTTCAATTCAAGATTAAAGATCTTCTCGGGCAAACTCAAAACCCGTTGGACTGGTCCATTCACTATCACTAAGGTTTATCCGTATGGTACCGTTGAGTTATCTCAAGCTGACGGTCCTAATTTCAAAGTGAATGGTCATCGTTTAAAACACTACTTTGGAGAGGACACACCATTCATGGTTGTCCCGGATCTTCAAACTTTCCCCATGAACCAATGAATGCGGGGATCGAGTCAAGCTAGTGACTCGGTGATCAAAAACATTAGCAAAGCATGGGTTTTCACCCGTGTCTCTGTTTTCTTTCTCTTTTCTACCATCTAGTGTGGGGGAGATACCCCACATGTTGTATATATGGAAATTTCAAAAAAAAAAAAAAAAAAAAAAAAAAAAAAAAAAAAAAAAAAAAAAAAGTGTGTGTGTATATAATAAAATAAAAGGCTATTAATATTTCCCTTTAACGTTCTAAGTGTTGGTTTAACAACCGGTTCTTTGAATATTGAGGGCAATATTCAGTTCTAAGTGTGGGGGGGAATTCTCGCGAATTTGATCAAATGTACCATCTAGTACCCCCATTTTAGCCAAAATTAAAAAAAAAAATTTTTTTTTTTTTTCTTTCTCACTTAGAACGCAATAAATGGTTATCAGTCCGCCATGTCTAACCCACATAAGGATTGGCTAATCCGAGAGCAAACGGCTCTTGGTAAAGATAAATCAAATCCGTTTATGGCTTACAATTTGCCCAAAATTGTATGGTATTCGACTCACCATATCTTCATAAGTGAAGAGTTGGCTAGCCCGCAAGGTTATGGCTTGTGGTAAAGGCAAGTGGAAATTCCATATTGGTAATCAGCTCACCAAAGATAATACTAATAATTTATCTAAGAGTTGGCTAGTCCAGAAGCAAACGGCTTCTGGTAAAGACAAATCAAAACCGTTGACAGCTTGTGGTTTGCTCAAAATCACTTGGTTATCATTGTACCAAAGTTCTTACTTGAATTGAAACAATTGGCTACTCCCGAAGTAATGGCTTTTGGTAAAGAGTCTTTCAAATCCATTAAATCTTCATAAAATATTGCTAGGGACTAGCAATAGTTTAGTGTGGGGGATTGATGAGTGTCTAAATACTCATCATTTTTACCTAATCTGAGCTGCCAAAACTCTCAAAAACACTCAGAAATGCATCATAATACTGAAATTATTCCAAAATTGTGTTTTATATGTCTCAGATGCAAAATGTTTAAAAACAGTTGAAAAGCGAACAAAGTTTGCATAATTGGCAGTTTCAGTCCCTCAACTTTTAAAAGTTGTCAAATCTAGTCCCTGATCACTAAAAACTTGTACAAATTTCATTATAGGTCCTTGGGGATTCATAAGTTGTTAAATAAGTCCCTTGAAGTTAAAAATTGCATAATTACAACTTTGGTCCCTCAACTTTGAAAAAATGTCAAATTTAGTCCTCGGGTATTTAAAATATGGAAATTATCAAAAATAAACCCTTGTACTATTTTTATATGGCATAATTGGTCCTTGTGATATGTATTGTGAATTTACAGGTTGAGCCCTTCATCTATTCAGAAATTACACCTTTGGTCCTTGTGATTTAATTATAAACCAAAATCCGGATCCAAACTAAACCCTTAACCCTATAATAAAAACACAACCCAACCCTTATCCACTACCCAACCCAGCCAACCCATAAACCAAGCCCAACCCTTTTAAATATAACCCGGCCCACTTCCCTTATTAACTAATTACGGGGTCAAACAAACACACCCAGAAAAGTCAAACTTTTCTTCTTCATTACCACTGACCCGCCATTACCATACCATCACACCCACAGGTTTCACTGCTAAACCACTCCCCATCAAATCCAACTCACCTAACAATACAAGAAACATTCAATGCTTCTTCTCCACTACCCTGATTTGCATTTATTGCAAAAACCTGCTTAACCCACTATTTCGTTTTTCCCGCCAAAAGTAGAAATGGGCAGCTGAGATCATGTCAGAGGAAATCAAGGGTGCTAAATGAATCAGAGGAAGATGATAAGAAGTTCCCACCTTAGTTTTTGTATATATAGATAAAATGTAATAGGAATTAGTAGTAGTTAATTTTAGTTTAATTGCAAATTTAAATTTCAGTCTTTCAATTCTTGTAACTCTTAATTTAGTTTTAATACAAGCTCAGTTCAGTATCTTTGTTCCATTTTCAAGTTATTTTGTACTCCAATTCGGTTATAATTAGTTATCAAGTTCTATTGTAATTCGAATAAGCTAAAAGCTCATTTAAAATCTATCAAAAGCTCCAATAAACCTTTTCATAAGCTCACATAAAGCTCTACATAGCTTCATGTAAGCTTATGTAGTGTTATTTAGCTCTTAATATCAAATTCGAAGTGAAGTCAACGAAAGTCAACAAAATAGCTTATAAGCTATTCTGGATCAAACAAGCTGAATTGGTGGAAGCTTTTGGGTTTAGAGGCTTCATGGGAAGCCCATAGGTAGTTCTTGGTTCCTAGTTCTTGGTCTCATTGCTAATTCGATTGTAAGTCTTGATTTTCATATTAGTTTAAAATTCAATTACTGTTCTATAAGCTTATTTAAGCTTGTATTTGTCATTTATTAGCTCATCATTAGTTCACTACAACTTTTCATTCAAGTCCTTTAGTCTAAATTGTCTTGTTCATCATTTCACCTTAAAAACTAAATAAAAGCCAAAAATAGTATATACAAGCTAGCTTAATTAAAATCACTTAATTTCCATTCACAAGTCATTTTCATAAGCTTAGTAACTTACCAGTCCAATTAGAATTCAATTCGAAGCTTATTAGAATCATTTCACTTAGAAAACATCAAAACAGTCCACTAAAAGACTGTTTGGGTTAGCACAGAAAAACCAGCCAAACACCCTTGATACTATTCCTTGACCACTAGCCTAAGTTTGAACAAGCTAATTTAAGTCCTTAGAAGCTCTTTTGAAGTTTTTAGTAGCAATATAACAAGTTAGAACCATTTTTTACCCACTGTGGGAATTGTGGACTGTCAAGAGCTATAACAAGCTCAATTCAGCCACAAGCTTGTTCAAGCCATTTTCTTGGCATTATTGCATCTCAACTCGTTCACTTAGTCAATCTTTAAAGATCCTAGGCCATTGCACAAGTGTGCAAGAAAGTAGCACCAAATCAGTAAGCAAGACTGCATACTGCAGTCCTTGTTGTTGGTTTTTTCGAATCTTTGGAATTTTCTAACTCCCAAACCATAAGCTCGATTAAGTTAGTTCTTTTTTATTCTTAAACACCACTAGCTTGTCTCAATAGGTGATTTTTATCACGATTTTTAGATCACTCTAAGGCCTCGAAAGTTGCCCTCGAACAGACCCCATTTTGCCCTGGTGTGCGCAAATACCAGCAACCAACTTAGTTCTATAAAGCTTTAAGCTTAATTGCAGCCCCCATAAGCTGTTTTTGCAGCTTATTTCGTGAGTTCAAAAATAAGTCCAGTTAGAAAAAAGTCATATTATTAGCTTATAGTTAATTTGCAAAAAGAAAATCTCAAAAAAATAAAAGTAGCAAAAAAATTGTTAAACTGGGTTTCGAACCCAGACCTTACGTACACTAACCCAAGACTCAACCATTGTGCTAGTGCTTCCTTTTCATTAAATGTTTGCATTTTTTAATATTTAATATATTGTAGCATTTTAATATAAATAAGCTTATTTGCTTACCAGCTTATTTTTAGCTTATCCGTATAAGCTAGTTTTTCCACTTTATTTTTAATAGCTTAGTAATCACCTTAAGTTTTTAATAAAAAAGTTTTGCAATTTTTAGAATAGTTTTGCTATTTTTTAATCTATTTATTTAGTTTAACTAGTAATTAAATTATAATAAAAAATATAAAAGTCTAAAAAATATAAATCTTTTTTCCATAATTTTCTTTTGTCATTTTTAAGTTATAAAAAATATTAGATCACTTGTAGAGTTTATTTTACATATATCTTAGTTATAATCGCGTTTTAATTAGTTCCCGACTCGCGTTTTTAGTGTAATTTAGATTAAACGATTCAGAAAAATAGTGATAGCTTCTATTTAATAGATTTTATCTTGTTAAAGCAAAATCAAAATATCTGATTCATCAATCACTCTAATCCAAAGCTTTTCACAGTTTTCCATTCACATCTCGTTGGGAAACGATCCGGGTGATCACTTGCCTGGTTTCACACACTACACACGAGCATTCGTTTTCAGACTGTTTGCCTTTTATCATTTATTACGGTTGACCATTCACAAGTGGTTGACTTGTGTGATAGAGAAATAAAAGACAGCCGTTTTCGGACGGATCAGTGCTAGGCTATACAGCTCACACTACAAACATTGTATTCAATAATTTAACTAAACTCTATGAACTCACCAACCTTTGTGTTGACACTTTAGCATGTTTATCTCAGGTCCATAATGATCGAGGCTGGCACGAAGGAGCACAGATATTCAAGAGGGCTATAAATTTTATTATCATTCGAAAACTCATTTGATGTATTTTGTAAACATGGAACCATCTGGGACGTCATTTTGTAAACTCTGATATTTATATAATTTGAATGATAATTCCTTTTAAAACGACTCAGTTAGAGATTGTTTTCTATTATTATGACTGTTGTGCCATCGAGTAACACCCAGTTTGAATTCCGCTGCGTATCACGAAATTGGGGGTGTTACATTACGTTTCCGACTTCATTAACGGGATTGAGTGTGTACTTCTGGTTTTTGAGCTTCATACAATGAGACTGATTGCATCAATTCAACTACATGGGGGAAGTGGACTCTGGATACTTTTGGTATGCATTACTTCAGACTTCAGCATGAAGAAACGTGAGAAGAATTATTCAAGTGTAAGATGACACGTTGCTGATCTATTTGATGATCCCCAAACGGAGAGTCACGATGATTATTCTTAAAGGAGCAGCAATATTTGATGTGGTTTGCTACGATTTCCGTTGTACATTTACCTTATGTAAGCTTGAAAGAGAGCTTTGAAACTGCTCAAAAGAAGATTGTCGGTATGGGGGGAAGCTATCAAAGCTTCACAATTGAGAAGGCTCAAGTTCAGACGATTATTCAGGAGCCTTGAAAGCTTTGGTGGTGAAAGTTTAAGAGATGTTGACTACAAATTTCTACAACGTACAGAACGTATCCTCATTTTGGTATTCATGTCAACATCTTATTAAATTGAATAATATAGTTTGTACATACCTTATACCAAAATATAAATAGAAAATATATAACCAAAATGTAAACAGAAAATTACAAAACCAAGAAAAACCATATAAAAATCAGAAAAATAGAAAATACCAAAAATAGTTTTTCAATGCATGTCTTCTGGTATCGATAACATTTACGGTCCTAGAAATGTCATTCAATAATGACACGGGTCTTTAAATGAAGTTCGAGCAGAAGTTCAAAAAGTTTTCAAAACATGCCTAAATGGCTTGCTATTACTTTAGATAGCAACCATCGTTTCAAAATGGGGAAAGCACGTCGCCAAAAAGACGGTTGTTCCTCCCACTGGGTGAAGTTCACCCGGGCATGGATTACTTTATATCCATGTTTTCCCGATTTGATGTACGTTTCAGTGCATCATTTCTTGTAAAGGAAGAGAAATCTTCTTTGTATGCAAATAATTTTTCCTTCTATGATTCTTCTGAAAATTATTTGTGAGACACTTAGTGGTAACATGTTGTTTGAAATTCTTTCAGACTTGGATTGTTCATAAAATTTGTCACTCAATCAATGACTATAGCTCTTTAACTAGAATACGGGTCATTGATTGAGGGGGAGAGTGATTTCAAATTTTATATTATCAAACGGGTTTCTTGGTTATCTCATAATTGCTTGAAAAGGTTTTGTAGTTAATGGGGTATTTGTTGAAGAGGAACTTACTAAGCTTTATCTCAAATGGCCAAATGTGTTAGTTGTTAGAAAGATTAGGGCATTATGTGCAATTTGCGTATAGTTTCCTAGCTTTATGTAATTAGAAGGTCCATTTGTGTCACTTTGGAATCCTCGGTTAATCCCCTAAATACTTTAAAACTCAAAATCTAAAAGAAGGTAGAAAACCCATTGTGTTTGATGTTATTGAATACTCCACTAACATTTATATGATCTGATTGAATGAGTTTCATATGTTGATTGACTTTTGTTAGTCGATTGCTGCTTAATTGTTGTTGATTTAGTGCATGTACACTCAGGATTTGCTGAGGTATGTAGCTATCATGTTAGAATATTGTCCCTAAGCTCCTGAGTTGAATGTTGAAATATGAGTGAATTGCCATGTTCATGATTGTTGATTGCTCTTCATGCTAGATAGCGGTTTGATGTATTTCCTGACTGTGGTTTGATTAGGAGATGAATATGGTATTATGAGTTGGCAAGCTGCTGCGTGGTAGCTATTAATGAAAAGTGAATCTGTATGTATGTATATCTGTGTTGATATTCTTATGCAGATTCCATGGCCGATATGAATGTGCCTGCTCCCGCTCTAACCATTTGATCAGATGTTCAAACTCTATTGACTGGCTCTGAATTCACCACAACAACAACATCATCAACAACAACAACAACACTGTTATCACCACCACCACCTTCAGTTCTACAAAGCATTACTTATTCTGGTCTAGCCAAGTGGGGATCTACAACTTTTTTGGGAAATTTTTGTTGGTGGATGGATAATTGATGTTGACTACTCACTTCCTCAGAGAAGCGGATGATCACATCGTCTGTGCAAAAGGTCAACATCATCTGTGTCGTAACAGTTACTTTGTACATAATAAGCAGTGAATAAAATGTGGTTGTTATGTGTCAGTGTATGATTTTTTAATTCAAAATCTTCCAAACCTATCATACCTGACACTAACATTCTCCCTCATAGATTGAGGGGGAGCATCGTAATGTTCCATTATCAGCATATATTGAATCTGACCACATTTTCTCCCAAATTTTCTAAACATATTTAAATCAATTGGGATCCCAAATCTCAAAAGGTTTGAAATTTTTGATCGGGGGAGAGAATGTGATTTAAATATGAAAATCTGATAAAAATGTGATCTTTTGGACCCAAGTGTAGGCTCTCCCATATGTGCTAAACTCTTTCGTATATCGATGCACATATTGAGGGGCAGCAAATGATTTATGATGGCAATTGTGAAAATATACCAAAGACCGACCATTTTATTTACTGCACTGGAGGTATAAGGATGATAAGGTTAGGTATCAGTTCCCATGATCCAGCCAGAACCGGAGGGATCTTCCCAGGGACAATCCTCTAGTTAGAATAGAAGTCCTTAGGAATGATTAAAAAGGAGAAAAGTGAATAAGGGAAGAGTGCCGACTAAGATGGAGCTAGTACTGGAACAAACCCAACAAGGTACTAGTGGTGAAGTCTTGGTAAGCACTGAAGGGGTTGAAGAATGAAAAAGAAATGTAAAGATAAAGGGTGAAAAGAAAGAAGCCCTCCTTACACTCTAGGCAGAAACCGGGTCAATACATATGCTGTCAGCAATCAATTTTTCTCCCAAATTTTCTAAACATATTTAAATCAATTGGGATCCCAAATCTCAAAAGGTTTGAAATTTTTGATCGGGGGAGAGAATGTGATTTAAATATGAAAATCTGATAAAAATGTGATCTTTTGGACCCAAGTGTAGGCTCTCCCATATGTGCTAAACTCTTTCGTATATCGATGCACATATTGAGGGGGAGCAAATGATTTATGATGGCAATTGTGAAAATATACCAAAGACCGACCATTTTATTTACTGCACTGGAGGTATAAGGATGGTAAGGTTAGGTATCAGTTCCCTTGATCCAGCCAGAACTGGAGGGATCTTCCCAGGGACAATCCTCTAGTTAGAATAGAAGTCCTTAGGAATGATTAAAAAGGAGAAAAGTGAATAAGGGAAGAGTGTCGACTAAGATGGAGCTAGTACTGGAACAAACCCAACAAGGTACTAGTGGTGAAGTCTTGGTAAGCACTGAAGGGGTTGAAGAATGAAAAATAAATGTAAAGATAAAGGGTGAAAAGAGAGAAACCCTCCTTACACTCTAGGCAGAAACTGGGTCAATACATATGCTGTCAGCAATCAATTTTTCTCCCAAATTTTCTAAACATATTTAAATCAATTGGGATCCCAAATCTCAAAAGGTTTGAAATTTTTGATTGGGGGAGAGAATGTGATTTAAATATGAAAATCTGATAAAAATGTGATCTTTTGGACCCAAAGTGTAGGCTCTCCCATATGTGCTAAACTCTTTCGTATATCGATGCACATATTGAGGGGGAGCAAATGATTTATGATGGCAATTGTGAAAATATACCAAAGACCGACCATTTTGTTTACAGCACTGGAGGTATAAGGATGGTAAGGTTAGGTATCAGTTCCCATGATCCAGCCAGAACCGGAGGGATCTTCCCAGGGACAATCCTCTAGTTAGAATAGAAGTCCTTAGGAATGATTAAAAAGGAGAAAAGTGAATAAGGGAAGAGTGCCGACTGAGATGGAGCTAGTACTGGAACAAACCCAACAAGGTACGAGTGGTGAAGTCTTGGTAAGCACTGAAGGGGTTGAAGAATGAAAAAGAAATGTAAAGATAAGGGGTGAAAAGAAAGAAGCCCTCCTTACACTCTAGGCAGAAACCGGGTCAATACATATGCTGTCAGAATCACTTAGTTGATTGCTGACATTGAAGACAAGTATCATGGACCCAGTGATACGCTGCACAACCCTCCCTAGCCACTCAAGGTCCCTCAAAGGACTCTTGTTTCATTTGTCACGGAGATCAATACATTTCTATCGTCTCTCTCACTCCGAGTTAGACGATATTGAATAGGTGGCAGTCCTCTCCAGCCTCTGATCACTAAATCAAAACGCACTATTGAGTCTAGAGCCAAGAGATCATCCATAAATCTCATTAGGACACATTTCCAATATGCTTGTTGTTTCATACACCGTGAAAAGTAAGAAAACATATATTAGGAGTCCTACGCATTATCCCTGTGGTATTGCCAGAACATCCGAGTGATACGAAAGTATTCACAATGAAGATGGAAATCCTTCCGGAGCCAACATCAAACAAGCTCTTGGTAGGTGACATGTGAGATCCTTCATGGATCAAACTAGTGACAACTGGAAAGAAACGATGTGGCGATTCACATTTGAATCAAACTTGTTCCAGGAAATGGATTGACGGATGCTTTTGGAAAACCATTCAATGTGCTTACCAACTAAGTTTCGAGTACATTGATTGTTAAAATTTTCAAACAAAAGTGTTTACGACTGAAATGTGATTCAATTTATAAAACCCTCGTCGTGTTGCACAAAATGTTTATCCAGTGACACGCGAGTGATTTTTCTAATCAATTTCTCATCAATCTGTGGGTATTTAATTCACTGATTCACTCTACCGTGCTGTCTGCTTTGAGACGTTCCGGTATGAGAACATGCTTAGTATGATGATTCTGACATTAATTTGTTGGAAGACTCATTACTACAAGCTGGAAATTCCTGTCAAGGAGAATCTTCTTTAAAGGGGATTCTACCTGATCACAGGTCGGTCTTCACAGAACCGAAGGTTAATCCAACCACACCGAACGAATGACAAAGCCATATTCGTTCTCCAACTTTATTGCTAACTGTTTTATTTCAGATTCATATAAAAATGGTGGTGGTGGTTCCTGATTCCAGTAGAGACGTGTCAATCAACACTCCATGCTCACGCTTACAAATCATTATCAAAGACATCATGATAGTTGAAAGACCTACAACACAGCTTCCAAAACTCTAATAAAAGCTATCATGATCCATAAAAGTGTGAGCATGGGAGTCCAAAGGTCACAAAAAATACATGGAGGTAATAGTACTACAACGGATGAGCTCAGAGATTTACGGTGGCTGATGATCTCAAAGAAGGCTCCAAGATCACAACTTCACATGGAGACGATGCTGCAAGATGACTTGAAGACATATGTTGGATGATAAACTCAAAGAATCCTCAAAGATCATCCAAGACAAAAGATCAGTCATCAAAAGTTCGTTGCTGAACGCACAAAGATCAATGACTTTGAAGAATCAAGAACTACGAGCTAAGAAGACAAACACACTTGATAGAATGCTAGAAGTCAAAATATTATTTCCTGGGTGACCTCCCTTAGGGGGAAATTGTTAGAAATATAAATATTCATGCGAAGACTCGGTCACCTCGAGTATTTGTCAGCATTAACTAGCTTGTAGAACTATTAGTATTATTATTATTATTAGCTTAGTTACCATTAGTATTTGTGGAGTGGGTCGGGTCTTTACCCACTGTCAGCTCACTCTATAGCCCACTCGGGGCACTTATGTATGTTAGTATAAATACCCCTCTCCACCTAGGGAGAGGGTTGGAACTCCTCATTCACTTAATCTAATACATATCACTTTCTCTCTCTAGTTCCCAACTTCTCTTTCTCTCTCTAAATCCATTCGGCCAAATCACATCTTATGTTTGTTTAAGTGTTATGAATATGCTCCACCACCTTCCCAAGCCACTCCTAACTCACCATCTCCACCTAATGCTCATTCTAAAACATCATCTACTAGAACAACATCTTCATCATCTTACTCTTTGAACACCATGCCATCATCCATGGACTACACACTCTCACCCATCACCCTATTGGATTATGCCATACCAACCCCATCACCTACATACTCACCACCACATCCTTCTCCAATCATGGGCCAACCTATCCAACTTCATCCGGTTGATATACATAGTGCTAATTGCCTATGTTGCCTTCACAACCGTAGCCTCATCTTCTCTTTAAGAGATGAGATACACTTGTTCTCCTATGTGGAGCATCTTTCGACACCACCACCGCCTCCAATCATGTCACCCTCTCCACCTCCCACTAGCCCATTTAACTAAACATATTCATGTTTAGTTTCCAACAATAAACACTTAGGATCCCTTTTGGAAATGAAGCTTATCTTAGGGCCTCTTTCCACTCAAGATTTATATGTGCTTCTTTTAGTTTGTTTTTATGTTTATGTTGTAGTCATACTTCATGTATGACATTTCTTTCGATTAATTAATGGGCTTATTATGTGCTTGTCTTATCTTTTATGGTTTTTGGCTTTTTAGCCCTTTTCTTAGTTTATGGTTGGATATTTGTTTTGGTTGCTACATGTTAGATATTGTATATGTGTCATCTAACTTTGTTTTGTAGTAAGAACCATTGCTCGATTCCTTGGTGTCCTCCAAACAAGGGGGAGTATACATCAAGGGGGAGCCTTAGCAACCTTTTTGCCTCGATAAAAGGGGGAGAAATGAGATATAAACTCATGCTAAAAGCTTGTTAAAATTAATTTTAACTTAAAATGAGTTTATGTTTTGTCATCATCAAAAAGGGGGAGATTGTTGATACAAATAATGTTCTAAAAACGTTATTTATATCTTTCGATAACTTCATGTTTTGATGATAACAAAATGTGAAAATATTTTACGTTAAAATTAACGTAAACAAGTTTTTAGTCGAAAGATCTCGTTTCTACGTATATCACTCTATGTATGAACAAACAAATTTACAACTTGACAAATGATCAAAGAAGTGAATTTGTGTTTCAAACTTCTCATTTTTAACGTGACAAAACTTTTTTTCAAAAATATACCTTACAAGTTATTTTTTAATTATAAAGAAATGTTTTATTCGAAAAATAAGTTTAAACATCATAACAGCTATTTTCCCTCCCAAAATCAGCTCCAAACTTCTACAAATAAACTTTCACCACTAAAAACAAAATTTAGAGCGTCTTTGTCTGGCACAGTACCACGGTACCACTAAATTTAGTGGTACCATGTGACATTTAGTGGTGCCGTGTCTTTATAACGGCCAGATTTCTTCTGCCTATAAATACCAGCCCTCTTCACAGTTTTTGGGCATCATTTTTCACACATAACTTTCTGAGTTTAAAACTCTTATCACTTCTTTTCTTCTTGATCATTTAGTTTAGTTTTCTTTTTCGTTTAAAGAGTGATCCAATCATCCAACCACAAGATCACCTTCATTCCTCTACTAGTGCAAGAGAAGAATACAAGGTATCAAAGAAGATAAAAAGTGTTGTAGTTATAGTTAGTGCACTAGTAACACTTGTTACATACTTGTTGTATCCTAGCATACATCAAGTACATTTTATTTTGAGTATTTTGTGAGAGTAGATCATTGTGATCTTGTTGAGATCTTGGAGATCTCCTGTAGCTTGTGAGCTTGTGAGTATCTAGATCAAGGGTAGATCGGGTAGATAGAGTCAAGTGAGAGTAGATCATTGTGATCTTGTTGAGATCTTGGAGATCTCTTGTAGCTTGTGGGCTTGTGTGTAGATCAAGAGGAACAAGGGTAGATCGAGTCAAGCGTGTTGATTGTGTGAAGTAGTAAGGATCGTGTGGATCGTGGTAGATTAGTACTAGCTAAGATTAGTACTCGACATTTAGCTTAGTGCCGGAAATAAGGATAATTGTATGGTTTTCTCCGCCTGAAGGGAGCTTTGTTGACATAGTTCTTAGAACTCTCGAGTGTGGTACTCGGGGAGTGGAGTAGGGCGAAGAAGAGATTCGTGACCGAACCACTATAAATCTCTTTGTCCCGGTTTGATCTTTCCATCTCATTTCTTTTTATTTATTGTTTATATTAGTTAATATTGTTTAGTGTTCATATTGGTGTTGATTGATTTCACAAAAGAATCGAATCAAAGTTTTTCACAAGTAAAGTTTTAAAACGAAACAAAAACCGGTAAAACTATTCAACCCCCCCCCCCCCTTCTAGATTTTCACATTTTAGTATATAAGATATATATATATATATATATATATATATATATATATATATATATATATAATATATATATATATATAAAGATCAAATAAAAAGACAAATATCCGTACACTATGTAAAAAGACTATATAATATATATAATATATATATATATATATATATATATATATATATATATATATAATAAAGATCAAATAAAAAGACAAATATCCGTACACTATGTAAAAAGACTTTTTTATAAACAAGTTCGCGAAAAAATTTAAAAAAATTTCACAAGATCGGGTATGTTGTTACATGAAAAAGTTGTGAAGGAAGTTTTTCTAAAAGTGGATACTTTTTCCGAAAACAATTATGAAAAAATACGTTTGTGTATTAAATCGCTTTTTTGTGCATCAAAAATTCGTTTTTGCACCCAACTTCTTTTGACTTTTTTCATCAAAATAACATTACGCATCTAACTAAAACAAGTTAAAAATTTTGTGCATCAAAATTTTTTTGCGCATCAAAATTCGTTTTTTGTGCATTAAAAAAATGTATAAAAACTCAAAATTAGAAAAACTTTTTTCACAAAAGTTTTATGCACCAACGTACCTAATCTTGCGGAATTTTTTTTGATTTTTTGAGAACTTAAAAAAAAAAATTACGTAGTTTACGGATATTTGTCTTTTTATTTTAACTTTACCATATATATATATATATATATATATATATATATATATATATATATATATATATATATATATATATATATATATATATATATATGCTAGTTACAAAGCCCGCCCGATGGGCGGGCATGACTTGTAATTTACGTAGATAGGGTTATGCTATTGTTATTTATGTACTATTTAGTATGAGTTGGTGTATAATACACATTTTATACATTTAAAATACGTGTGTTTTGTTTGGTTTTTTATATAATATTTCCGAATGCATATGTTTCATGCATTTACGTAACCGTATCCTTTGATGCAGTATTTAGTTGACATTGTTGTCTACTATATGTGATATACATTTACAATATATGTTTATTAATTATCTATAGTCTTGTATTTTGATTGTAGGTAATCATTATTATGTAGTATAGATTTATTTAATTGTAAGACTTAAATGTCAACTTGTCTCATTTATGGTTTCATTTCCGATCAAAATAATTAACATACTACCTTTCCTTGCTACTGTTGATCATTTTTAACGACAGCCAAAGTTTGAATCCATTTTTTTTCCTGTTTTTTTTTTCTTTAATTTATAAGGCGAATATGAATGCTATTTTAGTATAACAGTATTTGTTTTTTATAAGTTTTTGTAACAACCCGTAATTTTCCAGATTTATTTTTATACGAGATTATCCTTTTTTCTCATTTACGAACCCTTCCGAGCTCATCTGACTCAAAAACGTGAAATTTATCTCGCAAAACGTGGAACTTGTACTGGCACAACCGACGAATTGATTTGATTATTTTATTATTCGTGAGAAACGAGACGTATGAATAGTCATTCTTAACGGAAAAACGATTTTGGAATAACTTTTGGATGCTCGGGAAATATTTACAACACGATTTATTGGTCTCGTTGGCGTTTCGTTAAAAATATGAAGAAATTTACACAATTAGTCCCTGAGGGCGCGCTAGGGTTTGCCCTTAGTCCTACCTTCACCCTATAAATACCTTGTTATAAAATTTTTAGGGTTAAGATACCCATTTCCTTCTTCCCTGCTTCTCACAGCCGCATCTCTCTCCCTCTCTCCTCTTTATTATTTTTCGGCCACTGTTCCGGCCACCGGAGCTCCACCTCGGGTCACCACCTCTCACCGCCACCACCAACATAACCCTCACACTCTCCTCTCTCTTTTGGTACTTCACGCGCCACCCAAACACCCCAAACCCTCGTTATTTTGCTCCGTCGCCGCCAAAATCCACCCACCCTCTTTTTCGGCGAGATTTCCGGCGATACCTATTTGTAGCCATACAAGTGTAGATCGAAGGTTGTTTTAGTTGTTTTGGTTCGGATATCACCACTGCTGACACCACGTCGTTGCCAGCACCACCACAGCCACCACGGTCACCACTCGACCACTGCCGTCTTTTCCTCCCTCCCTCTCTCTTTCTCGACATGGTAAAACCGAGAAATAACCATTTGTTACTTATTCTTTGTTTTCTTATTCTGATGAATCGATTGTTGTTGTTTTTGGTTTTCGTGGATTGAAAACTAATAATGAAACGAGGTTATAATTCGTGATTTAAAAACTGGATTTAAACATATTTTGGGTATTGTTTCGTGTGGTAAGATTCGGTTAATATGGTGTTTGTTTGACTGTTCTTGAGTCTCGGCTTAGATTAGTTGGTTTGGGTTGTTTTGTGTAGAACACGAGGTCCACTGCCGAGACCCCATGGTCTCGGCATGGTAAGTTCATATTATTCTTGTTATGGTGATACTTGGATTTTAGCTACTCGTTATGAGTTAAACCCGTGAGGGTTCGGTTTTGAATATTTTGGCCATGCTTGTTTTGTTACTTGAGAAATTGTGTCGAGAGATTAGGATAGGGTCTGTTTGATGGTTGTGTTGGTGCCGAGGGTAAAAGCCGAGACCATTAGGGTCTCGGCAAGTCTCGTTGTGGTGTCGTTGTTGTTATTGATGATGTCGGAGTAGTTGCCGAAACCTAAGGGTCCATTTGGTTATGTGGGAACTTGGTTCGAGTCCGTTAGGGTGCGTTTATATTCGGTTTAGGGGGCACATTAAAAACAAATATGGTGCTTTTTGGTTTTAACAAAAGTGTCAAAATATTGTTGAGTTGTATCATTGGTTCGAAAACCACCTAGTATGCGTTGTTGTCACAGCCCGATTATGGGTACGTTTGGGTTGTGTTAAGAATCGGGCCGAAGCCCAATGGGGCTAAGAGTTGCGTTTGGTTTTATTTGAGTCACAAGTCCATAAGCTTAAAATATAAAAAGTATGTTCGGTTATAATTGGTTGGTGACACATTAGTACGTTTCGGGTAATAATTAGAATCGTGATTTGAATTTGAATACGGATGTTGATTATTATACTTGGACGTTTGGACAATTGTGAATCGTTATCAGACTTACGATATTAGATAGCGGACTTATTGAACATTTTGAGACTCGAGAAGGTATAATATATTAAACTCGAAAAGACTTTAATATATTAAACTCGGACCAGACACAAAATCTTCAATAAAACCAAAACTAATATTTACGAGAATAATAGCGAGACATAAACTTAGTAAATATTGTAATTTCAGTTTTGGTTAATCTAAGTCTCATGTTACTGATTCTCTCCATGGCCAAAAAAAAGAAGAAAAAACGAATCCCTTTTTGTTCGATAAACTCGTTCCTACGATTCATAAATCTTTAATAATTAATTCTCCATCTCATGGATCGTGGGTCGGTTACTTTTTAATTCGTTTTTTGTTCTGCGATTGGTTTGTTCTTCATTGCCTACCGTCCGATTCTTACCTAGTGGGTCGGTTGGTTACTTTTATTATTATATACGTGATTGCTGTGGGTTTTGTTTGATTCTTGCATGTTCTATCTTCACGTGGGGCGGTAATATTCTAATATAACAGATCGTCTCTGTTATTTAATTATTTACGTGGGGTTGATTTTCCCATGCAAGTTTTGAATTGTCCATATGGTTGTGATGTGCTTAACGTTAATTTAATATTCTGTTACTGCAAGTAAACCCGTTTTAGGGTTTGATGTCAACTGATTGTTCTATTGCGGGATGTTTGTCTTATGTACATGGGTTTTGGAGAGATGTAAGTTAAGTTTGAGGGAACCTTATTCAAAAACCCTACTTTCACATATGTGTATGCGTATGATCTATTCTTCGATCGTGTGATTGTTCTATGATGTTAGGGTTTTTAACCCTTGTCGCTAGTCTTTACATTCATTATACCAGATCTGGTAATTAATCAGACCTGGACGTATTACAAGACCTGCTGTTATTGACTTGGAAGTTAGGGTTTTGAAAACCCTATATGGTCGTTGTTGCTACTGGGTCCTTGAGGAGAGTTGTTGATCTGCTATTAATTTAGTGGTGCCCTCGTTTCTCATCAGACCTGGTGTCGATTGGTAGTTAGGGTTTTGGAAACCCTATGATTGTTTGTACATTGCTGCTACTGTTGGCGCTGCGTGATGGTGGTGGTAGTATACTTGGTAGTCATCGGTTTAAGTGTAAGTATGGCATGATCTGATCGTTATTGGGTTGGTGGTTTTGCTGATCGTATTCTTTATTATTACCATTCATGCTGCTTATGGGTCGGGTGATACCCTATGGTTCGTCTATGGCAGCCTCCAGCCACTTTGGTTTTCATTCAGATTCAAGTTGGTGTGGCGTTCATTGTGTTGCCATATGGTTCGTGTGGCAAACATCGATCACATGGTTCCATTTTGTGACTCATGGATTTGCGTTTGCTGATTATTCTGAAACCATGGTGTCGAACCATGGTTATTAGGATTCAACTAGAAGTTAACTGGAAGTTAGGGTTTTATGAACCCTATTATCTGCGTTTGTCAACTGGATGTGGTTTTATGAACCTTGTTTTTACATTTCGATTGTAATTTAAATGTAATTGGTTTTTCTGCGTTTAGCAGTTGTTCAGCTTAGTTACATTTGTAGAGTCAAATCGCCTATGTAACGGGCTGAGGGCATGGGATTCACCCATGTCAATTGTACTTCATTGTTTTTGGCGTAATATATTTACCAGGGTTTAAACCCTTTTACCCAAAAAAAATCTAAGTCTCAACGATTTGAGAAAAACTAATTTTATTAGTTAAACTTATTTTTATTATAAAACGTTTATGTTTTATACAAATTATTTGGGGATAACGGGGTAAATGTCGAAACGTACAAACTGAGTTATTTGAATTGAGGTGTTTGTTTGTCGTAAACTTCTAGAGTTGTCTTCCTTGGTTGAGTTCTCATCAGTATTCTCTTGAGTTTGTTGATGTCTATTCTCTTTGGCGTGAGTTGTCTGTCGAGTCCATGTCTTCTTACCACACCACACGAAACGTTGATACTAAGCTTTTGATAAGTTTTGAAATCAAGTAATCCACGAAAACTACTACACGCTGTCTTTTATAGACCTTATTATTTTGCGAGACGTGTTTTGAGATAATCGTATACGCATTAGGTTGTGCCGATCCTCGACCGTTGTGTACCGCCGTGCTTGTACCTCCGTGTACCGTCGCGCCGTATGTTTTGAGACCGTTGTGATATGCTCTAGATGCCAATCGTGTCAGTTGTGATCTTTGCATTGCTGTGACTAAGGTGAGTTCATGGCCCCTACTTTTACCGGTTTTCTAACTATTTTCGGGGGAGAATACATGCTCGTTTTTAACTAAACTCATGACTGTTTATTTGGAATACGTGAATTGGTTACTCTATTTTTACTATTTGGCTGACATATTTGATCTGGTTATTTGATGGCATTACGTGATTTATCTGGTATTCATGAGTGAAATCATTTAAACTATTTTATGGACCAACACTATTTTTTCGCAACTATTGCGTAGTTAGCCTAAGCTCCACTATATTTTCACATGCTTTCTAGCATGCCGTAACGTGCTTTCTAGCACGCATTTAACATGCTTTCTAGCATGCCGTAACGTGCTTTCTAGCACGCATTTAACATGCTTTCCAGCATGCCTTACATGCTTTCTAGCATGCCTGTACGTGCTTTCTAGCACGCATTTAACTTAGAGCTAGCGCAATAAACTATTTTATTATGGGTTGCATATCCCTTATCTTGGTCCACTATTATACTTTTTCTTAACCCGTGATTTAGGCAGTGTTAGCCTACGTCGAACTTGACTTGTTTGCGAACGATGATTTGAACTTGAAAACCTTTTGGTTCAACCAAACTGTTTTAAACTAAAACCTATGAACTCACGAGCGTAAGCTGACCCTTTTTAGCATGTATTTTCAGGTTTAAGGCTATAGTTTATCTCTGGAGGCGCTTGGCAAGGGGCATGGTCATAGACGACTCTGATGAATATATTTGGGACCGCTTTATTTATTTATGGGCCTTACTTCCGCACTAATTTCGAATGATGTAAATTTAATACTTTTGATAATGAATTTTCTTCTAAACGGTTGAGGTAAAACCGTTCTTTGAACCTTGTGTTGTGATACCAATTGAGTAGCACCCCAGTGACATGTAAGCTTCCGCTGGACCCAATTTTTGGGGTGTTACAGATTGGTATCAGAGCCAGGTTATAGAGAACTGGGTTTATTTTCTAAAACCTGGACTATAACCACTTTTATGAAAACTTAACCCTATGACCGACACGTGCCTGCCTGCCAAGCTGATGCCTCGCGTGTGATTTTGTTTGAGGTTATGATTGATATGACGAGATAATTGATGATATATTAGATGAGATGTTCATGATATACTTGACGAGTTGTTTAATGAGATGCTTGATTTTATATTTGTTTGAGATGTGTGCTTGACTCTTGGATATTTTATATCCGCTCGTTTTAGCTGTTCACTATAAGCATTTCCATATGCTTATACTCGCACCGAATCTGTCACTGAGTTACGCTATTTCCTTGCGTAATCTCACTATTGAATGTCGAGTTTGTACACTTGTCGTGATTTTTGGGAATGATTCTGGATATAATGGACATACTACTAGTATAACTAGGCTTAGTATTCCAAAATTCATTGAACCTCGGGTGAATATAGACTGATCACCTATATTCAACCAGGGACAGTGGGACATAGCCTGATCACCTATGTCCGACTCAGAGGTGAATTTTGCAATACTCAGAGTAGTTATAATGGAATTATGTCTGGGTTGGTCATTGATTTTTGGGATGGTACAGTTTTGCGTGTGTACACGGACATGGAATTTTACTTCCTCACACACAACACACACTACACACTGGCATCACAACACCGCATGAACCGTAATACTTCTGGCACCGCTATACGCCTCCATTACATGTAAATCCTATTTGCCGCCGTCTGGCCGTATCTTGCATCGGGTCGAGTTAGATCCGATTGGTACCGTTTGAATTTCGAGCTACTCACCTGTTACCCCTTAAGAGCGTTATAAGCCGTCCGAGCTTACTGGAACGTTTAGATTTGATTTTGACCAAGTTTGGTTTTGAATTTTTGCTACGTTTGGATTTGATTTTGGCTTCGTTTGGATTCAATTTTTGGCCACGTTTGGATTTGATTTCGGCTACGTTTAGATTCGATATCGACTACGTTTGGATTGGTTTTGATTCTGATTGAATTCGGATTGTTTGATTTTGTGATTTTGGACGTCATCCTGGTTTTGGGATTTGTTATTCGGCCTTGTTTTCGTTATGACCTTGTTACAGTCGCCTCTACCCTAAGTCTTGCGCTCAATCGATGATGTTCATCTTTCCGATTGGGACTGTTTAATCGAAGCAGTTCAATCAATGTTGTACCCTCTGATTTAGTACTATGTACATTACTGATCCAATCAACTGAGTGCTTGTAGTAATCAACATCTTCCCTCAGAGTTGTACTCTGAACTCGTTAAACTCTCCATTTGGCAGAGTTTCCACGCCAGCAGAAAATTTAAGACGTTAAGGAGTAACCTGAACCGCGATTCCTTGGGACAACCGCCTAACTTTTCACTCGTCCCTCGGAAGTACAAGTGATCCTTGCTACCTTCTTACCAGATAATTAATTACATCATGAACGAAACCTTGGAGGAAAATCCCGCGTCGCTACCAGAGTAATTGTTGATAATCCCACCTAATCTACTCACCTTCTGCTAATCGATGAAACGACAGTATTGGCAAACTTACTCGTCAATACTCATTGGAAATCTTTACTCGGCATAGAGTGTCAATTTTTACCATTATCTGATCGGGATAGTTGTTTCACATCAAATTCCTGGTAATCACTCCAAAGAGCCATGAGAACAGATTTGGATATGAATATTGTGTATCATCTCCAGACTGATGGACAAAGTGGAGGAATCATTCAAATGTTAGAGGACATATTGTATGATTGCGAATTCGAGTTCGGCAATGGTTGGGATAGACACCTCCCGTTGGCCAAATTCTCTTATAACGATACCTACGACTCCAGTATTCAACGGCACCGTACGAGGCACTTTCTGGTCGCAAGTGTCGTTCGCCGACTTGATGGGTAGGAGTTCAGGATACCCAACTTACTGACCCTGACTTTGTTCATCGAGACTACCGAAAAGACCGTTCAGATCAGAACCGAGTTACACGCTGCTCACGAGTCGTCAGAAGAGCATGCTGGCGAATGACGTAAATCTCTTGAATTCCCCGTTAAAGCCTAGATTATGCTTAAGAATTCACCACGGGAAGGTGTGATACGTTTAGTAAACGTGGAAAGCTTAATCTCACTGTATTGATCCTTTTGAAATCCTTGCTAGAGTTGAATCGGTAGCACACAGGCTCGAGCTACCGTCAGGACTCAGCAGTATTCGCAACGTTTTAATGCGCATTATGAAGAAATGACTTGCCGATGAGGCAACCACTATTCCTCCGGGAGCGACCCAGATTGATAAATGTTTAAACCTTGTTGAGAAACCTATCGAAATCATGAACCGTGAAGTCGAACGAATTTAGTAAAGTCGCATCCTTATCGACAAAGCTCGTCGAAGCTCGTGAAAAAGTCCTGAATTCACGTGAGAACGTGACGACGAATCCTCGTGTGTATGTACTCATCTCTTTTCAACCGTAACGAGTAACTTGAATTGAATCGCGAGGTCGTGATTCCGTTAAGGAGGTGAGGCTGTAACAATCCGTAATTTTCCAGATTTATTTTTATACGAGATTATCCTTGTTTCTCATTTACGAACCCTTCTGAGCTCATCTGACTCAAAAACGTGAAATTTATCTCGCAAAACGTGGAACTTGTACTGGCACAACCGATGAATTGATTTGATTATTTTATTATTCGTGAGAAACGAGACGTATGAATAGTCGTTCTTAACGGAAAAACGATTTTAAAATTTATGGAATAACTTTTGGATGCTCGGGAAATATTTACAACACGATTTATTGGTCTCGTTGGCGTTTCGTTAAAAATATGAAGAAATTTACACAATTAGTCCCTGAGGGCGCGCTAGGGTTTGCCCTTAGTCCTACCTTCACCCTATAAATACCTTGTTATAAAATTTTTAGGGTTAAGATACCCATTTCCTTCTTCCCTGCTTCTCACAGCCGCATCTCTCTCCCTCTCTCCTCTCTATTATTTTTCGGCCACTGTTCCGGCCACCGGAGCTCCACCTCCGGTCACCACCTCTCACCGCCACCACCAACATAACCCTCACACTCTCCTCTCTCTTTTGGTGTAGTTCACGCGCCACCCAAACACCCCAAACCCTCGTTATTTTGCTCCGTCGCCGCCAAAATCCACCCACCCTCTTTTCCAGCGATACCTATTTGTAGCCATACAAGTGTAGATCGAAGGTTGTTTTAGTTGTTTTGGTTCGGATATCACCACTGCTGACACCACGTCGTTGCCAGCACCACCACGGTCACCACTCGACCACTGCCGTCATTTCCTCCCTCCCTCTCTCTTTCTCGACATGGTAAAACCGAGAAATAACCATTTGTTACTTATTCTTTGTTTTCTTATTCTGATGAATCGATTGTTGTTGTTTTTGGTTTTCGTGGATTGAAAACTAATAATGAAAGGAGGTTATAATTCGTGATTTAAAAACTGGATTTAAACATATTTTGGGTATTGTTTCGTGTGGTAAGATTCGGTTAATATGGTGTTTGTTTGACTGTTCTTGAGTCTCGGCTTAGATTAGTTGATTTAGGTTGTTTTGTGTAGAACACGAGGTCCACAGCCGAGACCCCATGGTCTCGGCATGGTAAGTTCATATTATTCTTGTTATGGTGATACTTGGATTTTAGCTACTCGTTATGAGTTAAACCCGTGAGGGTTCGGTTTTGAATATTTTGGCCATGCTTGTTTTGTTACTTGAGAAATTGTGTCGAGAGATTAGGATAGGGTCTGTTTGATGGTTGTGTTGGTGCCGAGGGTAAAAGCCGAGACCATTAGGGTCTCGGCAAGTCTCGTTGTGGTGTCGTTGTTGTTATTGATGATGTCGGAGTAGTTGCCGAAACCTAAGGGTCCATTTGGTTATGTGGGAACTTGGTTCGAGTCCGTTAGGGTGCGTTTATATTCAGTTTAGCGGGCACATTAAAAACAAATATGGTGCTTTTTGGTTTTAACAAAAGTGTCAAAATATTGTTGAGTTGTATCATTGGTTCGAAAACCACCTAGTATGCGTTGTTGTCACAGCCCGATTATGGGTACGTTTGGGTTGTTTTAAGAATCGGGCCGAAGCCCAATGGGGCTAAGAGTTGCGTTTGGTTTTATTTGAGTCACAAGTCCATAAGCTTAAAATATAAAAAGTATGTTCGGTTATAATTGGTTGGTGACACATTAGTACGTTTCGGGTAATAATTGGAATCGTGATTTGAATTTGAATACGGATGTTGATTATTATACTTGGACGTTTGGACAATCGTGAATCGTTATCGGACTTACGATATTAGATAGCGGACTTATTAAACATTTTGAGACTCGAGACGGTATAATATATTAAACTCGAAAAGACTTTAATATATTAAACTCGGACCAGACACAAAATCTTCAATAAAACCAAAACTAATATTTACGAGAATAATAGCGAGACATAAACTTAGTAAATATTGTAATTTTAGTTTTGGTTAATCTAAGTCTCAACGATTTGAGAAAAACTAATTTTATTAGTTAAACTTATTTTTATTATAAAACGTTTATGTTTTATACAAATTATTTGGGGATAACTGGGTAAATGTCGAAACGTACAAACTGAGTTATTTGAATTGAGGTGTTTGTTTGTCGTACACTTCTAGAGTTGTCTTCCTTGGTTGAGTTCTCGTCAGTATTCTCTTGAGTTTGTTGATGTCTATTCTCTTTGGCGTGAGTTGTCTGCCGAGTCCATGTCTTCTTACCACACCACACGAAACGTTGATACTAAGCTTTTGATAAGTTTTGAAATCAATTAATCCACGAAAACTACGACACGCTGTCTTTTATAGACCTTATTATTTTGCGAGACGTGCTTTGAGATAATCGTATACGCATTAGGTTGTGCCGATCCTCGACCGTTGTGTACCGCCGTGCTTGTACCTCCGTGTACCGTCGCGCCGTATGTTTTGAGACCGTTGTGATATGCTCTAGATGCCAGTCGTGTCAGTTGTGATCTTTGCATTGCTGTGACTAAGGTGAGTTCATGGCCCCTACTTTTACCGGTTTTCTAACTATTTTCGGGGGAGAATACATGCTCGTTTTTAACTAAACTCATGACTGTTTATTTGGAATACGTGAACTGGTTGCTCTATTTTGACTATTTAGCTGACATATTTGATGGCATTACGTGAGTTATCTGGTATTCATGAGTGAAATCATTTAAACTATTTTATGGACCAACACTATTTTTTTTGCAATTATTGCATAGTTAGCCTAAGCTCCACTATATTTTCACATGCTTTCTAGCATGCCGTAACGTGCTTTCTAGCACGCATTTAACATGATTTCTAGCATGCCGTAACGTGCTTTCTAGCACGCATTTAACATGCTTTCTAGCATGCCGTAACGTGCTTTCTAGCATGCCGTAACTTTCTAGCACGCATTTAACATGCTTTCCAGCATGCCTTACATGCTTTCTAGCAAGCCTGTACGTGCTTTCTAGCACGCATTTAACTTAGAGCTAGCGCAATAAACTATTTTATTATGGGTTGCATATCCCTTATCTTGGTCCACTATAATACTTTTTCTTAACCCGTGATTTAGGCAGTGTTAGCCTACGTCGAACTTGACTTGTTTGCGAACGATGATTTGAACTTGAAAACCTTTTGGTTCAACCAAACTGTTTTAAACTAAAACCTATGAACTCACCAGCGTAAGCTGACCCTTTTTAGCATGTATTTTCAGGTTTAAGGCTATAGTTTATCTCTGGAGGCGCTTGGCAAGGGGCATGGTCATAGACGACTCTGATGAATATATTTTGGACCGCTTTATTTATTTATGGGCCTTACTTCCGCACTATTTTCGAATGATGTAAATTTAATACTTTTGATAATGAATTTTCTTCTAAACGGTTGAGGTAAAACCGTTCTTTGAACCTTGTGTTGTGATACCAATTGTGTAGCACCATAGTGACATGTATGCTTCCGCTGGACCCGATTTTCGGGGTGTTACAGATTGGTATCAGAGCCAGGTTATAGAGAACTGGGTTTATTTTCTAAAACCTGGACTATAACCACTTTTATGAAAACTTAACCCTATGACCGATACGTGCCTGCCTGCCAAGCTGATGCCTCGCGTGTGATTTTGTTTGAGGTTATGATTGATATGACGAGATAATTGATGATATATTAGATGAGATGTTCATGATATACTTGACGAGTTGTTTAATGAGATGCTTGATTTTATATTTGTTTGAGATGTGTGCTTGACTCTTGGATATTTTATATCTGCTCGTTTTAGCTGTTCACTATAAGCATTTCCATATGCTTATACTCGCACCGAATCTGTCACTGAGTTACGCTATTTCCTTGCGTAATCTCACTATTGAATGTCGAGTTTGTACACTTGTCGTGATTTTTGGGAATGATTCTAGATATAATGGACATACTACTAGTATAACTAGGCTTAGTATTCCAAAATTCATTGAACCTCGGGTGAATATAGACTGATCACCTATATTCAACCAGGGACAGTGGGACATAGCCTGATCACCTATGTCCGACTCAGAGGTGAATTTTGCAATACTCAGAGTAGTTATAATGGAATTATGTCCGGGTTGGTCATTGATTTTTGGGATGGTATAGTTTTGCGTGTGTACACGGACATGAAATTTTACTTCCTCACATACAACACACACTACACACTGGCATCACAACACTGCATGAACCGTAATACTTCTGGCACCGCTATACGCCTCCATTATATGGAAATCCTATTTGCCGCCGTCTGGCCGTATCTTGCATCGGGTCGAGTTAGATCCGATTGGCATCGTTTAAATTTCAAGCTACTCAGCTGTAACCCCTTAAGAGCGTTATAAGCCGTCCGAGCTTACTGGAACGTTTAGATTCTATTTTGACCACGTTTGGTTTTGAATTTTTGCTACGCTTGGATTTGATTTTGGCTTCGTTTGGATTCAATTTTTGGCCACGTTTGGATTTGATTTCGGCTACGTTTAGATTCGATATCGACTACGTTTGTATTGGTTTTGATTCTGATTGAATTCAGATTGTTTGATTTTGTGATTTTGGACGTCATCCTGGTTTTGTGATTTGTTATTCGGCCTTGTTTTCGTTATGACCTTGTTACAGTCGCCTCTACCCTAAGTCTTGCGCTCAATCGATGATGTTCATCTTTCCGATTGGGACTGTTTAATCGAAGCAGTTCAATCAATGTTGTACCCTCTGATTTAGTACTATGTACATTACAGATCCAATCAACTGAGTGCTTGTAGTAATCAACATCTTCCCTCAGAGTTGTACTCTGAACTCGTTAAACTCTCCATTTGGCAGAGATTCCACGCCAGCAGAAATTTTAAGACGTTAAGGAGTAACCTGAACCGCGATTCCTTGGGACAACCGCCTAACTTTTCACTCGTCCCTCGGAAGTACAAGTGATCCTTGCTACCTTCTTACCAGATAATTAATTACATCATGAACGAAACCTTGGAGGAAAATCCCGCGTCGCTACCAGAGTAATTGTTGATAATCCCACCTAATCTACTCACCTTCTGCTAATCGATGAAACGACAGTATTGGCAAACTTACTCGTCAATACTCATTGGAAATCTTTACTCGGCATAGAGTGTCAATTTTTACCATTCTCTGATCGGGATAGTTGTTTCACATCAAATTCCTGGTAATCACTCCAAAGAGCCATGAGAACAGATTTGGATATGAATACTGTGTATCATCTCCAGACTAATGGCCGAAGTGGAGGAATCATTCAAATGTTAGAGGACATATTGTGTGATTGCGAATTCGAGTTTGGCAATGGTTGGGATAGACACCTCTCGTTGGCCAAATTCTCTTATAACGATACCTACGACTCCAGTATTCAACGGCACCTTACGAGGCACTTTCTGGTCGCAAGTGTCGTTCGCCGACTTGATGGGTAGGAGTTCGGGATACCCAACTTACTGACCCTGACTTTGTTCATCGAGACTACCGAAAAGACCGTTCAGATCAGAACCGAGTTACACGCTGCTCACGAGTCGTCAGAAGAGCATGCTGGCGAATGACGTAAATCTCTTGAATTCCCCGTTAAAGCCTAGATTATGCTTAAGAATTCACCACGGGAAGGTGTGATACGTTTAGTAAACGTGGAAAGCTTAATCTCGCTGTATTGATCCTTTTGAAATCCTTGCTAGAGTTGAATCGGTAGCACACAGGCTCGAGCTACCGTCAGGACTCAGCAGTATTCGCAACGTTTTTATGCGCATTATGAAGAAATGACTTGCCGATGAGGCAACCACTATTCCTCCGGGAGCGACCCAGATTGATAAATGTTTAAACCTTGTTGAGAAACCTATCGAAATCATGAACCGTGAAGTCGAACGAATTTAGTAAAGTCGCATCCTTATCGACAAAGCTCGTCGAAGCTCGTAAAAAAGTCCTGAATTCACGTGAGAACGTGACGACGAATCCTCGTGTGTATGTACTCATCTCTTTTCAACCGTAACGAGTAACTTGAATTGAATCGCGAGGTCGTGATTCCGTTAAGGAGGTGAGGCTGTAACAATCCGTAATTTTCCAGATTTATTTTTTTGGGTAAAAGGGTTTAAACCCTGGTAAATATATTACGCCAAAAACAATGAAGTACAATTGACATGGGTGAATCCCATGCCCTCAGCCCCCATGCCCGTAATTTTTCAGATTTATTTTTATACGAGATTATCCTTGTTTCTCATTTACGAACCCTTCCGAGCTCATCTGACTCAAAAACGTGAAATTTATCTCGCAAAACGTGGAACTTGTACTCGCACAACCGACGAATTGATTTGATTATTTTATTATTCGTGAGAAACGAGACGTATGAATAGTCGTTCTTAACGGAAAAACGATTTTAAAATTTATGGAATAACTTTTGGATGCTCGGGAAATATTTACAACACGATTTATTGGTCTCGTTGGCGTTTCGTTAAAAATTTTTAGGGTTAAGATACCCATTTCCTTCTTCCCTGCTTCTCACAGCCGCATCTCTCTCCCTCTCTCCTCTCTATTATTTTTCGGCCACTGTTCCGGCCACCGGAGCTCCACCTCCGGTCACCACCTCTCACCGCCACCACCAACATAACCCTCACACTATCCTCTCTCTTTTGGTGTAGTTCACGCGCCACCCAAACACCCCAAACCCTCGTTATTTTGCTCCGTCGCCGCCAAAATCCACCCACCCTCTTTTCCGGCGAGATTTTCGGCGATACCTATTTGTAGCCATACAAGTGTAGATCGAAGGTTGTTTTAGTTGTTTTGGTTCGGATATCACCTAGACTGACACCACGTCATTGCCAGCACCACCACAGCCACCACGGTCACCACTCGACCACTGCCGTCATTTCCTCCCTCCCTCTCTCTTTCTTGACATGGTAAAACCAAGAAATAACCATTTGTTACTTATTCTTTGTTTTCTTATTCTGATGAATCGATTGTTGTTGTTTTTGGTTTTCGTGGATTGAAAACTAATAATGAAACGAGGTTATAATTCGTGATTTAAAAACTGGATTTAAACATATTTTGGGTATTGTTTCGTGTGGTAAGATTTGGTTAATATGGTGTTTGTTTGACTGTTCTTGAGTCTCGGCTTAGATTAGTTGGTTTAGGTTGTTTTGTGTAGAACACGAGGTCCACAGCCGAGACCCCATGGTCTCGGCATGGTAAGTTCATATTATTCTTGTTATGGTGATACTTGGATTTTAGCTACTCGTTATGAGTTAAACCCGTGAGGGTTCGGTTTTGAATATTTTGGCCATGCTTGTTTTGTTACTTGAGAAATTGTGTCGAGAGATTAGGATAGGGTCTGTTTGATGGTTGTGTTGCTGCCGAGGGTAAAAGCCGAGACCATTAGGGTCTTGGCAAGTCTCGTTGTGGTGTCGTTGTTGTTATTGATGATGTCGGAGTAGTTGCCGAAACCTAAGGGTCCATTTGGTTATGTGGGAACTTGGTTCGAGTCCGTTAGAGTGCGTTTATATTCGGTTTACCGGGCACATTAAAAACAAATATGGTGCTTTTTGATTTTAACAAAAGTGTCAAAATATTGTTGAGTTGTATCATTGGTTCGAAAACCACCTAGTATGCGTTGTTGTCACAGCCCGATTATAGGTACGTTTGGGTTGTGTTAAGAATCGGGCCGAAGCCCAATGGGGCTAAGAGTTGCGTTTGGTTTTATTTGAGTCACAAGTCCATAAGCTTAAAATATAAAAAGTATGTTCGGTTATAATTGGTTGGTGACACATTAGTACGTTTCGGGTAATAATTGGAATCGTGATTTGAATTTGAATACGGATGTTGATTATTATACTTGGACGTTTGGACAATCGTGAATCGTTATCGGACTTACGATATTAGATAGCGGACTTATTGAACATTTTGAGACTCGAGACGGTATAATATATTAAACTCGAAAAGACTTTAATATATTAAACTCGGACCAGACACAAAATCTTCAATAAAACCAAAACTAATATTTACGAGAATAATAGCGAGACATAAACTTAGTAAATATTGTAATTTCAGTTTTGGTTAATCTAAGTCTCAACGATTTGAGAAAAACTAATTTTATTAGTTAAACTTATTTTTATTATAAAACGTTTATGTTTTATACGAATTATTTGGGGATAACGGGGTAAATGTCGAAACGTACAAACTGAGTTATTTGAATTGAGGTGTTTGTTTGTCGTAAACTTCTAGAGTTGTCTTCATTGGTTGAGTTCTCGTCAGTATTCTCTTGAGTTTGTTGATGTCTATTCTCTTTGGCGTGAGTTGTCTGTCGAGTCCATGTCTTCTTACCACACCACACGAAACGTTGATACTAAGCTTTTGATAAGTTTTGAAATCAAGTAATCCACGAAAACTATGACACGCTGTCTTTTATAGACCTTATTATTTTGCGAGACATGTTTTGAGATAATCGTATACGCATTAGGTTGTGCCGATCCTCGACCGTTGTGTACCGTCGTGCTTGTACCTCCGTGTACCGTCGCGCCGTATGTTTTGAGACCGTTGTGATATGCTCTAGATGCCAGTCGTGTCAGTTGTGATCTTTGCAATGCTGTGACTAAGGTGAGTTCATGGCCCCTACTTTTACCGGTTTTCTAACTATTTTCGGGGGAGAATACATGCTCGTTTTTAACTAAACTCATGACTGTTTATTTGGAATACGTGAACTGGTTGCTCTATTTTGACTATTTGGCTGACATATTTGATCTGGTTATTTGATGGCATTACGTGATTTATCTGGTATTCATGAGTGAAATCATTTAAACTATTTTATGGACCAACACTATTTTTTTTGCAACTATTGTGTAGTTAGCCTAAGCTCCACTATATTTTCACATGCTTTCTAGCATGCCGTAACGTGCTTTCTAGCACGCATTTAACATTCTTTCTAGCATGCCGTAACGTACTTTCTAGCACGCATTTAACATGCTTTCTAGCATGCCGTAACGTGCTTTCTAGCACGCATTTAACATGCTTTCCAGCATGCCTTACATGCTTTCTAGCATGCCTGTACGTGCTTTCTAGCACGCATTTAACTTAGAGCTAGCGCAATGAACTATTTTATTATGGGTTGCATATCCCTTATCTTGGTCCACTATTATACTTTTTCTTAACCCGTGATTTAGGCAGTGTTAGCCTACATCGAACTTGACTTGTTTGCGAACGATGATTTGAACTTGAAAACCTTTTCGTTCAACCAAACGGTTTTAAACTAAAACCTATGAACTCACCAGCGTAAGCTGACCCTTTTTAGCGTGTATTTTCAGGTTTAAGGTTATAGTTTATCTCTGGAGGCGCTTGGCACGGGGCATGGTCATAGACGACTCTGATGAATATATTTGGGACCGCTTTATTTATTTATGGGCCTTACTTCCGCACTATTTTTGAATGATGTAAATTTCATACTTTTGATAATGAATTTTCTTCTAAACGGTTGAGGTAAAACCGTTCTTTGAACCTTGTGTTGTGATACCAATTGAGTAGCACCCCAGTGATATGTATACTTCCGCTGGACCCGATTTTCGGGGTGTTACAGTTTTTGTTTGCTTTGTTCTTGGTTGTTCGTACACTGTTTGAGGCTAGTTTTGTTAAGTGTTTGGTTGATCAGGACTTGTTTATGATAATATTATATGTTTAACAATATGATTGTGAGGTTGCATGGTTGTTTGTTTGTTTACAAAAGAAAGCCCCAAAATTTTTTAATCGGATTACATAACGTCATTTAATTATATTTTATTGTAATGCGGTTAGATATCTGAGTTTTATTTGGTATATACTATTTTAAACCTTGTGGTAATACTGAGTTAGTTCAATAAGATGTATAGTTATTTGATTTTGGTATTGGATGATGGTTATATTGATTACACAATAAAACCCCAAATAGTTTAATCAGCTCTTTACGGCTCATGCGTGTTGTTATTATTTTATTGATGATAGTATTATAGTTTATTGGCAATTGCATGGTTGCTGTATATAATATTGAACATATTGGAACTTATATTTTAAAATAGGTGATTGATAATTGTGGTTAATTGTTGGGTTAAGGAGTTATAAGTGTGTTGGTTTTGAGTATTAAAGGCAGATGATAGTTGTTTTATATTAAAGTTTGTTGATTTTTGATATGGATGATTGGTATTAGGCGTAGTTTGGAAACTTGTGAAGTGTTTTAATTTTGTCTTGGGCAGTCAAGCATAAGTCATGTTAGTGAGGTATTTTATGTGATTTTGATGTTCAAGTTAGATGATGAAATACATATATTTGGTGTATGTTGGATGACTTTCATATAAATTGGTATTTATAAGGCGACATGTATTTTTTTTATTTCACTTATCTTTCACATTGTTGGATTAAGAATATGTGTTTTATATAATTTGTTTATTCAATGGAGCTGTTTGTTGCTTTGTCAGGAAGATGGCCTCACAGTTTATAATTAAGGTTGATTATTTCTTTTACAGGAAAAGACAGGTATGTATTAATTTAAGTTTAATGCTTATATAGTTGTCTTGTTTTTTTTTTCTTTTTGTGTTTTTTTTTGTTATTTTTTTTTGTTGTTTTTCTTTATTCATGTTTATAATTTATTTTAAATTCTTATGTAGACTCTGCCTGTGTGGTTTCTTGATCTGTATTATAATGGTCAGAACTGGTTATATTTGATCAACAATAAGCGTTTGAAATTTAAGGTCTAGATGGATTTGTAACAACCCGTAAATTTCACACTTGTATTCAACTAATACTTATCCATTTTTTACGTCAATTTTTTTTATAGAACGTTCAAACTAAATGTTTTTTTATAAAATGTTCAAACTAAACGTTTCCTATCTATTAGAGTTTTCACGAAACCCTAATTTCTTATAACAATGATTTTACACAACTAACTTATAAATACTAAAGTACAATATTTTATACCTAGAGTACAAGTCTTTATAGCACGAAAACCTAACTTTACTTTAACTCCAGATACAAACCCTAAATTCACAAATCTATGATTTTATGTGATCAAATCACGAACCCTAATTATTAGTAACATGTTTTCTACAAAATATAAATGTACAAATCTTTCAAGCACAGGTACAAGTCATTTATCCATAAAAATATAATATTCATATAAATTCTATTATAAACTTCAGTGTACATACTTTGAAGCACACAATACAAGGTCATTTTGCACAAACCCTAACTCTAATATTTTTACAACATTCAAACTAAGTGTACAAGTCCCTAAACCTAAGGTACAAGTGTTCAATGCATAAAAACCTAAAACTACATTTTATTACTTTTAAACATATTTAAACTAACTTATAATTAATTTAACCTAACCAAACATTAAAAATATATTTTCTATATTTCTTAAACCCTAGTACAACCCTATCTAGCCTATGGTAACAACCCTTTATGCACAATTCAATTTCCTTTTGTTCTTACTCAATTCGACACAATCTTAAACAAACAAACCCTAATTTATTTTCTACCCAATAAATATATAAACCAAGCCCTAAAACTAAGTTACTACTTCATCTAAACCTAATGTACAACACTAGATAGCCCAAGGTACCATCACCTAAAGCCATTCGATTTCCATAAGTCTTTCCTAGTTCGATACTAATTAAACCTCAACTAGACAACTTCAATTAAATTCTCTACACCACAAGGACATTTACTAATTCCATGTTCATCCACCATACCATGTCCCTTAGATACTTACCATGGTCAAAGATTGTAGGTGAAATCCTTGGCCATGGATCGAACCACATCACTTCATTTTTACATACACCACATAAGGCCTCCAAATGGGATGATACACATCACCTTGCCTTCCATCTTTGTGGCTATAAATCAAACAAGCCATCATGTCCCATAGATTTTAACCATGGTCAAAGTTGGTAAGTAAGATCCATGGCCTAGGATTGAACCACCTCACCACCATCACAAGACACCACACAACCTACAACACACCACATCACCTTGTGTATTCTTCTCAAGACATGATGACCTAGCCATTCTTAAAACCCTTACTTCCTTCTCCTATATAAATCGAACCAAACTCACTCTTTTTCCCTCGTCACCAATCGAAACACCCAAAACACCCACACTCTCACCTACATTCTGATTGTAAGGTCCAAGAGAAAGTAAAGGAAGGATACACAAAAGTCCAGGAGGTAGGAAAAAAACCTTGATCCACATAGAAGTCTATTTGGTCTCATTTCGGTTTTAGTCGAGTTCATGTATTGTAAGTGCTCTAACCCTTTTCCATTCCTTTTTTAATCCCTTTTACACATCTATTAGCTTATATATGTGGACCTTATATTAAATTCATGATGTACAAAAACTTTTAGAACAAGTTAAGAAAAACTATATGTTAACTTAGGTTAATAAATGTTAAAATAATATACTTTTTATTCAAATTTTCTACTAAACCAACTACATATAGAGTTTGTAATTTACATATTGTTGTAGAAAAAATTAAAATGAAGATATTGCAATTTGAATCACCTAAAACAAGTACACGAGTCAAAAGATACAGCCAATCGAAATTACTTAAAATCTGTCGAAAACATTCTGTGACAGAATGTTAAAACACGCGAAATGAGGCATTTCTGGTCCGTTTCATCAAAAAGTTAAAACACGAAAGTTTTCCAGAACGACGTTTTCTTTGAAAAATTCAGCAGCACAAGTCCTAAATACGTACGACAAGGGCTGGGCAGTAGGGCTTGTTTTAAACTCAAAACTATTTTATTTTTCTGTTTTTGTCGAGGAACCAAAACAAACACCTCTTGTGATATACTTTGATACGAACTTTAAACTACTTGATAGAAGCGTATAAATGAACTACTAAAACTCATAACTCATAAGTTTTTAAATGAACTACTTGATACAAGCTATGAAATCAAACTCATAAGTTTTTAAAAAAATTCGAACTTGTTTTTTTTCTCTTTTCTTTCTTTGTCACAAAACGCACCAAACGCCCCTCTTAGGTTAATTATTTCGACCACCAAACAATACCCATAAAATCTGAAACTTTGCCATCTTAAAGACCTCACAGCAAAGTATTTAAAGGAAAAAAAGCGTCATAAAAATCTTGCCTCGGCCCGTCTTTAATTGAGCTTTGTTTTGGGCTTGTCGCACTTCAAAAACAAACAGCCCTTTATTTAAAAACGCTCCAACACCTCTTTTCAATAAATTGTTTTGAGCAAACCACAAAAGTTTACAACTTAATCTGAACCATTTAAAAGATCACCCAGCAAACTATTAAAAGATACAAGAACGTTGTAAAAATGTCGCAAGGCCTCGCTTATATTTATTTTTCTTTTGGGCGAGTTGAACAAAATTCGAACGCACCCTTTTTGATTTTTATTTTCATTTTTGAAAAGCTATAAGATAAAAGCTAAGTGAATAAGCACTTTTCAGCTTATTTCTAAACTTATTATAACTTATTTCAATAAGTCGTAGCAAGTCTCGCCTTTTTCTAAATTAAAAACGCATTTAAAACGAATTTGGATCTAAGAACAAAACATATAAAAGCTTTAGGGGTAAAATTTGCCAAAACTGAAAATGGGAGTTTTCTTGGGCCAAAAGTGTAATTATCTCAACGTTATTAACATAAGGGCTGTTTTTGTCGATGAACCATAGATGTGGGTATAAAGTGTCACTTTTGAAACTATAGGGTAAACACTGTCATTTCACCAAAGTTGAGGGGTAAAAGTTGTCATTTTAGGAAAGTTCAAGGGTACAAAGTGCAATATTTTTATATATATACTTCGACAATATATTTCACTGCTTAATGATTCGGGATTTGCTATAAAACTTATATAGAGAATATATTTAACAACTCAGGATTATTTATAAAACTTATATATATGAAATATCGATAAACAAACAAACGAAACATAAATATTATCATCCACCAACTTTTGAAGAGACTTCATGTTGTCTCATTTAACATTTACCCGTTAACAAAACATTACGAAACAAATATTAAAATCACATATATAAGAATACGAATACTGAAAGTTGACATATTCACCTAGGTTACGTGTCAGAGCATCTTATTCGCTATACTTGATTTGTTTTCCATCCAGACTACTGAGGTGAGTCATAGCCCCTCTTTTCTTATTTTGAACTCTTTGGAGGAGATACATGCTCGTTTTACTTATCAGAGCTATAGTTATAGAGAAATAGGTCTAATTGAGACCTAAACTATAACTGCTTTTTCACAAAAATGTTTTATAGCCTTTCGCTCTCCATGTCTTCCATCCTCTAGACGATTATGTGACTTCTAGGTAATTTATGCTACGCAAACACTTTAGTATATTGGTATATACACACTCGACATACTTCTGATCACTTTATACAAATAAACATAACTGCATATGCCTATTCTAAGGCATTACGACTTAATCATATTTCCCCGAGCATGTACCTACTTCTACATTTTGTAATTTACGAAACCTTCCTAAGACATTGTGATTTGCACAATTCTTATTCTATATACGTTAAATATATAAACACCAACTATCCTGAATACTATGTCGATTTCTCCTGATTATCTTACTCTCCATCTCTGAAAATGAGTGTAAATGCTCTTTCTATACTTTCAGAACACCTAACTCATCGGTTAAGTACGAATGTCAAGTCAAAAATTCTTAAGTAGGATGATTTACAATGTCTTTATTTGAATAAATTGGGACGCCTTTTTATTTAAATAAAGGAATTATGAATCACCGAACCATAAGTTTATATTTCCTTATTTACATTGTTTGGGACGCCTCTCTATGTAAATAATGAATTATAAACGAGTGAGCTTATTTGTATCTGAAAGGACATGAGTATGAACTCGAAGACCACTAGAAATCATTAAACACAAAACGTAATCTTTTATTAGAATCCACGAAAATTAATACATAACGATATAATTAGCATCGGTAGTGCTAATGTTACAAAGATTACTAAGAAAGGACTAAAATCGCCAATTGGTTGACCCGCCATGGCAACGAAGACCACCACCAACCCAATGAGAGCGAGAGCCACCACAGGATGTATCACCTTGATTATTCTATGCGATAAATACAAACAAACCATTAAACACGATAGCAAGACTAGATCTTAGACATAAAGACAAACGAGTTTTATTTCACATTTATTAAGGATTACATAGAAACACAACAAAGACTCATTGTAACGACCCTAACTCGAGACTATTACCCCCCGGATCACGAATGACATAAGACCCGCTAGAACGCAAACCGTGAATACGTAATCTTCATCAGGAACGTGCGCTAAGTAGATAACCCCAAGAACGACATACACAATGGCGAAAATAGTAATAATATGTGGCATTTTGAGATTATAAATGAGAGATATATGTTTGGTGGAAGAATGGAAATTAAAATGGAGTATATATAGGCAAAAAAACTAGCCGTTGGGTACCAAAAACTAGCCGTTGGAAAACACTGTTCACGACCCGTTTGAAATTACTGTTCATCTTACTAAGGAACAAACTGATTCATCATCTACAAAAGCTTAAATTTCAAAAACTTTCTCTACATTCATCAAATTCTCTTCCGAAACCTTCATTGTTAAAATTCGTTATTTAAAACTTCCTTGTTGCACGTATTTTATAAACTCATAACACATACTTATAAAATAATAATTTTCATTCAAAATAAATTTTTCTTAAGATTATATGACCTTCGGAACAATGCTTTTCACATGTAAAACAATAAATTCTAACTAATAAAGTTTTTCACAAGTGAAACCACCTTTCGTCCACATCACTTAAACACCTAACACAAATTGAATCCCGGGACGGGATTCCGTTAAGGAGGTGAGACTGTAACAACCCGTAAATTTCACACTTGTATTCAACTAATACTTATCCATTTTCCACGTCAATTTTTTTTAAAAAAAAGGTTCAAACTAAACGTTTCCTATCTATTAGAGTTTTCACAAAACCCTAATTTATTATAACAATGATTTTACACAACTAACTTATAAATACTAAAGTACAATATTTTATTCCTAGAGTACAAATCTTTATAGCACGAAAACCTAACTTTACTTTAACTCCAGATACAAACCCTAAATTCACAAATCTATGATTTTATGTGATTAAATCACAAACCCTTATTATTAGTAACATATTTTCTACAAAATATCAATGTACAAATCTTTCAAGCACAGGTACAAGTCATTTATGCATAAAAATATAATATTCATATAAATTCTATTATAAACTTCAGTGTACAAACTTTGAAGCACACAATACAAGGTCATTTTATACAAACCCTAACTCTAATATTTTTACAACATTCAAACTAAGTGTACAAGTCCTTAAACCTAAGGTACAAGTGTTCAATGCGTAAAAACCTAAAACTACATTTTATTACTTTTAAACATATTTAAACTAACTTATAATTAATTTAACCTAACCAAACATTAAAAATATATTTTCTATATTTCTTAAACCCTAGTACAACCCTATCTAGCCTATGGTACCACCCCTTTAAGCAATATCCGATTTCCTTTTGTTCTTACTCAATTCGACACAATCTTAAATAAACAAACCCTAATTTATTTTCTACCCAATAAATATATAAACCAAGCCCTAAAACTAAGTTACTACTTCATCTAAACCTAATGTACAACAATATATAGACCAAGGTACCATCACCTAAAGCCATTCGATTTCCATAAGTCTTTCCTAGTTCGATACTAATTAAACCTCAACTAGACAACTTCAATTAAATTCTCTACACCACAAGGACATCCCTTAGATACTTACCATGGTCAAAGATTGTAGGTGAAATCCTTGGCCATGGATCGAACCACATCACTTCATTTTTACATACACCACATAAGGCTTCCAAATGGGATGATACACATCACCTTGCCTTCCATCTTTGTGGCTATAAATCAAACAAGCCATCATGTCCCATAGATTTTAACCGTAGTCAAATTTGGTAAGTAAGATCCTTGGCCTAGGATCGAACCACCTCACCACCATCACAAGATACCACACAACCTACAACACACCACATCACCTTGTGTATTCTTCTCAAGACATGATGACCTAGCCATTCTTAAAACCCTTACTTCCTTCTCCTATATAAATCGAACCAAACTCACTCTTTTTCCCTCATCACCTATCGAAACACCCAAAACACCCACACTCTTACCTACATTTTGATTATAAGGTCCAAGAGAAAGTAAAGGAAGGATACACAAAAGTCTAGGAGGTAGGAAAAAAACCTTGATCCACATAGAAGTCTATTTGGTCTCATTTCGGTTTCAGTCGAGTTCATGTATTGTAAGTACTCATCCCTTTTTTAAACCGTAACGAGTAACTTGAATTGAATCGCGAGGTCGCGATTCCGTTAAGGTGGTGAGATTGTAACCACCCGTAATTTTCCGAATATATTTTTATACGAGACTTTCCCTATTTCTCATAAACGGATCCTTTCTGAACTTATTTGGTTTGAAAACGTGAAATTTATCTCGCGAAACGTGAAATTCGTACACAACGCGTACTGGCACAACCGACGATTTGTTTTGATTATTCGTGAGAAATGAGGCGTATGAATAGTCGTTCTTAATGGAAAAATTATTCTGAGCGCAGTGGTGATATTCTCGTGTCTTGAATCGATCGTTTACTTGCCTAAATGAGCCCCGAGTCTCATTTCAAGAAAGAATGCAAAAGTTTCATTATTGGTCCTTGAATTAAAGTTCCACCATTTTCCCTAGACTTTAGTTGTTGACAATTCTAGTCCCTAGAGTTTATCTAACCTAAACCTAATTCTATAAATATACTGTTATAAATTTTCTAGGGTTTATAACACCCACTCTACTCTTCCAGCCGCATTCCCTCTCACTCTCTCCTCTCTCATCATTTTCCGGCCAGTGGAGCCGCCACCGCCGCATACAACCATCACCACCATTAAAAACATCACCCTCCATTCTATCCTTGATGTTTTGAAGTCGTTTGAGGGACAACCCGTGAGTTACAACCACCACAGCCGCCGTAGCAGCCACCACAGCCGCCGCTTTCCTCCTCCTCTCTTCTCTTTCTCGTCATGGTAAAACCGAGGAGCCCGTCTTTATATTTTTTTTTATTAACTGATTATATTTGTGTTATTATTTTCGTGGATAGTGAACATGGTTGCAATGATTTACATCAATTTTGTGGCTATAAAAATAGATTTAAACCGGATTGTAGCAACCGCGAATTTTCCAGATCATTACTCAACATTTAAAACTCAAAATAGTTTATTTTAGATGTTTCATATGCCCTTGCGTGTAACTTATATCTTGATTTTTCAAGTTATTAGATTCATGTAATCAATTATGAAGTTTTATTCGAGCTATTTTATTCATTTGCGCATTTAAAGTTTTACTCTGTGTAAACTATGAAACGACAAATAATATAGCCAAACGAACAATGTGTCAAAACACATGTTCCATTTTTACTGGAACCACACGCGTCCCGACACCGAGATAGTATGGCATATGTTTAATAATTTAATACCGAGAGTTATTAAAATACGAGGCTTGTTAAATCCACCCGAGAGTTATTTAATCAACAATGTTCCCACGTCTCACCTTTTTATTTAATCCTCACCTTTTATTCTCCTACTCAAACAATTATATTTTTACTTACATTTTACCCACAAATAATAATACTACCACCCTTATCCTCAAAATAAAATACAAAAAAAAAAAGAAGGAAAAAGAGATAAGAATAATAATACTACCCCACACTCTCACCCACACCTCATCTCTTCTCACTCTCCTCAACTGCCCATCTGTTTTTGCTCCATCTGCTTCGCTTCTCCTCTGCACCAAAACAAAAATATACATCCCCACCTCCATTGTCTCATCCTCACGCATATAACAAACCAAATGATGCCATCACTTCTGGAACCGACTGTCTCGCTGCTCATGTGGTGGTTAACGCAAAAATACAAAGAGGGATGAGTAGGATGTGATGAGGATTTCTTAATTTAGCTTCAAGATTAACTGGAAACAAGAGAAGAAGGAATCAAACCTTCCTTGGTTATCTTTTTATACTCAGCCGATCCACCACAAGTCCACACACTCAAAGCTAACTACCAAATAAAAACAGTAAGGTTATAATCGGTTCTAGGAGAAGAGCGTGTTCTGGAGCAAAGGGGTGTGTGGAATTACTTGCTTGGAATCGGATTCGGGTTTTTGTAAGGATCTTCCTATCTTTATCATTTCATTGTCATTGTTAAAAATTATTATTGTTTTGATAAAGTATAAAAGTTGTTAGTGATATTATGAATTCTTAAAGATATGTACTGTCGAATCAGATTTTTGTGTCAATGGGTTGTTTTCTTGATTTGTGAACCAAACTTGCTTCTGTCGACATAAATGGTGGTGTGGGATTAATATTTTGAATTTTTAAAATTGTTGGTGTGGATAAATTTTTGATGAAGGATTAAAAACTATGTTAAGTTTGGCTCGTTCGAATGATGTTGAGACTCGTTGTTGTTGCTCTCGATTCATACAAGTAGCTCGAACCTAAATTTGTTGCTGTGAATAGAGTCGAGTAGGTTAAGAGCTTAGTATCGTTTTGGTTAGTTCGTAATCTTGTGAAGTTACTAAGTTGTGCTGCCAAATGTAGCCCCGAACTTGAGTTCTACTCAAGAACTTGGCTTGGGTTCATTAAGCTCGAATAGGGAAATGAGTTGGAAAACTCTTAACATTCGAGTCAATTTTGGCGTTAACTTGTGACAAAAAAAACCCACCCCGTTGGGTGCCTCTTCATTCGGTTTTAAGAGTCTCTAAAGGACCCCCATAAGTATGTGAAAGCCGAAAAGTCTTGTGAGTCTTGTATCATCTCCGCGAACTGTAATCAATCGTAAGACAACTCCTTACTAGCCGTTCCATTTTGAGTCTCAAGACCCCCCCTTAACCTGCGGCCTAAGTCACCCACTGATTTATATACTGTCCTTGAGTTAATACACTGGAAATCCTTAGGAGTCATGAATTAAACGGTTTGGTAAATTTAAGGTTTTGGTGATAAGTCTAAATGCGTAAAACAAAGATTCTTCTTGTGTTCCCCTTGTGCTTGTGTAGCAGCTCACCTCCTCAAGGAGCTAGTTAATGTTGTTGGTTTACTTGTCGAGTAGAAGCCCTTGTTCCTTCACTTCTTGCATAGAAACCAAGAGGCAAAATACCTCTTTTTGGTCCACTTCCCCTACTGCCTTATACGCAAAACAGGGAAGAAAGCCACCAAAGTAAAAAAAATTACCTCCTGGACCTGTGGAATAACCCATATCAGCGTCCTCTTGGTTGGGCCACAGCCCACCAAGTAACCCACTTATCATTCCTTCTCTCTTGTACACACTATCTAGCCACAAGCCCAAATTTTGTATAATGGCTGCCATATTTTCAGCCCGTTCGAACCATGGGCCACAGCCCACTTGCGACATAAAATTTATATATTATACGTATCTCAAATATTTTCGCCAAAACAATTGCTCGTTAATACTTTATATGTTATTAGAACTAGTAATGCAACGCAACATATCAAAACTTGTCACAAAATATTTTTTTAACAATGTTATACGTTCATGTATCTAATTTTGACTCGTGCGTCCCATATTAGAAACATAAATTGTTTTCGCAAATATAGAAATTGATAAACGCCATTAACTAAATGCATGTGTCAAAACTTTAACAATACAAACTTGTTTTATTAACTTAACAATATATATATTTAGAAAATGACATATTTGTCAACATAATTAATAAAATTTAAAAGGACTTTTCAAAATTTCCTTTATAAACTTCGTTCCAAACTATTAAAAACAGATTATTATCAATATGACGGAAAAATAAATATATATGTACGCATATAAACATACACTTATAACCCTTATTTCAGCATTTACACACGAAATTTTGTAAAATGCAAACACAAATATAACATTCTCGATCATACAATCAAGTCGTGCCATTATTCGTCCTTCCATAATCTTTAGACATCCTTAAGCCAAAAGTCTTCATTCTTGTAATTCGTGCGTATTCTCAATGAGCCAATGTCTTCTTATAACTCAGAAAAGATTTTTTTAAAACTTAAATGCTGCCACACCAGCAAGGACAACATAAAACTTTTGAATTAAATTCATGGAGTCTTAAACTTAGTCGGTGAACTAAATTATGCCATACTAATCTAGGTCACGCGTTGGAGTTACTACACACCATTTGATTCTATTGCATTCAGATTACCACTACACTGAGGTGAGTTCTCGTAGCCCCTTTTTCAATTATGTTTTCCTTGGGGGAAAATGGTACTCAAATGATATTTTAACTGTTTTTCATGCTGTGACTATACTGTTTTCATGTTTTGGGACATTATGTGTGTTGATACAATTATGTGCTACAATTGGTTTGACTGTGTGTACATTGATGCGCAACTGTTAACTCTTTCGAGAGCCGAAACAATTGATAGATCTATCGGGGTAGCTCCCCTCTGTGTGTTCTGTTTAAGTGTGCAACCGTGGCAGGTTCAGTTGGCGCGACATTATTTGGTTTCAACATTATTTGGTTTTGACATGTGCTTATAATTGATTATCATGCTCACTTTTGTCCTACACTATACTATCACAGCTCAGTGGTTTCACTTTTAAACCTACGAGCTCACCAACATTATGTTGACGTTTTCTAGTACCATTTTCAGGTGTTATTGAAGTTGCTTAGAAGGTTGAGTATTGACTGGCTTAGCAAGACTTAAGACAAGACCCTCCCGGATTATATCTCGTGGAGTTGCATTTAGATATTCCCTAGTGATGTTGTTTAACTTTGAGGCTTATGCATACCTTGGAGGTTGTACTTATCTCGGTTGTGGAAGTTTGCGACTATTATCTATTGTATGTTATGCATGTAGTGTTTCTCTGTTGTGACACCTTGTGTTCTTAACTATGAAGTCATACCCGTGAATGCCATTCCGCTGCGCCATTTTTGGGGTGTGACAGATTGGTATCAGAGACCAAGGTTATAGAGAATTAGGTGGTTTAACCTAGACTATAACCTAAGAATCCTCATATAGTTTGCATTATAGGAACTACGTGTGCGATTATTAGTATGACACGAAGTGATGATGATAAGTAAATGCATCATGATGCTATCCTAAAAACGCCTGGCCAACGTTTTTTACGATAACATGATGCGGCATGGACTTATCAAATTCATGGACTGTCAGATAGGAAGTTGAGTGTAGTAGTACGACACGTATGCCGACCTATCCTACCTATCTCCTATCTAACGTCTACCAATGTCCTATTTTGAATCATGCCTCCAAGAAGGTCGACTCGAGTTAACCGAGGTGTTCCACCACCGAGGGGTGGAAGGACTGGTGGATGAGGAGGTAGGGCAGGAGGTCGCGGCACGAGAAACAACGATACCGGCAATGAGACTCCTGACATTGCTACTATTATCGCCCAACAACTACGGGAACTGTTACCCACTATCGTCAACCAAGTTGGCGACCATATCAGCAACCAAGGGAACAACGTGAGTGGGAATGATCAAGCGAACAACGACAGTGGGAGTAAACACATCGATGATGGGAACCATATCAATAGTAACAAGAAATGTACTTACAAGGAATTTACCGCGTGCAAACCGATGGACTTCGATGGCAATTGTGGTGCGATAGCTTATACCTGATGGATCGAGAAGATGGAGTCAGCAATCGACATAAGTGAGTGTGCGAGTCATCAGAAAGTGAAGTATGCTGCCTGTTCATTGATTGGAAAAGCATTGACTTGGTGAAATACGCAAATTCAGGCTAAGGGCAGAGAAGTTGCCCTAGGAATGAGTTGGGATGAATTTAAGGCGTTGTTAAAGGAGGAGTATTGTCCAGACAATGAGATGCAGAAACTGGAACATGAGTTCTACAACCATACCATGGTAGGAGCTGATTATACGACTTATACGGATCGATTTCATGAACTTGCTAGACTGGTACCTCACATGGTCACTCCTGAATCCAAAAGAATTGAGAGGTACATCTATGGTTTGGTCCTTGAGATTCGCGGGATGGTGAAAGCGACTGAGCCCCCTACCCTTCAAAGCGCGATACTGAAATCTGCAACCTTAACGGATGAAATGGTTAGGAATGAGACATGGTCCAAGAGTGGTGATAAGAGGAAGACCGTGAGTGAGCCAAGTAAGCAAAGAGATGCAAGTAGTGATGATAAGAAGCCGAAATGGAGAAAAGGATTTGTGGCAACGAGCTCGGGCTGTAAGGGATATGAAGGTTCTCAACCTAAGTGTGCCAAATGTAACTACCACTACCTGGAGACTAAACCCTGCCTAGTGTGTTTCAACTGCAATCAGACTGGTCACATTTCAAGGGATTGTCGAGCAGCAGCCATGCAGGCGACTCCGATTAATGTCATTTACCTAAGGACATGTTATGTGTGCGGGAGCTTGGATCATTTTCGAAACACGTGTCCTAAGCTGGATAGGGCACAGGGGCAAGTGCAAAATAACCCAAATCAAGCCTTAGTGACTAATGGAACAAACACACACAATGAAAACAATAGCAACCCAGCTCGTGGGCGAGTATTCGTGATGAACGCTAATGAAGGATGCCAGAACCCGAACCTCATGACGGGTATGTTCTCCTTAAACGGATATTAGACTATCATACTGTTTGAGTCCGACGTCGATTATAGATTCGTTTCCACTTAGTTCATGCCTCTGTTAAAGGCGAAACCTAGTGTCCTAACTCTTAGTTATGAGATTGATATAATGTATGACCAAAAAGGCAGAAACCGATAAATTGGTTCAAACCTTCACCACTTGGTAGTAAGATCTTGGAGTGCAGAAATGCCACTCGTTCATTTTTGAGCAACCCCAAACTTTAACTAAAATTTTCTTTTTCTTCAAAAAAAAAAAAAAAAAAAAAAAAAAAGTAAGCTTTTTAACAACTTTTAACTTATTTTCATGTCAGTTCTTGTTTGATGAGATGTGAGATTAAGTTTAAAGTTGCTACTTAGCTTAAAATTTTTAAAAGATTTTGCTCAAGAATGGACGAGGCATTTCATGAAGCCTAATCACTCGACGGTTACTAAAACCGCCTATTTCAGTGCGCCTAGTAGGACGAGCAGAAACCCAAAGATACCTCGCATACTTAAGACTTTCGTGAAGTACTTCGTAAAGACCTAACATGATTCACCTATCATTGACGAATTGAGCTTCTTATAAACTCAACTCTCGGAGCGGAACAAATTTCATGATACGCGATATTTCTCGAGGAAAGATTTCGAACACAAATATCATTAGTTGAGAGTACACGAGACTGACAACCCTAAAACTGCGTTAAGAACGATATACAGGCACTTCGAGTTTCAGGATAAGTCTTTTGGTTTGATTAATGCCTCCATAGTATTCAATGATAAAAATCCAATTAGAGCGACATACATGAGGAGCGCCTTACCTATTATATCGAATCGTGAAAGACAGTCCACGTTGCGATTTTTGTAGACACTATATAACGCATTAGGAACACAGTTGGAGTGGAGGACAACCTACCATTCCTAGACCGATGGTCAGGGTGAGCATACTATCCGACATTAAAGAATGGACTTAGAGCATGCACTGTTGATTTTGGGAGAAACATGAATACCCATCTCTCTTAGTTGAAGCTTCTCAACCTTCTAAATCTAAGCTCTGTGTGTTTATTGAGTTGTTTATTTGAAAGCGATCCAAAAATTGAGCCAACCCTTCAAAAACGTTGAGTTTCTTTTCTTACAACTTGATACTTAACTTAATCCCATGACAGTTCTTGTTTGATGAGTTGTGGAGTTAAGTTAGGTTCAAGTTGTTCTGTAGTTTAGGGTTAGGTCCCAACTTGATTTGAGCCTAATCTCATGACAGTTCTTGTTTGATGAGTTGTGAGATTAAGCTGAAATCAAGTTGTTACTGAGCTTAAACTTGTGGTTTAGCTTAATCTCATGACAGTTCTTGTTTGATGAGTTGTGGGGTTAAGCTAGGTTTCAGTTGATGCTCAACTTAAACTACCGAAAAGATGCCTAAGGTTTTGATGGCTTTACTCAAGGACGGGAAAGCTTGCCTTGCTGTGTGATTATTATGTGGTTTCAATTGTGTGATTTCTAGAGGTTAGTAAGTATTGATAGTACCAATTGGGAAGTAGCACCCGGTACTATTTGGATTGACACCCACACCCTTACCTTCCTGTGTGCAACCGAATCGAAGGGTGAATACTGTCCGATCAAGCTCAGACCCTTAGTCAACTGAATTTTGAGGACAAAATTCTGTTAACAGGGGTAGACTGTAGCAACCGCGAATTTTCCAGATCATTACTCAACATTTAAAACTCAAAATAGTTTATTTTAGATGTTTCATATGCCCTTGCGTGTAACTTATATCTTGATTTTTCAAGTTATTAGATTCATGTAATCAATTATGAAGTTTTATTCGAGCTATTTTATTCATTTGCGCATTTAAAGTTTTACTCTGTGTAAACTATGAAACGACAAATAATATAGCCAAACGAACAATGTGTCAAAACACATGTTCCATTTTTACTGGAACCACACGCGTCCCGACACCGAGATAGTATGGCATATGTTTAATAATTTAATACCGAGAGTTATTAAAATACGAGGCTTGTTAAATCCACCCGAGAGTTATTTAATCAACAATGTTCCCACGTCTCACCTTTTTATTTAATCCTCACCTTTTATTCTCCTACTCAAACAATTATATTTTTACTTACATTTTACCCACAAATAATAATACTACCACCCTTATCCTCAAAATAAAATACAAAAAAAAAAAAAAGAAGGAAAAAGAGATAAGAATAATAATACTACCCCACACTCTCACCCACACCTCATCTCTTCTCACTCTCCTCAACTGCCCATCTGTTTTTGCTCCATCTGCTTCGCTTCTCCTCTGCACCAAAACAAAAATATACATCCCCACCTCCATTGTCTCATCCTCACGCATATAACAAACCAAATGATGCCATCACTTCTGGAACCGACTGTCTCGCTGCTCATGTGGTGGTTAACGCAAAAATACAAAGAGGGATGAGTAGGATGTGATGAGGATTTCTTAATTTAGCTTCAAGATTAACTGGAAACAAGAGAAGAAGGAATCAAACCTTCCTTGGTTATCTTTTTATACTCAGCCGATCCACCACAAGTCCACACACTCAAAGCTAACTACCAAATAAAAACAGTAAGGTTATAATCGGTTCTAGGAGAAGAGCGTGTTCTGGAGCAAAGGGGTGTGTGGAATTACTTGCTTGGAATCGGATTCGGGTTTTTGTAAGGATCTTCCTATCTTTATCATTTCATTGTCATTGTTAAAAATTATTATTGTTTTGATAAAGTATAAAAGTTGTTAGTGATATTATGAATTCTTAAAGATATGTACTGTCGAATCAGATTTTTGTGTCAATGGGTTGTTTTCTTGATTTGTGAACCAAACTTGCTTCTGTCGACATAAATGGTGGTGTGGGATTAATATTTTGAATTTTTAAAATTGTTGGTGTGGATAAATTTTTGATGAAGGATTAAAAACTATGTTAAGTTTGGCTCGTTCGAATGATGTTGAGACTCGTTGTTGTTGCTCTCGATTCATACAAGTAGCTCGAACCTAAATTTGTTGCTGTGAATAGAGTCGAGTAGGTTAAGAGCTTAGTATCGTTTTGGTTAGTTCGTAATCTTGTGAAGTTACTAAGTTGTGCTGCCAAATGTAGCCCCGAACTTGAGTTCTACTCAAGAACTTGGCTTGGGTTCATTAAGCTCGAATAGGGAAATGAGTTGGAAAACTCTTAACATTCGAGTCAATTTTGGCGTTAACTTGTGACAAAAAAAACCCACCCCGTTGGGTGCCTCTTCATTCGGTTTTAAGAGTCTCTAAAGGACCCCCATAAGTATGTGAAAGCCGAAAAGTCTTGTGAGTCTTGTATCATCTCCGCGAACTGTAATCAATCGTAAGACAACTCCTTACTAGCCGTTCCATTTTGAGTCTCAAGACCCCCCCTTAACCTGCGGCCTAAGTCACCCACTGATTTATATACTGTCCTTGAGTTAATACACTGGAAATCCTTAGGAGTCATGAATTAAACGGTTTGGTAAATTTAAGGTTTTGGTGATAAGTCTAAATGCGTAAAACAAAGATTCTTCTTGTGTTCCCCTTGTGCTTGTGTAGCAGCTCACCTCCTCAAGGAGCTAGTTAATGTTGTTGGTTTACTTGTCGAGTAGAAGCCCTTGTTCCTTCACTTCTTGCGTAGAAACCAAGAGGCAAAATACCTCTTTTTGGTCCACTTCCCCTACTGCCTTATACGCAAAACAGGGAAGAAAGCCACCAAAGTAAAAAAAATTACCTCCTGGACCTGTGGAATAACCCATATCAGCGTCCTCTTGGTTGGGCCACAGCCCACCAAGTAACCCACTTATCATTCCTTCTCTCTTGTACACACTATCTAGCCACAAGCCCAAATTTTGTATAATGGCTGCCATATTTTCAGCCCGTTCGAACCATGGGCCACAGCCCACTTGCGACATAAAATTTATATATTATACGTATCTCAAATATTTTCGCCAAAACAATTGCTCGTTAATACTTTATATGTTATTAGAACTAGTAATGCAACGCAACATATCAAAACTTGTCACAAAATATTTTTTTAACAATGTTATACGTTCATGTATCTAATTTTGACTCGTGCGTCCCATATTAGAAACATAAATTGTTTTCGCAAATATAGAAATTGATAAACGCCATTAACTAAATGCATGTGTCAAAACTTTAACAATACAAACTTGTTTTATTAACTTAACAATATATATATTTAGAAAATGACATATTTGTCAACATAATTAATAAAATTTAAAAGGACTTTTCAAAATTTCCTTTATAAACTTCGTTCCAAACTATTAAAAACAGATTATTATCAATATGACGGAAAAATAAATATATATGTACGCATATAAACATACACTTATAACCCTTATTTCAGCATTTACACACGAAATTTTGTAAAATGCAAACACAAATATAACATTCTCGATCATACAATCAAGTCGTGCCATTATTCGTCCTTCCATAATCTTTAGACATCCTTAAGCCAAAAGTCTTCATTCTTGTAATTCGTGCGTATTCTCAATGAGCCAATGTCTTCTTATAACTCAGAAAAGATTTTTTTAAAACTTAAATGCTGCCACACCAGCAAGGACAACATAAAACTTTTGAATTAAATTCATGGAGTCTTAAACTTAGTCGGTGAACTAAATTATGCCATACTAATCTAGGTCACGCGTTGGAGTTACTACACACCATTTGATTCTATTGCATTCAGATTACCACTACACTGAGGTGAGTTCTCGTAGCCCCTTTTTCAATTATGTTTTCCTTGGGGGAAAATGGTACTCAAATGATATTTTAACTGTTTTTCATGCTGTGACTATACTGTTTTCATGTTTTGGGACATTATGTGTGTTGATACAATTATGTGCTACAATTGGTTTGACTGTGTGTACATTGATGCGCAACTGTTAACTCTTTCGAGAGCCGAAACAATTGATAGATCTATCGGGGTAGCTCCCCTCTGTGTGTTCTGTTTAAGTGTGCAACCGTGGCAGGTTCAGTTGGCGCGACATTATTTGGTTTCAACATTATTTGGTTTTGACATGTGCTTATAATTGATTATCATGCTCACTTTTGTCCTACACTATACTATCACAGCTCAGTGGTTTCACTTTCAAACCTACGAGCTCACCAACATTATGTTGACGTTTTCTAGTACCATTTTCAGGTGTTATTGAAGTTGCTTAGAAGGTTGAGTATTGACTGGCTTAGCAAGACTTAAGACAAGACCCTCCCGGATTATATCTCGTGGAGTTGCATTTAGATATTCCCTAGTGATGTTGTTTAACTTTGAGGCTTATGCATACCTTGGAGGTTGTACTTATCTCGGTTGTGGAAGTTTGCGACTATTATCTATTGTATGTTATGCATGTAGTGTTTCTCTGTTGTGACACCTTGTGTTCTTAACTATGAAGTCATACCCGTGAATGCCATTCCGCTGCGCCATTTTTGGGGTGTGACACGGATATAACTTTGTCTTTAAAACTTTTCGTGTGGTAAGAACTGTGATGATGTTTGTGGTTTTGGTTTGCATCGGGTCAAACTCTACGAAAGTCTATTTGAATTCCTCTTGGTTTAAACCTGTTTTGGATCCTTTCGTGTGGTATAAAGTCTGTGGTTGAGATTTTTTGCCTTTTTTTTGTTATTGAATGAGTTTCGTTAATTTCGGTTTGGATGATGAAACAATAATGGGTCTATTTGATGGTTGTGTTGGTGCCGAGGATGAAAGCCGAGACCATTAGGGTCTCGGAAAGTCTAGTTGTTGTGCCGTTGTGGTGCGTTTATTTTGAGGTTAATGGAGTGTCGAAAGTGAGTTTGAATTCGGATTAATTTTGGATTGATGTGTTGGTGGTATCATTGAGTCGAGTGGGATTGTCGGGTTAAGCATATTCTGTTTACTATGTTGTCGTTGCGTTATTGTTGTCGTTGCTCTTGGTTGTGTCTCGGCATAGCAGGGAAACATATTATTTGTTATAGTTGGTGTCATGAGGTAATCTTGGTCCATGGTTGTGTTGTCTAGTACTCAGTAAGTTGAAAATTTTTGGTTGTGTCTATTTGGCTAGTGTTGAGTCTAGTTTGGATTTAGATGGTTCTTGAGTTTAACAAGCCCAAGATGGATGCATTTGGACTAAGCCCAAGAGGGCGTTTGGTTGCTTGGTTGTTTGGGCCAAGTAAATAATAAATGTGTGTTTGAAAATTTTGTAAAGTTATGGTGTCGATATATTTTTGCGGACATGAAAACATTACACTAACGAAATTTATTTATTTTGACTCAAGTGTTTCTTGGTACATTTCAGTTACTCTTGGGAATTGAATTTCAATACGGATTATGAATATTGTACTTGGACGTTTGGACAATTTTGAATCGTTATTGGACTTACAATATTAGACATCGGACTTATTGAACATTTTGGGAATTGTGACGGTATAATATATTAACTTCAAAATGAACTTAATATATTAAACACGAAACGGACACAAAATCTTCAATAAAACCTAAACTAATATTTACCAGAACAATAGCGAGACATAAACTTATTAAATATTGAAATTTCATATTTGATCAAGTCACGACGACTTGAGAAAAACTAATTTTATTAGTTAAACTTATTTTTATAAAACGTTTATGTTTCATACAAATTATTAGGTAAACGTCGAAATGTACAAACTGAGTTATTTTATTTGAGGCGTTGTTTGTCGTAAACTTCTAGAGTTGTCTTCCTTGGTTTGAGTTCTCGTCAGTATTCTCTCGAGTTTGTTGATGTCTTTTCTCCTTGGCGTGAGTTGTCCGTCGAGTCTATGTCTTTTTACCACACCACACGAAACGTGATACTAAGCTTTTGATGAATTTTGAAATCGAGTAATCCACGAAAACTACGACACGCTGTCTTTTATAGACTTTATTATTTTGCGAGACGTGTTTTTGAGATGATCGTATACGTACTAGGTTGTGCCGATCCTAGACCGTTGTGTACCGCCGTGCTTGTACCTCCGTGTACCGTCATGCTTATTCATCTTGGAACCGTCGTGCCGTATGTTTTGAGACCGTTGTGTTTGCTCCTCGATGTCAGTCGTGTCAGTTGCGATCTTGCATTTCTGTGGCTAAGGTGAGTTCATGGCCCCTACTTTTACTAGTTTTCTAACTATTTTTGGGGGAGAATACATGCTCATTTCTACTTAAACTCCTTTCTGGTTTTACTTGAAACGTGATTTGTTTTCTCCAACGTACTGTTTGGCTGATACATCTGACCTGGTTATTTGAATGCATTATGTGCTTACTTGTTATTTGATATGGCCTGAAACTGTTATGATACTGTTACGCGAGCTGGCTATGGTTATTATATACAAGGGCTTGTTGTGCCTAACTAAATACTAGGGCATTTGTGCCTATTACCAAGGGCTCCTAAGCCTATAAACATCTATAGTGTGCGAGTCTATATTTTGAGCATGTCGCAAGTGTGCGAGCCTATATTTGATGTTGTCGCAATTGTGTGAGACTATAGTGTGCACCTATAGGGAACTATTATCGTGATTTAATTTCTGCGACCTAGCCAGCGTAACAGTTAAACTTGCATGACACTATATGAGTATGGTACTTGTATGATTGATTTTGGTTGGAGATGTTTGACTATGTTATTATTTGCGGATTTGATTCTGGATCTATGACTTAGGCAGTGTTAGCCTACGTTGGACTTGACTTGTTTTCGAACGATGATTTGAACTCGGAAACCTTTTTGTTCACCAAACTGTTTTAAACTCAAACCTATGAACTCACCAACCCCGTGTTTACACTTTTAGCATGTATTTTCAGGTTTAAGACTATAGCTTATCTCTGGAGGCGCTTGGCAAGGGGCATGGTCATAGACGACTCTGATATTTATATTTGGGACCGCTTTAATCGTTTTTGGCCTTACTTCCGCACTATTTTCGAATGATGTAAATTTAAAACGTTTTGATAATGAAACTTTCTTCTAAACGGTTAAGGTAAAACCGTTCTTTGTACCTTGTGTTGTGATACCAATTGAGTAGCGCCCCAGTGACATGTATGCTTCCGCTGAACCCGATTTTCGGGGTGTGACAAATTCGTAAGTAGGATGATTTACAATGTCTTTATTAAATAAATTGGGACGCCTTTTTATTTAAATAAAGGAATTATGAATCACCGAACCATAAGTTTATATTACCTTATTTACATTGTTTGGGACGCCTCTCTATGTAAATAATGAATTATAAATGAGTGGGCTTATTTGTATCTGAAAGGACATGAGTATGAACTCGAAGACCACTAGAAATCAATAAACACAAAACGTAATCTTTTATTAGAATCCACGAAAATTAATACATAACGATATAATTAGCATCGGCAGTGCTAATGTTATAAAGATTACTAAGTAAGGAATAAAATCGCCAATTGGTTGACCCTCCATGGCAACGAAGACCACCACCAACCCAATGAGAGCGAGAGCCACCACAGGATGTATCACCTTGATTATTCTGTGCGATAAATACAAACAAACCATTAAACACGATAGCAAGACTAGATCTTAGACATAAAGACAAACGAGTTTTATTTCACATTTATTAAGGATTACATAGAAACACAATAAAGACTCATTGTAACGACCCTAACTCGAGACTATTACCCCTATAGCTTGTCCACGCCAATAGCTAGGATCACGAATGACATAAGAACCGCTAGAACGCAAACCGTGAATATGTAATCTTCATCAGGAACGTACGCTAAGTAGATAACCCCAAGAACGACATACACGATTGTGAAAATAGTAATAATATGCGGAATTTTGAGATTATAAATGAGAGATATATGTTTGGTGGAAGAATGGAAATTAAAATGGAGTATATATAGGCAAAAAAACTAGCCGTTGGGTACCAAAAACTAGCCGTTGGAAAACACTATTCACGACCCGTTTGAAATTACTGTTCATCTTACTAAGGAACAAACTGATTCATCATCTACAAAAGCTTAAATTTCAAAAACTTTCTCTACATTCATCAAATTCTCTTCCGAAACCTTCATTGTTAAAATTCGTTATTTAAAACTTCCTTGTTGCACGTATTTTATAAACTCATAACACATACTTATAAAATAATAATTTTCATTCAAAATAACTTTTTCTTTAGATTATATGACCATCGGAACAATATTTTTCACATGTAAAACAATAAATTCTAACTTATAAAGTTTTTCACAAGTGAAACCACCTTTCGTCCACATAACTTAAACACCTAACACAAATTGAATCCCGGGACGGGATTCTGTTAAAGGGGTGAGACTGTAACAACCCGTAAATTTCACACTTGTATTCAACTAATACTATCCATTTTCCACGTCAATTTTTTTAAAAAAACGTTCAAACTAAACGTTTCCTATCTATTAGAGTTTTCACAAAACCCTAATTTATTATAAAAATGATTTTACACAACTAACTTATAAATACTAAAGTACAATATTTTATTCCTAGAGTACAAGTCTTTATAGCACGAAAACATAACTTTACTTTAACTCCAGATACAAACTCTAAATTCACAAATCTATGATTTTATGTGATTAAATCACAAACCCTAATTATTAGTAACATGTTTTCTACAAAATATAAATGTACAAATCTTTCAAGCACAGGTACAAGTCAATTATGCATAAAAATATAATATTTATATAAATTCTATTATAAACTTCAGTGTACATACTTTGAAGCACACAATACAAGGTCATTTTGTACAAACCCTAACTCTAATATTTTTACAACATTCAAACTAAGTGTACAAGTCCCTAAACCTAAGGTACAAGTGTTCAATGCATAAAAACCTAAAACTACATTTTATTACTTTTAAACACATTTAAACTAACTTATAATTAATTTAACCTAACCAAACATTAAAAATATATTTTCTATATTTCTTAAACCCTAGTACAACCCTATCTAGCCTATGGTACCACCCCTTTAAGCACAATCCGATTTCCTTTTGTTCTTACTCAATTCGACACAATCTTAAACAAACAAACCCTAATTTATTTTCTACCCAATAAATATAAACCAAGCCCTAAAACTAAGTTACTACTTCATCTAAACCTAATGTACAACAATATATAGCCCAAGGTACCATCACCTAAAGCCATTCGATTTCCATAAGTCTTTCCTAGTTCGATACTAATTAAACCTCAACTAGACAACTTCAATTAAATTCTCTACACCACAAGGACATTTACTAGCTCCATGTTCATCCACCATACCATGTCCCTTAGATACTTACCATGGTCAAAGATTGTAGGTGAAATCCTCGGCCATGGATCAAACCACATCACTTCATTTTTACATACACCACATAAGGCCTCCAAATGGGATGATACACATCACCTTCCCTTCCATCTTTGTGGCTATAAATCAAACAAGCCATCATGTCCCATAGATTTTAACCATGGTCAAAGTTGGTAAGTAAGATCCTTGGCCTAGGATCGAACCACCTCACCACCATCACAAGACACCACACAACCTACAACACACCACATCACCTTGTGTATTCTTCTCAAGACATAATGACCTAGCCATTCTTAAAACCCTTACTTCCTTCTCCTATATAAATCGAACCAAACTCACTCTTTTTCCCTCATCACCAATCGAAATACCCAAAACACCCACACCCTCACCTACATTTTTATTATAAGGTCCAAGAGAAAGTAAAGGAAGGATACACAAAAGTCTAGGAGGTAGGAAAAAAACCTTGATCCACATAGAAGTCTATTTGGTCTCATTTCGGTTTTAGTCGAGTTCATGTATTGTAAGTGCTCTAACCCTTTTCCATTCCTTTTCTAATCCCTTTTACACATCTATTAGCATATATATGTGGTCCTTATATTAAATTCGTGATGTACAAAAACTTTTAAAACAAGTTAAGAAAAACTATATGTTAACTTAGGTTAATAAATGTTAAAATAATAGACTTTTTATTCAAATTTTCTACTAAACCAACTATAAATAGAGTTGGTAATTTACATATTGTTGTAGACAAAATTAAAACGAAGATATAGCAATTTGAATCAACTAAAACGAGTACACGAGTCAAAAGATACGGCCAATCGAAATTACTTAAAATCTGTCAAAAACATTCTGTGACAGAATGTTAAAACACGCGAAATGAGGCATTTCTGGTCCGTTTCATCGAAATATTAAAACACGAAAGTCGTCCGGAACGACGTTTTCTTCAAAAAACCAGGTGCACGAGTCCTAAACACGTACGACAAGGGCTGGGCAGTAGGGCCTGTTTTAAACTCAAAACTATTTTATTTTTTTGTTTTTGTCGAGGAACCAAAATAAACACCTCTTTTGATATACTTTGATACGAGCTTTAAACTACTTGATAGAAGCATATAAATGAACTACTAAAACTATACACAAGCTATGAAATCAAACTCATAAGTTTTTATAAAAATTCGAACTTGTTTTTTTTTTCTCTTTTCTTTCTTTGTCACAAAACGCAACCAGCCCCTCTTAGGTTAATTATTTCGACCACCAAACAATACCCATAAAATCTGAAACTTTGCCATCTTAAAGACCTCACAGCAAAGTATTTAAAGGAACAAAAGCGTCATAAAAATCTTGCCTCGCCCCGTCTTTAATTGAGCTTTGTTTTGGGCTTGTCGCTCATCAAAAAAAAAACAACCCTTTATTTAAAAACGCTCCAACACCCCTTTTCAATAAATTGTTTTGAGCAAACCACAAAAGCTTACAACTTTGAATCTGAACCATTTAAAAGATCACCCAGCAAACTATTAAAAGAATCAAGAACGTTGTAAAAATGTCGCAAGGCCTCGCTTATATTTATTTTTCTTTTGGGCGAGTTGAACAAAATTCGAACGCACCCTTTTTTATTTTTATTTTCATTTTTGAAAAGCTATAAGATAAAACCTAAGTGAATAAGCAATTTCCAGCTTATTTCTAAACTTATTATAACTTATTTCAATAAGTCGTAGCAAGCCTCGCCTTTTTCTAAATTAAAAACGCGTTTAAAACGAATTTGGAACTAAGAACAAAACATATAAAAGCTTTAGGGGTAAAATTTGTCAAAACTGAAAATGGGAGTTTTCTTGGGCCAAAAGTGTAATTATCTCAACGTTAATAACATAAAGGCTGTTTTTGCCGATGAACCATAGATGTGGGTATAAAGTGTCACTTTTGAAACTATAGGGTAAACACTGTCATTTCACCAAAGTTGAGGGGTAAAAGTTGTCATTTTAGGAAAGTTCAAGGGTACAAAGTGCAATATTTATATATATATACTTCGACAATATATTTCACTGCTTAATGATTCGGGATTTGCTATAAAACTTATATAGAGAATATATTTAACAACTCAGGATTATTTATAAAACTTATATATATGAAATATCGATAAAGAAACAAACGAAACATAAATATTATCATCCACCAACTTTTGAAGAGACTTCATGTTGTCTCATTTAACATTTACCCATTAACAAAACATTACGAAACAAATATTAAAATCACATATATAGGAATACAAATACTGAAACTTGACATATTCACCTAGGTTACGTGTCGGAGCATCTTATTCGCTATACTTGATTTATTTTCCATCCAGACTACTGAAGTGAGTCATAGCCCCTCTTTTCTTATTTTGAACTCTTTGGGGGAGATACATGCTCGTTTTACTTATAAATCTTACTCATTTTACTCAACTGATGAAACACTCTTTTTGCTTACTGAAACTTATTACATGCTGAACACAAGTCTCTTTCTATATGATATCTTGATTATTATTGCCTAAGTTAACTACTTTTTCCATTAATCACTTGCAGGTGAATGCGAATATAGTGAATAGATCTATTGGCAGTTGATGACCCATTTGTGTTGCTGGATAAGTAGCCAAATGCACTTTATTTGAGAACAAAAGAAAGAGATTGGCAATGCTCCTACTCGAGGGCATTATTACTACATTTAATTATGATAGTAATTTACATCTATAGTTCATTACTATGATGTCCATCCTGTTAACGTTTGCGTGTCATGAGCTTAGAGCAATAATTATTACTTACCCATAATTGTATTCGTTGCAATTATCTTCTTAAACTTGAAACTTGTGTTAAACCGATTTGCTTACAAACATTATGGATTCACTCAACTTTTGACTATCGAAATCAACTGTTTTACTTATAAACTCTATGAACTCACCAACCTTTGTGTTGACATTTTTAGTATGTTTATCTCAGGTCCATAATGAGCGAGGATGGTACAGAGAGGCACTAATACTGATAGAAGGCTAATTATCATTCAAAACTTATTTAACAAGCTGTAAAACTACTGGGACCTCATTTTGTAAACTCTGATATTTATAAAAATTCGAATGATAAATCTTTTAAAATGATTCAATTAGAGATCGTTTTCTATTATTATAACTGTTGTGCCGTCGAGTAACACCCAGCTTGAATTCCGTTGCGTATCACGAAATTGGGGGTGTTACAGGATTGCCTGCCCTGTGAACAGTGGCAGCTTTATAGTGATGAATAGAGAACGTTTATTGAGAAAAGTGGTATGAAGACATTACCTACCTCCATTTCATTAAAGAAAGTGCCGATGCATTCTACGTGACAGGCTACAACGGTGAAGGCGTTGAAAGCGGTGGTTACCGTAATTTTAATTCAGAATTGGGTTCATCCAGGTGGTTGGGATTTGTTGGCAATGATGCAATGGAATCGCTGGTAAGTGTAGCTACTTTTAGTAGGTGTATTTTATTTCGAATATAATCTTTAGACTTGTAGTATTTGTTAATAGTAAAACTGATATATGTATATGCGTATTCCAATATTTTTGTAGTTGATTCCTGGTGAATTTATTGAGGCTGTGCAAAGGGATATTTTTACGTTGAAAGTGAATCGGGAAGATAGAGAGGTTATGGTTCGTTGTCCTCTGTATCCTGGATCGACAACCAAGTATTGTTCTGTTTTTCATGGTCCGGGCTGGATGGATTTGGCTGTTCGTTATCATTTGCTTCTAGGTGTTAAGGTTATCTTTACAAATCGCGTGAACAATAGGGCTCGAATGATTATTTTTAAAGAAGATGGGCAGGCATTAACAAATGAAGTTGTGAGGCGTACAGTGTTGGCAAGCGAACAGCCGAAACATGTTATTGATAAAGGTTGGTGTTTTTAAATTTATTAATATTGTTCAATTTGTAAGTATGCAATTTTTTAGTATTATTATTAATGGGTTTAACATGTTATGCTTATATTAGATCATAGGATGGAACAAATCTGCAAATGGAGTGGGCATGGTAAATACCATATGGATGAAGATAAAACTTTTTACAGACCATTGCATTGCTATGTTTTTGAACAAAAGGGACTGATAATAGTATTAATTTTTATTATTATTAATTTTTTTAATGATTTCTTTAGTAAATTAAATTATGTATGATTTTTACTTGGTTTATGCTATATTATTATTATATTTTGACAGACAATCCCTGAAGGTTTTGTAAAGACACACAAGCTATTTAATTATGAGCATGCTCTCATTCGCCACAAGCCTCATCAATACAGAATCGTTCTTTATCGGCAAAAGCACCATGAGGACTTGAGTCGTGATAGTCATGTGTACTTTAAAGGGCCTTGGAGGCAACTTGCCAAAGACTAGGGTTTGAAGCAAAATCAAATGTTCTGGTTTAAATACATCAAGAATGTTGTGGACGACCAAGCTATTGTTTTTTATGGGGAAAATCCAGTAATGATTCCTATGTTTCATTTGTGCTAAATGTGCTGTTTGGGAATGCTTGTTTAACCGAAAAACATGTGAAATGTCTTGCTAAATATTAGTACTTCTATTATGTTTATGGTATGTGGTTTTTAGGATATTTAAGTGTGAACTCGTAGTGACTATTGCTATTAGATATGGATCTGTCCGTATCCGTTTTGCTGAATGATGTATGTAATGAAACTTATGTATATATGTAGCTATATTGTGGGTCTTTGTGTTTTTGTTTAAGTATTTGTGTTTTTGTTTAATTATTTTCGTACGATTAGTAGTGGTGAAATTATTATAATGATATAGTTCACCCTTGCGTAAAACCTTTTTTTTTTTTTTTTTTTTTTTTTTTTTTTTTTTTTTTTTTTTTGTGTGTGTTATTAGTATTTGTCATGTTTTCTTACAATGGCGTCTTATAAACATTGTTCTGGTAGAACATAATGTGAAAATTCTATTGGGTTTATAAGCTTGATGTAAATAAATACATGATGTCCCACATAGATAGCTTTGAGAGTGCTTATTCAGTTGCTTAAAAACTTTAGCAATACTAAGTTTAAAGGAGCAGTACTAACTTTAAAGTTAGTACTGCTGGATTGTTTTAGTATATATCAAGTATGCTATGTAATTAAAATATTGCTATTCTGGTATGTTTAGGATTAGTTTAATGTGTATCTAAGTATATAAAATGATGTTTAGTTTGTTTAGCACTTACTTATAAGGATGTATTCTGGATTTGGTAGCTTGTTTTAGTATATATCAAGAATGGTATGTAATTACAATGTAGCTGTTCCAGTAGCTTTAGGATTGTCTACAATGGAATTATGTTTTAGAGTGCTTATTCAGTTGCTAAAAAACTTTAGCAGTACTAAGTGTAAAGGAACAATACTAACTTGAAAGTTAGTACTACTGGAACCGCATTGTTGCTAAAAAGCTTTAGCAGTATTAAGTTAAAAGGGGCGATACTAACTTGAAAGTTAGTACTGCTGGTTCTGTTTGACTTATTTCCAGCTTAGTTAAAAAAGTTTAATAGTATGTTTAGTTTTATGATTTTTGTTTGAATTATTAGTGTGTGCTTTGTTTTGTGAGAATCAACGTTTAAAAGCATTTTTGGATTTTAAAATTCTTATTGCCTTATTAATTTAAGGTATGCAGATACGATGATATTAATATATTTTATGAAACTTAAAGTTGCGTACCTGGATCATTTCTGTGTAGCTGTTCAGCATAGAATACATAAGCAGCCAATACATCCCTTTTGTTTTGGTAAAGAAACTATAGTTGAGACATGATATCTGTTTTAATTAGTATGACATGAAATGGTCACAGATAGTTTTTTGTTTCCCGCTGACTGGTTTTTAGCAACCCATGACATCCCATGATTGACAACCTTAAATTATAAACAAAGCTTCTTTATACACAACATTTTTTGTTGATTTCGTGTATTTTCGCTCCTCATCACAGAATTAAATCTTCAATCCCTTTCTATTTTTGACCCTTGACACGGCTATATATAGTTGTCCGTGCGAGAACACCGGCCTTTGTAGAAATAAACCTACTTGTGCTAAAGTTTGACCTTGACTTTTGTTAATTGTCATTGCGAAACACAACGCGACAGGGAATTGTCTACGATCAAATTTAAACGGCATCTTATTATCGGAAGGGCTTAAGACCATTCTTGGTATTGCGCATATAGTACTAACACTTCCACCGGATATAATTTTGCTTCGATTATATTTATACCCAGCCTATGTACTTGAAGCCTAGTTCCGTTGCATAACCCTAGTGTTTGGTCAATGTTTCTCATGCACATAACGGGTGATCCTACTTTTAATTTAAAGAATGTGGTGGAAGGCCAGCAATGCGAATGCTATTAAGAAAGTCGGTTCTCATTAAAATTCGAGTCCATATCAAGTATACCAACCGAGTCTGAACTATCATACGTCTTTTGTTCCCCATGGAGAAGTTGCAGCATACGATCGTTTATCATATCCACGAGCTCATATGTTGGTGCATGAATGGGCCCTTTCTTGGAAAAAAGAGGGATTATAAAGGTTCTCGATCAATTGGGGGTATGTTTCTTCAATGATTGAACCAATATGATCGTCTGAATCAGGGATCAACATATCATCTGGGAATTCTACCATTGCTTCTCCATCGTTCTTACCTCCAATTGTTCCGTTACCGATGCTTAATATCCAATCTGCAAAGTCTTGGATTTCTTTCCGTTCAGTAGCATTAGAACCCGTTTCTAGCCTCATATTCATAGTCAATTGGATGACATTGCAGTGTTGCTGCCATTTGTAATCACCGGCAATATTTGTCGGAAATCTCCACCAAATAAAACTACTTTACCTCCAAAAACATTATCAGGAGTTTCGAATGGGTTTGTCCTACATACGTCTCTCAATGTCCTATCAAACGCTTCATAACAATGTCTATGTGTCATCGGAGCCTCATCCCATATGATAAGTTTAGACTTTCTTAACAATTCAGCGAGGTCACTATCTGCTGGAATATGACATATAGAATCCTCAACCACATTGATTGGAATAGCAAACCGAGAATGCGCTGTCCTTCCACCTTCTAACAAAAGTGCCGCAATACCACTTGATGCAACATTTAACACTATTTCGCCTTTTGACCTTAATGCGGCAGATAATGTTTTGTAAATGTATGTTTTACCAGTTCCTCCATATCCATAGACAAAGAACATCCCTCCTTTTTCTTGACAAACAACATTCATTAAGGTTTGATGTATGTCTTTTTGCTCGTGTGTCAATGTACGATACATTTTCTTGTGTTGTTTGTGTAATTCTTCTGTATTGTACTTCAACTCATCATACACCAACCTATTGTAGTTTGCCATGGTGAACATTTCGTTCGGGTATGGCATGTTTGCTATTTGTTTCAAGCTTTTATTGTTGCAAAGGAGCATGTGTTCAATATATGTCAGACATATATTATACTTTTGAATGTCTATAAGCTCTAAATCTGTACATAAAAATAAATTGATTAATTATTTGAAGCATATTATTAAATTTAACGCTGTGAAATTGATTAGTTATTTAAAAATAAATTGATTAGGATTGTCTACAATGGAATTATGTTTTAGAGTGCTTACTCAGTTGCTAAAAAACTTTAGCAGTACTAAGTGTAAAGAAGCAGTACTAACTTGAAAGTTAGTACTGCTGGAACCGCATTGTTGCTGAAAAGCTTTAGCAGCATTAAGTTAAAAGGAGCGGTACTAACTTGAAAGTTAGTACTGCTGGTTCTGTTTGACTTATTTCTGGCTTAGTTTATGTGTAGACAACTTTTATAGAGTGTTGAGTTACAGTTAATTTTGATTAATATTTAACTGTAAATTTAAATACGGTTATATAAGCAACTTAAATAGACATTCATTGCATACCTGGGTCATTTCTTTTTCTTCTTTCAATATGTTCAACATCTGCGGACAATACTTCCTAGGTTTTGTTGTAAACAATCTCTGGCCTTGACATGCTATCTGTTGTAATTAGCATGACAAAAAAAGTCCGTAAATAATTTCCTGATCCCCATAGACTGGCTTCCATCAAACCATCTATATATTCTTTATCATCTTCCAATAGGCCGCGTGCTTGAGATGCTTCTTTATATGTTGGGTAAACAACACCATCAAATTCCTTGAAATCAATCCAATCTTGTGCTCCTCTTACCTTGTTTAGCAATACTCTTAAATAGAACCTCTCACCAGACGAAGGAGGTACATGATGTACACAGCCAATACATGTACCTTTTTGTCTTTTCACCGACATCCTTTCTTCTTGTTTTCAAACGTAATGTTGGGGAAGCTCGTGGTAAAGCAGTTTTTGTGCTTCTGTATCTGTCTTGTTGCATTCCATCCAGGCGACAAATTTTGTTTCATTTACTGATGCTTTTTCCAGTGTAAAATCAATACTTTCAGTTGCATCGAATATGATAGATTGTTCTCCTTCTAAGTGGAACGGTAATCTTTCTACGGGTGAGAACCTGTAATGTATGTCAAAGCCATATATTCTCCACACTGATTCACATGCCGAAATATATCTACAATCGTAATATTCTTTGATTTCATTAACGTCTTCATCTTCTAGAGCAACTGTTGCTCTATCTGGACCCTTGTTAATATACTTGAATAAGTATTTTATAGAACCTACCTGGTTGCACCACTCAACGTTAATATGTGATTGAAAACGTCGTAGCAAGCCGAGATTTTAGGGAACAACATAGCCGTTGTACAATTCAATTTCACTTTTGTTTATAGTCGACCTGTCATTTCTTCTTTTATAAATGGCATACCCACTCTCATCAATAAAAGTTTCTTCGTTAAACTGCTTTGGGAATTTTTTGGTACACTTGTTGTTTACAGTGCACGGACAACCTGGCAGTTGTGGTGCACATGGACCATGAATCATGTGATCAGTGACAATTCTGTAAAGTTCATGATCTTCATTTTTATCTGGTATTTCTGATGAAATAAACCTATCTATGTGTGCAGGTGTTTTAATTTTATCATCTTCTTCCAAAAAAAGCAAAATGTGTGCATGTGGAAGGCCTCTCTTCTGGAATTTAACAGTGTAAACAGCTGTGCGAAGAACATAATGCAAGTATAAGGACCGCTACTCCAAAGAGTATTACACCCTTGATCGTGAAATATCGATTGCTTGTTGAACCCTGTGAATTGTGTAAAAGTATGATACTCCAAATTTGGGAGTCAAAAAGTTTTATAAAACGTTCTATATAGAATGTAGGATGAATTGTGTAATAATTTTGTGCATACAATTAATTGGATAAGTAAATACATGCTTTAAGGCGGCCAAAGTAATGGTGTTCCTTGAATTCTTTCATAAGAGTGTCAAGTTTTTGTTTAAAAAATCGTGTGATTACATCGGGTCTGTCGTCAGATTTCAAACCTTTTTCAACCACAAAACGTTCAATCTCGGGCCAATTTGGGTTACACGTAAATGTAATGAACAAATCTGGGTATCCGTAGACCTTGCAAATTGTCATTGCGTCTAAATAATTATGCATCATATACTTTGAGCTTCCTGTAAATGATGATGGTAATATAACTTTTTTACCTCTTAGTTTCTCTCCCGAATCTTCATCATCCGCCAATTTAGCTAATTTTGATTAGATTTCGCTCCTTAAGTCTTTTTGTTGGTTTTTAATGTATGACATCCTTTCAGATTCGACCATTTTGTATGCGTCTACAATAAACAGTTGACATAGCCTCCTTGCATTCAGTACCGTTGAGAAAACATTTGCTCTTTCTTGTAAGCGCTATGCAAAATACTCTCGCATTGTTACTCTCGTCTTCTTGTTGGTGGGTGTTTCATCAGTGACACCAAAATGGTATATATCTGTTTGATAACCATCTTCAACGTACGGAAACAGCAATGGATACTGGAGTGCAGGTATGAAGGATGCAGCTCGCTGATTCGTCTGAGTCCGCCTTCTTGCATACATAGAATAATGTCCCTTTTATGTTTTGTAGAGTCAAAGTATCCTATAATTAGTGCAGCAACTTCAGTAGCCGTAGGAAGATTATAATTTCTTCCATCTCGTTCTCTTGTACCAATAATTCGTAACTTAATTTTTTTTTCTTCTTTTTCACTGACAAAACGTTCACCAGCCATTCGGAACTGAGCAACTAATGGATTTATGCTATCTAGCATGTCTCGTAAATCAACTGTTAGCTGGTGGTCCATAGGATGGTTATTTGTTGATGCATCTATTTCTATGCTGTATAAAAAAAATAAAAATAATAATCTTTAGTAGGATGAATATATTTATTAAGTTATATAATAATGTTATGGTAAACATGATAATTGTTTTGTTAGAAATTATGTGTAAGAATGTTGTACGCTACCTGATACCATTGATCCTATTTTGGATCTCATTTTGTGGATCATAAATATATAGCTGAGCATACTTTGGAGGTTTTCATTGTTGGGGTAGTAACGTAACCATTCTATGGTAATTTTCGCTTTGTATTCTGTAACAATATGGACCACCGCCAATAGTAACAGACATATCTTGTTTTGCGCCCATAGAAGTGATTGAAAACATTGCATTATATCGTCTGATATTCTCAATGAATGATTTGCTTTTCGGGTGGTTTCCGTTCATAAGCTCCATCAACAATTTTGGTGGATTTTGCACCTCATCTCCTAATTTGATTTTTCCTCTGCCACAACAAATAGAGTATGAATCCTAATTTTTATGTGTGTGTGTCCTACCATACTCTCAGCATGCCATAACAACGCGCCGCAAGATTCACACGTGAAAACTAGATCTCCATGGTCGATGTAATCTATCAAAACACAATTAATCAAGACAAAGTTCAAAATTGTTTATTTTAATGTTAATAAAGGAGTGTTTGGAACATCGGGTTGGAAAAAGGATAAAGTCTTCGTACAATTTGATATTCCAACAAATGATTCTCTTTGTTGGCTTTGTTCATTGGCTTGGTCTGTAACATTAGAAAGTGAATGATGTGACATTTTGTGTCTAACCACTTTCGTTTTTTCTCTCAGCCTTTCTGATTTGCGTTTAGAGTATTGTCCTCCACATGGAGTACATTGAATGTCACCAGGTGTTTTTGTTATTGTCAGAACTGCTTCACCTGCAGGGTTTTTGTTCTTGATAGGGCGTCCTCTTGGTCGGCGTGCTATATCCATTGGTTGTTGTGATTATGTTCCAATGTTGTTTTTATCACTTAATTATTAATGTTACATTATATCAATTTGTTTGAACATTACAAATACATCACTTTGTTGTATGGATTAGAAAAAGTATATGCTACATACCTATTGTTGTATTCACAGGTCTATCTGATGTCGCTGAAACTGCATTAAATTCTTGATTTATGTTATTGGCAGGGCGTTCCATTGGTCGACGTGCGGTATCCATTGATTGTTGTGGTGATGTTCCATGGTCATTTATTATTTAATTATTAACGTAACATATATCAATTTTTTTTGTACATTACAAACACATCTCTTTGTTTTATGAATTAGGAAAAGCATATGGTACATACCTATTGTTGTATTTACAGGTCTTTCTTTTGTCGTTGAAACTGCATTATATTCATGCTTTTTGTTCTTGACAGGGGGTCCCATTGGTCGACGTGCGGTATCATGTTGAAGAAGTACACAGTGTGCTGGAGCTTTCAATATATGTTTTTTGGAGGTCTGCCAATATGTCGCGGAAGATAGTCATTAGTTACGGCGTCAGTACCATTATGGATTGTGTTTTGATTTGAATAATTCAACATGTTATCATGTAAGATTTTGTCAACAACAGTCTTCTTAACTTTGCTCATATGATGTATAGGTTTTTTTTTTTTTTTTTTTTTTTTTTTTTTTTTTTTTTTTTTTGTTTCTCAGGATTACTATATATATATTTTTTTAAATTCGTTTGGTATATTTGTTAAAATATCTTTTAAATACAGTTGTGATCATCTCCAAAGTTACAACGTTTCAAATTTGGTATTTATCCCAAACCAAACTTAATATCACATATGTAAATTTAATCCGTTTTAAACTTATATGTTTAAAAGGTATTATTTTTTTATTTGAATGCATGGAAATAACATATTGCTGTTTAAACATACATTAGGGTAGGTGTAGTATATTAGAATTGATGAGTTTGTTAGCTTTTAGAGTGCTTATTCAGTTGCTAAAAAGCTTTAGCAGTACTATGTTTAAATGAGCAGTGCTAACTTGAAAGTTAGTACTGCTCCTTTAAACTTAGTACTGCTAAAGTTTTTTAACAACTGAATAAGCACTATAAAAGCTATCTATGTTGGACATCATGTATTTATTTACATCAAGCTTATAAACCCAATTGAATTTTCATAATAACCCCACATATCATATTCCTTTTTGAAGCATTCAAATAACATGCTGAACCATTAAAAAAAATACAACAATTAAACATAATGACACATTAAGAAATATATAAACTATCTTGAATACCCTTGTAAACTCCAACAATTTTCTGTTGGGTATCTTCTATTTCTTGTTTTCGAACATCAATTTTCCTTTGGTGCGCCAATATGATCTTCTGATCTTCATTGTTCTGTTCTTCAAGCCTCTTGATACGCTTGTTATAAAGTTCAACCAATGTTTTCTCGGTGGCATATTTTTCGGAATGACATTTGTCCCAAATATCTTGGGGTACGTAAAAATTTTTATATTTTGAAGGGATTGGAGGAGGAGAAGTATCTCTGCTACGTTTATTATTCTTTGAATCATGATTAGAAGATGATGAAGCCATTGAAGTTATATACTAAAGAGTATAATATAGGATGAAATTATGAAATATATTGTTGTTTATATGTATGTATTTATACACATTGGAAGGGTACAACGTTTCATAAATTCTCTTTAAGTTGCAACTATTTATATTCTTAAGTCTTATATGCTATTAGTGATATAAATGGTCAAATTGTTAGTTAAATCTAATAATCTTTATTATTAGTGTATAACTTAGATGTTAACATATCTTTAAAAAAAAAATTATACGTTCAATACGTCCGTTTTTAATCATGTGTAAACTTAGTATGTGTATATTTCATATTTTGGAGTTGTAATTATCGTTAAAATATTCATAAATGTTGTATTGATAAATTTGGCGGAAAAAATAATTGCCAAGACTAAAACACCAAAATAATCATTAAAAATATATCATAGTAATTGAATAAAAATCATGAATTATAAATCATATAGACCGTAACAAATCTTCCTAATAAAATAGTAGTTGTCATAAAATAATAATTGTTGTCACACCCCGTCAAAGGCGGAAACACGGGATGTAACTGAGAAAGGCACATTGCATAACATTATAGATTCATACCTTACAATTATTTCAGTAATAGTTTACAAAACCTTCTTCGACCAAATTTAAAAGAAAAGCATGTCTCATTTGAAATCTTGACATCTTGACAAACATGGTAGCAGGTATCAAATAGTTGACTCCGATAAATGTGCCTTCAAATACTTTAGTAATGATCCACCTGAAAATGGTAGTAGAAAACGTCAACATAATGTTGGTGAGCTCGTAGGTTTAAAAGTAAAACCGCTGAGCTGTGATAGCATAGTGTAGGACAAAAGTGAGCATGATAACCAATTATAAGCACATGTCGAAACCAAACAATGTCGAAACCAAATAATGTCGCGCCAACTGAACCTGTCACAATGTTGGAACCACAAACAGTACACACAGAGGGGAGCTACCCCGATAGATCTATCAATTGTTTCGGCTCTCGAAAGAGTTAACAGTTGCGCATCAATGTACACACAGTCAAACAAATTGTAGCACATAATTGTATCAACACACATAATGTCCAAAATCATGAAAACAGTATAATCACAGCATGAAAAACAGTTAAAATATCATTTGAGTACCATTTTCCCCCAATGAAAAACATAATGAAAAAGGGGCTACGAGAACTCACCTCAGTCCAGCAATGTAATATCACAACAATGTCAGAGAGTTGAACATCACAACAGCTCAAAGGTAGCCTAACGCAACAGCAACTAAAATCTCACGGCAACTAGGGTCTCACGGCACAACCTAATACGTATGTAATTATCTTAGAATACGTCTCGTAAAGTAAGAGAGTTTCACAAGACAAACGTCTTAGTTTTTGTGGATTACTCGTATCAAAGTTTGTAAAAGTTTAGTGTTAACGTTTCGTGTGGTGTGGTAAGAAAATAGAGACTCGACATACAACTCACGCCAAAGAGGAGAGACATCAACAAACTCAAGAGAGTACGGATGAGAACTCAAACCAAGGAAGACAACTCTAGAAGTCAATGACCAATAAACACCTTAAATAAAATAACTCAGTTTGCACGTTTCGACATTTACCCCGATATCCCAAATAACTTGTATAAAACATAAACGTTTTATAAAAATGAGTTTAACTAATAAAATTTGTTTTTCTCGAGTCGTCGAGACTTGGATTAACCAAAACTGAAATTACAATATTTAACAAGTTTATGTCTCGTTTGGTAAAATATATTTTGCTTAAAATTTATAAACAAACACATCTTAAAATTTTTTTTTTTTTTTTTGGGTAAAAGGGTTAATTCACCCCGGTAAAATTCATTACACCAAAAAGCGTTGAAGTACAAAGGATGAGGGTGACTTCCCTCATCTCAGTCCCTTAGGACACTTACAGACTCTCATATAAGAATGACACGCCATTCTTATAACTTACATTAAACATAAACTTACATTGAACATAAACTACAACGACTATACATATAACACAAATTAAATGCAATTCAATTAGACAAATCCTTGAATCATCAAATCGTCATAGTAGTTCAAACTTCCAGCTTCAACCAATGCGTCTTCTATTAGTATTATGCAAAAAGCATAATCTAATAACCTAATAAGAATGACTTCCCTAGCAAATGGAACTTGAAGCATAAACATGGTCTAAGCGACCCAACCTTCCAGCATATCCGAACTTGAACCCATCTTCCAACAAATACGAAGGAAACACATGAAGACAACAAACAAGGATCAAGTCATATGCACCAACTAAAATCAGTTTGTAGTAGCAAACACCACAAACTAAACCTCCACCAACGCCATACCAACAGTAATATAGAATCATAGTACCCAACGTGCATAGCATTGTGAGCATGGGGTTTTGAACAAGAGTCCCCACGAACTTAACTTCCATCTATAACATAATTAACCACCCTCATGACCCCTGCTGCAACAATAATCAATAGAACAATAAGCAGCATCATCTAAAGAGTGGTAACAAGCATAAAACATAAACATAGGGTGATTCAACCATAACTTCCAGCATATGCGAGCCCAAGACCAAGGTAAGAATCAGCAAAACGGTCATTGACAGCAGGCACAAAGCATGTAGCAGCAACGAACAATCAGCCATAGACACAAAATAGGGTTAAGAAACCCTAACGTACAGCCACCATATGATCTGATTGATGTTCCAATCATAACCAACTTCCTTCTCTCCCATAACCCACTTCATAACACTACCCATATCGATCTTACCAGCAAATATTCAATACCCAAACGTGGGTATACTTCCAGCAAAAGACTAAAACAAAACCCTAAGATTAGGGTTCGTTCACCTTGAAGCACCAAACACGATAGGATGTAAAAACCAAAAGGTTTTATTATCATTCAGCATAAATCCAACAAACAAAGATCGATCTATAAATAATAAGTCTGAACCGACTTATATCATTCCTTTAACAGATCGATTTAAAAGGACAAGAAACCCTAACACCGATTGAAAAATAAAGTAATCGTTGAGGGAGAAACCTCAAACGATCACCCATATATATGCATGAATCGTTTAGGGTTAATAGAATAAAAAAAAATGAAACCCTAAATTAAGGGTCGATTAAAAACCGACTAAAACAGAAAACAATTAGGGTTAAGTTTTAGGCAGCGATTTCATAAGATATAGAACAATAAGCAAGACACAACCCCTCCCAAATAATCACATCCATCAAACCGATTGCATATTATAGAGAATAATAGAGAGGCGGTTTGAATGGGATGCTTAGATCTGATCGGAAAAGGAGGAGAGGTTGGCCGGAAATCGCCCCATAGGGAGAGAGAGTTTTAACCCTACTATATTACATTTTGAACTCCACATCTTAAATTGTTTTGGGCTTATGAGCCCTTTTTAACCAAACAAACATCATTGGGCTTCGGCCCATTCTTTAAACCAAAACACACCCACATGGGCTTGTTAAGCCCAAGTCCAATTTAGAAGGAATACTAATACAACTCATCTTAGACTAGCAGTAAATTATCAAACCCAAGTTCCCATTCTGTGGCTGTTAACAAGACACAAACACTAACTCACATTTTTACCATTGTTGTTACTAAGAATCGAGACCAAAACCACTATAAACACAACCACGAAACAAGAATATTACAATTTATATCACACCGAGACCACTTGGTCTCGGCTCCAAACCGGTAACGACAACAACAACGAGCCATACTCGTTTACCAATTCCACATTCAGATCGAACCAAGCGCACCCTACGTGGGTGGCTCACCTGAATCAGGAGCAAAACACGACTCTCGCAGGTTTATCACAACCAACTCGATTCTAACCGGTTCTCACTCGACCCGAGAACAACACTTCACCATTATACGAGTAATTAAAACCCGCGACTCTAAACGATTTAACCTCACGACTTGACAACAATAACAACAACAAAACTTCAATAACAACAAACATGGTATCAACCATAACAAACATGGTAACTGAGACCATAACTGATATCAACCATAACAAACATGGTAACTGGAAAACACTTCACCATTACTAAGGTATTTGACCGAATCTGATATCAACCATAACTGGACGCACCCTACTGAGACCATCGAGTTTGACCCGAGAACAAAACATGGTACCAAAACAGTCGACTCTTGCAACAATTCCTTACCACACGAATAACATCAAAACATGTTTAAAATCCATTTTCATAGTCACAAACTTATATAAACTGATTCAAACATGTTCTAAATCTACAAAACTTAATAATCTTGCGTTTTATCCGTTAGCTTCCACAAAAACAATAATGAAATCAATAATAATCGGTAATAATAAAAAGTATATATATAAATACGGCTTTCACGATTTTACCATGACCAGAAGATAGAGAGGAAGCGGCGGAGACGCGTAGCAGCGGCGGCAACAAGTGGTGGAGATGGTTTCTTGGCGCGTGAATCACATAGGAATGAAGAGGAGATCTCAAGGTTTATTTTGGTGGTGGTTGTGAGAGGTGGTGACCGGCGGTGGCGGCTCAACTGGCCGGAAATTGGTGGTCGGAACAAGTTAGAGAAGAGAGAGGTGAGTAGGTGATAAGATTTGGGTTGGGGACTTGTGATGCCCCAAGGTCTTCGAATGGGATAAAAAGGCAGCAAGGAAGAAGGTTTACAACCTGCTTTTGTAATCAAACTCTTGTGAATGGATAATTTCAGCTAAAGTCTCTATCCATTGGAGAGCTTTAGGTGATCCCGTGATAAATGTTTGGGAAGGAGAGAAAGGAGTTGCAAGGATAATAGGACCAAACACTGAAAAAGAAGAATAGGAAAGGGACAGGGCATTGTGTGATGTACGGTTGGGGTGAAGATAAGGTTTTAATTTAGGTTTTGTTATTTTGTGGGTATTAAGTGTACCCCGTGTCCCGTTGAGCTAAAATGTAAACGTGATAACTTGGTTTGGTAAAACTACGAGTAATACATTTCTGGAAACGTTTTTATAAAAGTGGTACAAGAACAAGGTTATTGATTCTGAGAGTTAATTATAAAATTTAAGCCATTACCAATGTGGGGTCGGTACTCGTGAGGCATCGTGTTTTTCAAAAAAAAAAACGAGATGACTTCTCGGTTTTGTAAATAAATTGCCAGTAAGTGTCAGGAAGTGATTACTTTACTTTTCTTGATAAAATTAAGTGGTTTGGAGAGTTACTTTATGCTACAGTATGCGAAATAACTTTCGGAAATAATCATGTAAACTCAAAATGCATAATAGGCAATAATAAATGAAACTTATTATTGCAATAATTTTGGAAAAATCATCGTTTGCCACAAATGATTTCGAGTCTTATAAACAAGTATTGCCCTAAAAATGCCGGTTGCTACAATTGTCACAAATAAAAACATAATTTTTGGAAAATCTTGGCATGCTTGATCAAAATTCATCATCACTATTCTCATCATTAGTGGTTTCATAATCAGTTGAGCCGTCATTAATAAAACTAGCTAAATCATCGTCATCAGGTACTGATCTCACACTATACGCATCGAAATCGACTTCCCAAGCTTCTTCATCTATGTAATTTTTTCCACCTTGTTTACCATGTACTTTACCATCAGTATCAACCATATCATCCCACATGTCATCGTCACTCATGTTATGCTTGCGTAAATTATCTCTATCATATTCCTCATCAGAGACACTATATTTGTAACCATCCGCGTAAATCCAAAAATAAAATATGTAAGTATAAAGTTCCGGCATTTAAAATACTTTACAACTACAAATGCTTATAGAATTATTTTAGAACAAAAAACCTGTTGGGAAGTCTGCAATGATTTCTTCATCAAGGATATTATATTTGGGCTTATATTCATCTAAAGCATAAAACGGTTCTTCCAAATCATTGATGTTTGTCCAAACACCATCATCACTGTTGCTCTTGATGTTATCAAATTCATCATCTATATCTTCATCTAACAGCATATATTTGCTATGTAATGTGTTTTTTTTACTTATGTGATGTTTTAGAACATTTTATCACAAAGTGTTCTTCATCATCAGACTTATACAATTCCAAATTCATAATATAAAAACATAGTGTAAGTTATAATGTATCCATGATTAAAGATAATATATGACATTGTAATTTAAATTCATACCATTGTTTCTTCTGCTTGATTGTGATTAGTATTATTTTTAACTGTGTCAAATTTTGGTGATTGTTCATCTTCTGATGAAATAATAACAAAATCATTTGTGTTGACACTTTTGTTGTTCTTGAATAAACTACGTCGTTTGCGTGAGTTTGAAACAGGCTGTAAACGTGAAAAAATAATTAAGACATATGTCTTTGTTGACATGTTTAAATTAATGTTGAATCAGTAATTTTACCTCTTCATCATCCAATAAAAAAATAATTGGTACGTCTTTTTTGTTCACATTTGGAGAAAAAGGTTGAGTATGAGTTTTTGAAATTTGGCTATTCTGTATATTTTTGATATTCAAAAGTATCAAGTTAATATAACATGAACCTAGATTAATACAATTATAAGCAAATTAGTCTTAATTAAAACACATATCATACCTCTTCATCGTCTGATATAGTGATTACTGTTACATCTCTGTTGAACTTATCATTCGTTGATTTAGGTGTCAACATCGTTGGTGTTTGTTGATTCGCTGAATATTATGTTTTGGTTTAATGATTTCATTCAATATACCTTTATTTATAGACTGCATTGTCGAATATATTTTTGGAACATATATGTTTTGATAACTAAATATAAAATATAAATATATATTATATGTACATGTTTATCTTCAATTACAAATTAATTATGCATAATTTGGGTATTGATATATTATACTTTTATTCCTTATATTTTTCCGAATTTTATGCATTGATGTTTTGTGAAGCAACCATTAAATCATAATTTGATATGTCATATATTATACGTGATTTCTTCGTGGAAGTGAATGTGGAACGCCATAATGATTTAGAAGGCTCAAGTGCTTTATTTGAGTAGTATTGTATTGTCTTATGTACTTTAGTCATTTATTGGTAGTTTCATTTTGTTAAGTTATAGGAATGATTTGTCATTCTTATATGAGAGCTTGTAAGTGTCCTGTTCAATGTTTTTGGTGTAATACATTTACCGGGTCGTTTTGACCTTTTACCCAAAAAAAAGATATGTCATATATAATTTATATATTGATATATATCATACTTTAATTTTGTATACCAAAATGAATATTATTCGTAATTATCTGCATTGATAATAAGTTGATTTATATGAATGGTATACGAATTGAACACTTATGTTTTTTTAAAACATAAGCATGATACTAAACCATACATAAGCATTGCATTCATAATAGTTGTAACAGGTTACAACAAAGTTATTTAAGGGCATTTAAGCCATATTTAAGCCATACATAATAAATCATGATGCTACACCATACATACTAAACCATCTATTTTTTTTCCTTCCCTTTTTGACTGGCACTTGCATCTGTGCGATTTTTGGGAGCAAATGACTTCATACAAAGTAAATCACATATTTCCTTATTTGCCATGCCTAGCACCTTAATCCTATTAGCAAAAGCTTGCTTTGCAATATGGTTGGGGGTTGGATTCATGCTAGCATAAACCATCTTTGAGCTTGAACCATTTTTTTTGTGGACACATTTGCAGCTCATCATATCCTGAATCACTACATGAATCTTCATCTTGCTTTGGAAAATACTTAGACCATGGAATTGGGTAGGATGCTTCAGAAGAATCACTACTTATGGTTATGATTTCTACACACAACAAAAAAAAAATTGTAAATTAAAGATATGAGAAATGAGGTTGTGCAGTTGAAGACAATACCTGGTTTCTTGTTTTTGCTCATTTTTCCGGTTGTAAGTTTTGTTAGAAATGTGAGATGAAAATGAGGTTTTGTTTACACCTTTATATAAATAATATGTGAAGGGTTGGTTCGTGCAAGCGTCAAAAGGTAGTCAATGTGCAGTGCTAGATGAGGAAAAAAAATAGTGTAATGAATGAGACTAATAAGGCAGTCATAAGGCAGTGCTAGAGTCATAAGGCAGTCATGACCTAACACCAACAAAACTATGACTGCATTATTAGTCCATATCAGCAAAGTATCACTTTTTTTTTTGGCATTATTAGACCACGCATGCAAAGTACTTTATTCATATTTGTTTAACTTTGGATCTGATTGAACACAAACCTTGAATCATACATAAAGCAAAATTCTGACAAAGCTTTTTCTCAAAAATATTTTTTATATAAAAATGTATGTGGAATTTTGAATTTGATTATATTGATAAATATTGAACCATATTGCAATGAGAAATCTGAGTGAGAGCAATAAGGAATTTTGTTAATTATGTGTTCGTATTCTATCTATTTGTGTATTTTGGATATTGATACTTTGTTCTGTCTCATGTGTGCAGACGCGGCTTTACCTTTCATATAAATCAGTAATACCAAACAAAACATTTTCATTAAAATTTTAAAATCCAAATACATCTATAAAAACTAATACATTATATTCAATAAACTATGATGAATATGCCAATGTAATTCATCATAAGAATAACATTCTAAATCCGCATCATCATCATCATCTCCATGTGTTTCTTCAGTATTAAACTCTTGAATAGTTTTTTTGATTTACGGAATGATGCGACCACTCTAATGTGTTTTTTTAGCAGCAATCCTTCTTAATCTATTCTTTTCATCTCTATCTTCTTTTTCCTTCCATGTTGTTTTCTTTTTGATTGCCTTTTGAGCACACCACCAATCATAAAAACATTGTATTTTATCTGTCACAATTTTGTTTTCATACACTTGGTCATTATCTAAATGGTTATAAACATGAAATATTAATTCAACTGATTAATAAAACTGTAAATCATGCTTTTATTTTAAAATTCACAACTTATAATTAACCATTAACATACCTTTCCTTACAATATCTTCTTTTGTGACATTTACTTGAACACACATTTTCCTGTCATTCAAATGTATTGGTTAATCTAATTTGGTAGTTTTGAATCATAATTACATTTAAAAAAATATTATTACTTAGCTTACTTTGATGATTTGGCAACTACAAACTCTTCATCTTTTTAAGATATTGGACGTTTGTAATTAGCAGACATTTTTAAGAAGTTGTAAAACTGTAAAATAGTATACCAAGAGAAAAAATAGTCTTAAATTTGTGTTGGAAGTAAGAATGGAATTGGTTGGTGAGTGTTTTAAAGTAACAATGTAGAAGTTAAAGAGTTTTCAATTTTTAAATTTTACAAATTGTTTCATATATCTTCTAATCGTTTGAATAGGTTTTATGACACTTAAATTCAGATAAACACAAATTTCGCTGTTGGATATCTTTTGTAAATTTAAACGATTTTGGATATCTTTATTTTTAAAAAAATCAAAACAGAAAACTACTAAATTATGGCAATTGCTATTTAAAAACAAAACTTATCCATGTAAATATAAAGTCTATGAGGGAAACATGAATAACATAAGTCATTAACATATAAGCTGTAAATAAAAATAGGAAAACATGAAAAACGTGCACTATTATTTAAAAAAATAATAATAAAAATAAAAATTAAGCATTCATATAAAGTTGCATTATAACTTGTGTAGCTAGATGTATAATAACATTTAACCGCACAAGATATAATAGAACTCCATACTAAGCTAAACCCAACACATACCTCTTATACACATCACGTTTTATAAAGTAGCTTCAATTTTACTGTTTCATCTATGTAGGACATCATGTATTTATTTAAATCACGCTTATAAACCCAATACAATTTTCATAATAACACCACATATCATATTCCTTTTTGATTGTCTAACAAAAACAGTTCAATAAAAGTAAGTCAAATAAATGAATGGCCACATAAAAAGCTGAGATAAGCAAATTTTTATGAATGCACTTTTTCTAAAACTTTTTAACTAAGCCGAAAATAAGGCAAACATGTAACCACTGGTAAATTTCACCATGTACTAACTTAATATAATATTCGAAATAAAGAATATTTATCCATTTTTTTTTAAGATTAAACGCAATCAATTTATCTAATCACCACGACTAACTAATGTGATGTAACCCACATTGTCAATAAAGGTGCTCACACACTAACCGACACCAACATGCCTTATGTTTATTTCACATAAACATCCTTATATGTCAAGTACCAAAATTTTCAACTTTTATTTGCCCACTTTACGTTAATTCGTTAACGTACGATTATTAAATGTTCCAACTGAATATGTGAGTTCTCACTAAACACAAAAGTGCACTGAGGACCCCTAAAATGCACTGAGCACCCCTAAAGTACAAACCCGAAAGATAATGTACAAGCTTTTAAAGCACGAAAACATAAGCTTTACCTAAATTCCTAATTACAGGCCCTAAATTCACAATTCTATGATTTTATATAATAAAATCACAAACCCTAATTAATATGTATATGATTTTTATAAAACATTAAGGTACAAGTCTTTCATGCATATGTACAAGTCACTAAAGCATAGAAACCTTGACATTAATATAACTTATATTATAAACCTTAGTGTACCTACTTTACAACTCACATTACAAGACTCTAATGCACTAATTTTAAACTTGATTTTTCTTATAATATATAAGTATAATGTACAACTCCCTAAAGCTAGTGTACAAGTGTCTCATGCATGGAATCAAAAACAAGTATTTTCTCTAATCTAAACTTAACTAAAGACTAATAAACCAAACTAAGGACTTAACCTAAGTTTCCTTCATGCCCTAAACTACTAGTACAACATAATCTAGCCTATGTACAAGTGGCTTAAGCAAATCGAAATCCTCCTTATTCATTAGTTTGACATACATAACAAATAAACCAAACTAGAATCCTAAACCAGTTCTAAACTAACTAAGGAAATCTCCAAGTCATGTGCAAGTATAATCTACTAAATCATCCCACTTACACCCATGTCCCCTAGATATTCTTCATTAGGTCAATAATGTCAAGCTCTTTCCATGGTTTAAGTTAAAAACCACCAAACTACCCACAATATCCCAAGATTTTTCTCTAAACCCTAAATCATCCCTTATCTGTTGTCTCAAATCTTCATAGCATATCTTCCAAGTGGCAAAATGCATTTAATGAAAACCCTAATTCCCTTCCTATAAATATCGACCAACATGAACCATTTCATCTCATCCCATGCTTTCTATCACAAACCACTCTCACAATCACTTGCCTACTGAGATTTCAAGCCCAAGTAAGGAGAAGGAAAGATTGTACTCAAGCTTGAAGCTTTGAAAGCTTTGTTCCACATTTAGAAGTCACTTTTGCCCTTTTTCCTTCTAGTCGAATTCCCTAACCTTGTAAGTCTTCCAACCCTTTTAAATTCCTTTTAATAGTCTTAGATACATCTAATCATAATGTTAATTAAGTCTCTAATGATAGCCAAGAACAAAATCTATGATTTCCATATTTCTGTTCTTACAGTAAACAATTAGACAACCATAATAAGCTATCATGTTGTTTTAAACTTTAAAGCCTTGAAATACATAATTAAGTCATCTAAATAAGCTAACAAACATGTAAACAAGCCACGAAAATAAGCCCATAAGTTTTAAGGATCGAATTTTATTTTTTCTATTTTTCCTTCTTATCGCCAACCAGCCAAACACCCCTTTTCAATCTGATTTTTAGACCACAAGCTAAAGGTTATAAGCTGAGATATTAAGCCCTTTTAATAAGCTCCTGATAAGCTTTACAAAGCCCCAAAAACCTTGCCAAAAGCTGTTCATATCTCGCTTGATTTCTGTGTTTCTTTTGGGTGTGTCGCCACTTAGAAAACCCTAAACACCCCTTTTTAGTGTGACTTTTCACCCATAAGCTAAGGCTTATAAGCCCAGCCAATAAGCCCATTTAACAAGCTCCTAGGATACTCCATAAAGCCCCAAGATTCTGGTCAGAACCCTATAGGCCTCGCTCAAAACTTCTTGTTCTTTTCCCTAGTCGATCAGACCTGGTTTCATGTTTTTCTTTTCTTTATCGAGAACAAGCCAAACACCCTACTTTGATGAATTAATTAACTTATAAGCTAAAAGCTTTAAGCTACGAAATTTGGCCACTTTAATACACTCCGAACAAAGTTTGCAAAATCACAAAAACGTCGTCCAAAGATCATAGGGCCTCGTATATTTTCTTTGCCCTTTCTGGTGTCTCGAGCCAAATCTAACTCACCCTTTTTTATTTATTTTGAACCCATAAGCTAAGAATAAAAGCTAATAAGCTGTTCACAGCTTATTCACAAACTTAATACAACTTATATTGAGAAGCCGTAACAAGTCACACTCTTTTCTAAATCGAAAACTAAGAATTACTAAATAAGGACTTCGGATGTAACGTTAATAATGCTGTGAGGGGAAAACTCTAATAAATTGAAACTTGGAGTTTTCTTGGGTCAAAACAATCAATTTTGATAAGTTATATATAAGGGGGGCTAAAATTTTAAACGACTCATAATTAAGGGTATAAAGTAAAGCCACATTGAAAGAAATTCAATTCAGGGACCCTAAATTTCTCTCTCACTAGGGGCGATTTTCTGCCCACCCCCAGCCGCCACTCTTTCTTTGCTTTTCCGGCCAAACCTATCCAAGAATCGTCTCTCTACCTTATAACGATCCTTGATTCGTTTATTTGGTATGCAATCGATTCTCTAGGGTTGTGTTTTTTTCTAAGATGTGGTGTGCTTGCGTTATGGTAATACCCTTACTGATTTATGGATCGATCTGTTCCCTGAATCTGATCGTTTTTCTGCGATTGGTTTTTAGGGTTTTGGATTATTTTTCTTTTAGGGTTTACCACTGTCTTTTGATCATACGGATGGTCCAGGTGGGGGTCGTCTTGTGTGATGTATGCTGCGCTATATCTGTTGAAACCCTAATTTTTTAGGGTTTCTTATTTATCGTTCGTATGGTGCCTGATCCTTTGATTGCTAATTCTAAGCCGTTTGGGGCTTGGTATATTGCTGGTGGTGTTATTGGAATTGTACGATTAATAACCCTTCTAGGGTTTGGCTTTGCGATCGCTGCAAGTGAACCCTTGTTAGGGTTTTGTTTGATACCTGCAGGTTCTATCAGAGGTTTGTCGTTGTAAGTGGGTTTGGAGAGAGTTGTAAGTCAAGTTTTTAGGGATCTTGTTCAAAACCCTAACCATCATAGACCTGTATTCATCTACTTATTATGTGGTTTGTGATCGGATTCTGGGATTAAGGTTTTCTAAACCTCTTTGGCTCGCTCATGGGAGGTTTGGTTTTCTTAATCCATTCGGACGTTAGTGGCTGGTCTAGACATTCTTTTGTTTAACAGATTTGGTTTTTAATCAGACCTTGTTTCTTATGCGACCTGCTACTGTTGCCGTGGAAGTTAGGGTTTATGGGAACCCTATTGGTCGTTTGTTTGCTTCTGGGTTTATGCGGGTAAGTCTTTTCTGCTATTAAAGACCTGGTGGTATTCATGGGATGTTCACGTATTACCAGTGCATGCTGGTTTGTTCGTGAGTATTGGAAGTCTGGGGTCTGGTTTATACATGCGCATTGTTGCTGTTCATGTTGATTATTCAGAACCTCGTTATGATGCTGGAAGTTAGGGTCGGTGACCCTATTATTATTTTTTTGATCCATATTGCTCATATTTCACTCCTATTTAGGTTATTATTGTTTGAGAACAAATAATAGCAGTTGCATGTATGGATTACATGGATAATGATGTGAAGTTCTACAATGACTATGGCGCTGATGCTACATAAGTGATGCATGATTTTGTGTTTCATTTTTATATTCACTTGTATAGTCTTTGTAGGTGTAAGTTGTTTTTTGTAAGTTATAAGAATGGCATGTCATTCTTATATACTGGTTTGATCTGTTGATCATGTAAGTGCCTAAGTAACGGGCTGAGGACATGGGATTCACCCATGTCAATTGTACTTCATTGTTTTTGGCGTAATATATTTACCAGGGTTTAAACCCTTTTACCCAAAAAAAAGGGTATAAAGTGTCACTTTTGAAACTACAGGGGTAAAAGTTGTCATTTTATGAAAGTTGAAGCGTATAAATTAACATTTCATAAAAGATGAAGAGTATAAGTTGTTATTTTATAAAAGATGAAGGATATAAGTTGTCATTTCATAAAAGATTAAGGGTACAAGTTGTCATTATATGAAAGTTCAGGAGTATAAACTCTCAACATTCGAAACTATAAGGGTATAAAACGTAACATTTTATATTATTTTGAGAAATATACTTTTGGCTCATTTTTTATAAAAACTAATAAACGATATACTTCTAATTCATTAACGATCAATCAAACGCTAAAAGTAAAATATGATATATATATCATCCACTAACTTTTGAAGAGACTTCATGTTGTCCCGTTCAACACTTAACTACCGACAAAACACTTTCTATACGAATATCCAAACACGTATTTAAGTTTCGAATACGAATACTATAACTTGACATAGGAGCAGTTTATTCACCATACTTGATTACTTTCAAATTAGACTACTGTAACATCAAGGTGATTTCATAGTCCCACTTTTTATACGTTTTTCAAACTCATGGGGAGATACACGATACAAACCTGAACACAAGTATTTTTCTGTATGCTATCCTGATTGATATTGCCTAAGCTTACACTGTTGCAACTAAAAGACCCTCTTATCATGAGCCATTAATCACTTACGAGTGAACGCGAATATAGTGAATAGATCTATTGGAGGTTGACGACCCATTTGTATTAGCCAGATAGATAGCTATAATGCTAGACGGATTGATAGACAAATGCACTTTATTTGAGACTAAATAGGAAGTTAGTAAGCTCCTACCCGAGGGCATTATTACTACATTTAATTAAGTTAGTAATCTACATCACTCTTGTGATGTCCTAATGTTAAGGTTTGCGTGTCATGAGGCTTAGGGCAATATCCTGTACTGCAACATTATTGTTTTACTACTACTTAACTTGTGTTCAACCAAATATTACTATATAAACACTATGGATTCACTTAACCTTTGTGTTGACTTTTTAGAATGTTTTATCTCAGGAAACTAAAACACAACTTGGCACGGAGTGGCAATGGACTTTTTGTTATCATTCAGAAAATATATATGTATTTCAATAACTCCCGCTGGGACCTCTCTTTTGTAAAACTCTGATTTAATAAATGAATGATAACTGTTTTATCTAAAAACGTCTCTTTTCGAGTCATTTTCTATTATTATGACTGTGATACCTGAAGTAATGCCCCAAACCTATTTCTGCTGCGTATACCGAAATATGGGGGTGTTAAAAATTGGTATTAGAGCCATGGTTATAGAGAACTAGGTGCAAACCTAAACTATAACTACTTTTCACAACTTAACTAAGGTCCTCCGTGCCACAATGCCACTAAAATACTACTTATGCATGTTTATGCTGATTATTTAGTTACATGGTGAAATATTTATAATTACCGGGTTGTTCCAGAGTTATGTCTTCCTCTACCCCCCCTTATTATTCTCTTATCGGATTCGGATTTTGAGCCCGAAGATACTATTCCCTCCACACCAATACACTCCCCAGCACCTAGACGCGCTACATCTGATATGGTGTCTGATCCTTTAGAGGAGTCTTTTGAGGACATCGCGACAGTACCTGATATTGCTCCATTTCCCGACGATCCGTATATGCTTGCTAGGGGATATCATACTTTCGCAGATACAGAATCACCTGAGTCAGACTCTTCTTCATCTTCTGATTTACTACCAGCGCCACCTTCTCCAGTCAGACGTAGGAGAGTTCGGGTTTTGCAGCCTTACGAACCCGAACCATTCATGGAAGCATTCTGCCATTTTCCTAATGGTCCAGTCAGGAAAAAACACACCACGAAAACGGTTATTTCATATCCGACCATGTGTCTCTGAGGTACCACCACCCGCAGCACCATCAACTCCACCATCACCATCCTCACCAAATACACCATCAGTTCGCCCAAAAAGAACCCGTGAGTCCGCACAGAAAAGGACACTTCCCGTGCCCTTACCACCAGTATCACCACCATCACCTCCACATCCGTACATGCTACCCACGTATGTACCACCACAGTTCCAGCATCTTCATCACCACCTACACCATCACTTCTTCCCCGAGATACCACCCCTGAGGAGACACTACCACCACTAAAGAGGACCCGCTTCTACACACCACTATCATCTACAGACTTCACTCCCCCGTCACAGCAGTTTGAACTCATGAGTAGGCTAGGGCCGCTATTGCCTGATATCACTCATTAACTATGCCACCACGGGTGTTCAAGACAGGCGAGAGTTCCCGGGCGGCGACAGACCAACAGCCTACCATCTCTACCCTCATGCGTATGGATCGCCATGAGGAACATATCGATACTGCATTGGGTCATCTCGATGAGCTACCTCTCGAGCGCATAGAGTCGATGGAATATACAGCTGAGGATTTAAAGGATATCCAAGCAACCATGCAGCAAGAATTAGGTGCCTTGACCACCGAGTTACAGGAAACTCTTGAGAAGGTATAGGATCTGGAGGAGCATCATGGATAGCTGAACCATGAGATACCGCCATTGTACGACAATGATTTGTTGATGTCACAGGCTATGATGATGCAGAGTAATGATTTAGTGATAGCATACTCTAGGATTGCCACACTGGATTCAGTAGTAGTAGATATCCAGGCCCAGTATCAGGAGAACACGCAGATCCTCCACAACATGATTGCAGATCTTGATAGCCGTCTCGGAGGAGCACCTGGCAGCCACTAGATTACCCCATTTATCTAGCAGCTTTTGTACTATATCCCACCCACGGGGTGTGTGGCATAAATATGACACTTGTATATGTTTTGTTATGTAACAAACTAGCAAGTTATTTATGGCTATATGTGGTTGCGATTTTGTTATATTTTGCTGTGTTATGATATTGATTGATGTGGGCCAGTGTTGATCATTTTACATACATGTATGATAGTATTTGGACATGTTGTGATCTTACGATTCTCATGGATTTGAATTGTGGTGATCTTATACTATGGCAGTGTAGTTATGATGTCTACACAATTACCTTGTTTTATTCTAAAGTAACATGGACATTATGCGAATTCTAAACAAATGTTTTCTTGTGGTATTAATAGAAATATGCCTTCTACAAGAAAATCAACTGCAACTCCAGAACCAGTCATGTCTCAAGCTGCTATCCGAAAACTAGTTGCAGACAATGTTGCTGCAGCACTCGAAACACAGGCAGCAGCAATGGCCCGTTCTGGAAGCACTAGCAGACCTACCGGAGAAAGCGAGACAGCTACAGCTCGCAAGTGCACCTATAAGGACTTTATGAACTATAAACCAACCTTCTTCAAAGGAACAGAAAGAGTGACTAAGTTGGCTCGTTGGTTTGAGCGTACAGAAACAGTTTTCATGAGAACAGGGTGTACTAAAGACTGCAATGATACTTTTGCTACAGGGACACTTTTGGATGATGCCCTGTCTTGGTGGAACTCTTCTGCCCAAACTATGGGTGTTGAAGCAGCTTATCAACTCCCCTGGGCTGACTTTAAAAAGAAAATGCTGAAAAAGTATTGCCCCCGTACCGAGATTAAAAAGATGGAAGATGAATTTCACCAATTGGTTGTGAAAGGAACTGATCTCAAGACCTACAACAGGAAGTTTCAGGAACTAGCTATACTATGCCCAACTGTTGTACCAGATCTTGAGAAAACATTGGAGAAGTATATCGCGAAACTACCTTGAAGTATTGAGGGGAATGTCAACTCATCTAGACCACAAACACTAGAAGAAGCAATCACTATTGCTTAGAGGTTAATAGAAAGAGAAATCATGCTTGGCAACACCCAAGGAAGCAATGATCACAAGCGGAAGCTTGTTGACAAGAGAACCATCCATCACTACAACAACCATCCTAACAACAACAACAACAACAACAACAACAACAACAACAACAACAACCGCAACAACCATCACAACTATCAACAAAACCGCAACAACCGCCACCACCAACGAAATCGCAGGCAGGAAACTACCAGAGCTTATGCGGCCACACCTGCTGAAGGAAGTGGTTATATCGGAAGGAAACCGCTGTGCAGCCGATGCAAGTTGCACCACAATGGGCTTTGCACCGTTAGGTGCACAAAATGTCAAAGAATAGGACATCAGACCAAAGGCTGTAGAGTCACAGGTGCAAATCCATAGCCAGTAGCAATAACATACCATGGATGTGGTGAAAAAGGGCATTATAGGAATCAGTGCCCAAAGCTGAATGTCAATCAGAATAACGGTGCCCGTGGACGAGTGTACGTACTAGGAGATGAAAACGCACAGCAAAACCCAGACGTGGTCACGGGTACGTTTCCTATCAACCAACATCTAGCTAAAGTATTATTTGACACAAGAGCTGATAAAAGCTTTATATCTATTACTTTTGCTTCACTACTTAAACTCACCCCCACTGCCTTAGACAACACATACGAAATTGAACTAGCTAACGGGAAATTAGTAGGCACTAACTCTATAATCCGAGGTTGCACCCTAACTTTACTAAAACCAACCTTTCAACATATCAAACTCAGAAGCTTTGATGTTATCATTGGTATGGATTGGCTATCCAAGGACCATGCATGGATCGTATGTGACGAGAAAGTGGTTCACATTCCCTTTGAAGGTGAAACTTTGATTATCCGGGGTAATCAAAGTAAGACTAGATTAAGCATTATATCTTGCCTCAAGACCATGAAGTATATCGACAGAGGAGGCCACACTTTCTTAGCTCATGTGACTGAGAAGAAGACGGATGAGAAACGATTAGAAGATGTGCCTATAGTAAGAGATTTTTCGGAAGTTTTTCCCGAAGAATTTCCTGGCCTACCACCTGTTTGTCAGGTAGAATTCCAGATTGACTTGGTGCTAAGAGCAGTACCAGTAGCACAATCACCCTACCGCTTAGCTCCAACTGAGATGCAAGAACTATCCAACCAACTACAAGAATTACTGGATAGAGGTTTTATTCGACCAAGATCTTCGCCTTGGGGAGCTCCTGTCCTATTCGTCAAGAAGAAGGACGGATCTTTTAGGATGTGTATCGATTACCGAGAGTTGAATAAACTTACGGTGAAGAATCGATATCCGTTGCCAAGGATCGATGATCTGTTTGATCAGCTACAAGGATTGAGTGTTTACTCGAAGATTGATTTAAGATCGGGTTATCATCAGTTGCGTGTCAGGGAAGAAGATATTCCTAAGACAGCTTTCAGAACAAGATACGGTCACTATGAATTTCAAGTGATGCCATTTGGGTTAACTAATGCACCAGCCGTGTTTATGGATCTCATGAACCGTGTGTGCAAACCTTATCTGGACAAATTCGTGATTGTGTTCATTGATGATACTCTCATCTACTCTCGAAGCAAAGAAGAACATGCAGAGCATTTAAGGACTATTTTGGGATTACCCAAGAAAGAGCAATTGTACGCTAAATTTTTCAAGTGTAATTTCTGGATTCACACTGTACAGTTTCTTGGACACGTGATTAATCGCCATGACATTCACGTGGATCGTTCCAAAATAGAAGCAGTCCAAAATTGGGCAACACCTACGACACCCACTGAGATGCGTCAATTTTTAGGACTTGCTGGCTATTATCGGAGATTCATCGAGGGATTCTCGAAGATTGCCAAGCCATTAACGGAATTGACTCAAAAGAGCAAGAAATACGTTTGGGGAGAAGATCAAGAGAAAGCATTCCAGCTATTAAAGAAAAAGCTTTGCGAAGCTCCAATTCTAGCATTACCCGAAGGAAATGACGATTTTGTCGTTTATTGCGATGCATCACACCAAGGGTTAGGCGCGGTATTAATGCAAAGGAAAAAGGTTATTGCTTATGCCTCCCGACAGCTCAAATCCCACAAAGAGAATTACACAACTCATGATCTCGAGCTAGGAGCAGTAGTGTTTGCTCTTAAGATTTGGAGACATTATTTGAACGGTACGAAATGCGTCGTGTTCACTAATCATAAGAGCCTCCAACACATTCTTGATCAGAAAGAATTGAACATGAGGCAATGCCGATGGTTAGAATTGCTAAGCGACTACGATTGTGAAATTCGTTATCACCCTGGGAAAGCAAATGTTGTAGAAGATGCTTTAAGCAGGAAAGAACGGATTAAGCCTTTTCGAGTCAGAGCTTTAGTCATGACCATTAACTTGGATCTTCCATCCCAAATTCTCAATGCACAGGCTGAAGCAGTAAAAGAAGAAAACATTCAGGCCGAGAATTTAAGGGGTATGGACAAGGCGTTTGAAATTCGTCGTAATGGAACTCGCGGCATAAAGAACAGAATTTGGTTACCACTTTTTGGTGACTTGAGAAATGTGATTATGCATGAATCACACAAGTCAAAATATTCCATTCACCTAGGTTCTGAAAAGATGTATCTGGATCTTAAGAAGCTTTACTGGTGGCCAAACATGAAAGCTGATATCGCTGAGTACGTTAGTAAATGTTTGACCTGTGCACGAGTTATGGCTGAACATCAAAAGCCGTCTGGCTTGTTGATTCAACCGGAGATTCCTGAATGGAAGTGGGAAAGAATAACCATGGATTTCATCACCAAGCTACCTAGGACATCAAGCGGGTATGACACTATTTGGGTCATCGTTGATCGTCTTATGAAATCAGCGCACTTTTTGCCGATCAAGGAGACAAATGAAATAGAAAGTCTCGCACGATTATATCTGAAAGAAGTAGTCTCACGACATGGAGTACCAATTTCCATTATCTCGGATCGTGAATCTCGTTTCACGTCCTGATTTTGGGAAACGCTTCAGAAAGCTTTGGGTACTCAGTTAGATATGAGCACTGCTTATCACCCTCAGACCGACGGACAAAGCGAAAGAATTACTCAAACATTGGAGGATATGCTCCGGGCATGTGTAATAGATTTTGGTAAAGGATGGGATAAACATTTGCCTTTGGTAGAATTCTCATACAACAATAGTTACCATGCTAGTATCAAGGCGGCACCGTTTGAAGCGCTTTATGGACGAAAGTGCCGATCACCCGTTTGTTGGGCTGAAGTCGGAGAAGTCCAACTTACCGGACCGGAGATTATTCATGAAACCACTGATAAAATAGTGCAAATTCGGAAACGTTTACAAGCCGCACGAGATAGACAAAAGAGCTACGCAGATGTAAGGCATGGTCAGATTCGGAATTTGAAGTTGGAGACAGAGTTATGTTAAAGGTATCACCATGGAAAGGTATGGTCAGATTCGGAAGGCGGGGAAAGTTGAATCCCAGATACATCTGGCCATTCAAGATTCTTGAGAGAATCGGCCCAATAGCGTACAGACTTGAACTTCCTGTAGAACTAGTAATGTACACCCTCCCTTTTACGTTTCCAAATTAAAGAAGTGTTTGTCAGATGAAACACTTGTCATTCCGATGAAGGAACTTCAGCTTAATGATAAACTCAATTTTGTGGAAGAACCTATGGAGATCATGGAAAGAAATGTCAAACAATTAAAACGAAGCCGTATCTCCATTGTTAATGTGAGATGGAACTCTAAAAGATGACCAGAATTCACCTCGGAACGAGAAGATCAAATCTGGGCAAAATATCCACACCTTTTTCCCAACACCTCAACCAACACAAACTGAATCTCGGGACGAGATTCCATTTAACAGGGGGATACTGTAACCACTGGTAAATTTCAACTTTTACTAAGTTAATATAATATTCTAAATAAAGAATACTTATCCATTTTCTACGTATATATATAATATATATATAATAATATATATATATATATTAAGATTAAACGTAATCAGTTTATCTGATCACCACAACTAACTAATGTGATGTAACTCACATTCTCAATAAACGTGCTTACACGCAGACCGACACCAACATGCCTTATGTTTATTTAACATAAACATCCTTATATGTCAAGTACCAAAGTTTTCAACTTTTATTTGTCACTTTACGTTAATTCGTTAACGTAAGATTATTAAACGTTCCAACTGAACATGTGAGTTCTCACAAAACCCTAAAGTGCACTGAGGACCCCTAAAATGCACTGAAGACCCCTAAAGTACAAACCCTAAAGATAATGTACAAGCTTTTAAAGCACAAAAACCTAAGCTTTACCTTATTTCCCGATTACAGACCTTAAATTCACAATTCTATGATTTTATGTAATAAAATCACAAACCCTAATTAATATGTATATGATTTTTATAAAACATTAAGGTACAAGTCTTTTATGCATATGTACAAGTCACTAAAGCATAGAAATCTTAACATTAATATAACTTATATTATAAACCTTAGTGTACCAACTTTACAACTCACATTACAAGACTCTAATGCACTAATTTTAAACTTGATTTTTCTTATAATATATAAGTCTAATGTACAACTCACTAAAGCTAGTGTACAAGTGTCTAATGCATGGAATCAAAAACTAGTATTTTCTTTAATCTAAACTTAGCTAAAGACTAATAAACCAAACTAAGGACTTAACCTAAGTTTCCTTCATGCCCTAAAATACTAGTACAACATAATCTAGCCTATGTACAAGTGGCTTAAGCAAATCGAAATCCTCCTTATTCATTAGTTCGACATACATAAGAAGGAAACCAAACTAGAATCCTAAACTAGTTCTAAACTAACTAAGGAAATCTCCAAGACATGTGCAAGTATAATCTACTAGATCATCCCTCTTACACCCATGTCCCCAAGATATTCTTCATTAGGTCAATAATGTCAAGCTCTTTCTATGGTTTAAGTTAAAAACCGCCGAACTACCCATAATATCCCAATATTTTTCTCTAAACCCTAGATCATCCCTTATCTATTGTCTCAAATCTTCATAGCATATCTTCCAAGTGGCAAAATGCATTTAATGCAAACCCTTATTCCTTTCCTATAAATATCGACCAACATGAACCATTTCATCTCATCCCATGCTTTCTAACACAAACCACTCTCACACACACTTGCCTACTGAGATTTCAAGCCCAAGTAAGGAGAAGGAAAGATTGTACTCAAGCTTGAAGTTGGAAAGCTTTGTTTCACATTTAGAAGTCACTTTTGCCATTTTTCCTTCTAGTCGAATTCCCTAAGCTTGTAAGTCTTCCATCCCTTTTCAATTCCTTTTAATAGTCTTAGTTACATCTAATCATAATGTTAATTAAGTCTCTAATGAAAGCCAAGACCAAAATCTATGATTTCCATATTTCTGTTCTTACAGTAAACAATCAGACAATCATAATAAGCTATCATTTTGTTTTAAACTTTAAAGCCTTGACATACATAATTCAGTCATCTAAATAAGCTAACAAACATGTAAACAAGCCACAAAAATAAGCCCATAAGTTTTAGGGATCGAATTTTATTTTTTCTTCTTTTCCTTCTTATCGCCAACCAGCCAAACACCCCTTTTCAATATGATTTTTAGACCACAAGCTAAAGCTTATAAGCTGAGATTTTAAGCCCTTCTAATAAGCTCCTAATAAGCTTTACAAAGCGCCAAAAACTTTGCCAAAAGCTGTTCATATCTCGCTTGTTTTCTGTGTTTCTTTTGGGATTGTCGCCAATTAGAAAACTGTAACACCCCCAATTTCGTGATATGCAGCGGAATTTAAATTGGGTGTTACTTCATGGCACAACAGTTGAATAGTAGAAAACGATCACCAATTTGGTCGTTTTAAAAGATTTATCATTCGAATATCAGAGTTTACAAAATAAGTCCCAGTGGTTTCCAATGTTTATTAAATAGGTTTTCGAATTATAATTTATAGCCTTCATAATTATCCGTGCTCCTCCGTGCCATCCGTGCTTATTATGGACCTGAGATAAATACATGCTAAAAGTGTCAACACAAAGGTTGGTGAGTTCATAGAGTTTGTAGTTGAAAACGGTTGATTTACAAAATCAAAGAGTTTGTGGGTAAATAGTGTTGATTTCCAAAATCAAAGTGTTTGTGAGTAAATAGTGTTGATTACCAAAATCAAAGAGTTTGTGAGTTCATAGTAGTTGTAGATAAATAGTTGATTATTAAATCAAAGAGTGAGTAATACCATAGTGTTTATAGTTAAACCAGTTGATTATCAAATTCAAGTTGTGAGTGAATCCATAGGGTTTTACAATAAACTCAGTTGATTTTCAATAGTTTAAAGTTTAGGTAATAATTGTAATAAATACAATTATTAAATAAATAAGCGGTGGGTTACGATATTATACACCCTTAGTTGGTTCGTTATAAAACAAGTAGTGGGTTAAGTTGTTATATACTCATAGTTCGTTTGTTTGCCCTAACCGGGTCAACACAAAATAGTTATTGTTTGCCAAGTAGTGATTTTCTGCTATATAGTGATAACAAGTTCAAGTTTAATAAAATAGTGGCAATACTGTATCATGACTACAGTATCGTTTTCTATTGCTCTAAGTCTCATGACACTCAACGCTTAACAGGCATCAAAATGATGTAAAGTATAAAGGCCCTCGTGATGGGTATTTGCCAATAACCCATAAGTTTGTTCAAATAAAGTGCGCCTGGGTGGCTTATCCTAGCAGACCCAAACGGGGATTGTCGGTCCCAAATAGATCTATTCACAATTATTTACGTTCACTCGCAAGTGATTAAGGTTCATGATGTGAGGGACTTCGAACATGGCAATAAAGGTAAACTTAGGCAATAGTGGATCAGGTATAGCATACAGTTGAAAATCATTTGTGATCATGTTTATAGCAGGTATCTCTCCATGAGATATAAAAATGTATAAAGTGGATTTATAAACTCATAATAGCTTGTAGAGGTTTAAAAGTATTTTTATAATTAAAAGCAAGTATTACGTCTCAGTAACGAGCAGAGCGTTTCATCAATTAAGTGCGTTGTTTAAAGTAATCCAGTAAAGTTTATATGTGAAGCGAACATGTATCGCCTTCAAAAGTAATTCAGAGTAGATAAAGAGTAGTCTATGGAACTCAAGTAGTATGTAAACAGTTAAAAGTACTTATGAATAAGTATAAAACATTGTATTTGAGCATGTATCTCCCCCAAAGAGTTTATAAAACAGTAAACAAGAAAAGTGGGGCTATGAACTCACCTGGAGTGTAGTGTAGTAAGGAATATAATGGTGCCAAAGAGTGTGGCAGAATAGAGTAACATCAGCGATGTCAAGAGTCAGCGTACGATGATATGGAATTCGGCACGATCTAAAGAATATAGAATTCGTCTTAACGCATATACGAAAGCGTAAAGGTTTCCAATAGATAATTGTTCCCATTCCCAAGTGTTATTTCAAAACTTGCTTCCAAAAGTATTTTCGTTATATCCGTTTAATAATGTTTGGTATCGTTATACGTGTAGTGGTTTGAATGTCAAGACTCGGAAACTCACACCAAAGTATAAAACATATTACACAGGTATGAGAAAATAAACACGTAAGAGTCAAGTAGCATATAAGAGCTAAAGTGAGTTGACTGTTAATTTCTAGTCAATTTAACTAAAGTTGTTCCGATTAGTTAATTTACCGAATGGTTTTAGTTTACCAGTTTTGTGTCGTTCCAAATAGTTAAATAAACGAGTAGCTTAGCTTACTAGTTTACATGTCCTCGAGTTAATATCACGTTAATTATAACAAATAGTTTCCAATTATTAAGTTAGTCGATAATACAAGTCTTAACGAAAAGTACATATTCGATACCTTTTGCGTCTGATGTGTCCAATATAAGTATAATTCTGTCCAAAGTCCATTATATTTAATCCATCGTTATTCAAATATATATGACCAAATGTCCAAAATATGTCCAGAATATTAGCCGAAACGTACTGATATGTCAAGTTCAATTTATTAGAAGTCAAATAATATGAGTATGAGCTGATAAATAGCAGATGAGTAGGATAACAAGTTTAGCAGTTAAGCAGTTAAACAAATTTAGCAAGTTTAAGCTGTTCAGCAATTTAACAAGTTTAATAAGTTTACTAATGAGAGTATAAACTGAAATATGTGAGTTCAAAGCAAACATCCTTATATTTTAGTTTGTGGGCTTTGGCCTAGTACAAAACCAAACGTACCTTAATCATTATGTGGGCTCGGCCCAACAGTAATCCAACCTATCACAAGGCAATTCACAGTTTCAATTATAATTTCAGAAGCAGAAACAAATTCGACACAGTTACAAGTTTATTATAATCGTACACACCCCTCGGTATTTAGTTGCTAAGCCGAACCAAAACACACCCCTCGTGGGGTTTGTGGTCGACTCGAGACAAAACCAACCCAACATTAACCGAGACCAAATCGTGACCCATACGGATCTTTACTCGAACCCACACGGGTTTTTATACTTCACTTAGGCCAAAACAAAATAAGCTACTAACAATCCAAACATAAGCTACACTAATTATTACAGTACAAAATAAGCTATAAGCTTATAAGCTCGAACCAAACAACAACATAACAACAATTAAGCAAGTATTCGGCTGGGACCCTAGCGGTCTCGGCTCTTGATCCCATGGCAGCAAAACAACAACATTAACAATTTACGAGTAAACAACAACAATAGACAACATCAACTTGCCGAGACCATCATGGTCTCGGCTTCGTCTCGCGGTGCAGCCAACATCAGCAACAAACAAATGACGATAACAACAAATAATAACAAATTTAACATTTAGAATCTCAATCAAAACCCGCTTTCCTAATCTTATTCCTCGGCCACAACCCATTCGGTATCACTATCCAAATCCGAACCACATAAACCACAATGACAATTATTAACCAAAATCAAACCCACGTTCACATTCGATCCTAGTTCACAGCTAAACTAACTAGTACCAAATAAATCCATACAAACACAAACCAAAATTTAATATTCGGCAATTTAGAATCAAATAACAGGAATACTAAGTAACAACATCAAGCCATTTCCGAGACCTCCATGGTCTCGGCTTACCTTTCCTTGCCAACAGTCCACCGAAACGGACCCTTGGTCTTCCATTTTCACAACAACAAAATACTAACAATACAGTATCAATAATAACTAGAACAAGCATCAAGTACATCAATAATACCGTGAGCTTATGCCCACGGTTCGTATAACTCGACACGAACAAACATACTTTCGATACCAAACTCGTTTTTAATCATTTTTATTTAATAAACCTTTAAACCCATTCATTTGTTAAACCCGAAAAGATCAATATTAAGCTGAGTTATACCTCGTATTCTATCGATTAACATTCGGTGAGTGTCGAGAAGTGGTGAGGACGAGTTCTTGATGGCGCGTGTTTTAGCGAGGGTGACAGTGGTGAGTCGATCGAGCGCGTGGGGTAGTGTATGTGGTAGAGGAGGTGATGCTGAGCGGTTTGATGGTGGTGGTGTAGTTATGGAGGCGGCGGTGGAGGTGCGTTGAGGGTGTCGGCAGTTGGAATGGTGGTGCCGGTTGGAGTGTTTAATGAGTGTAAGTGTGGGAGTTTTAAGAGTGAAGTGTGGGAGTTTGATCTCCTTCTGTTATCCGTATATATAGACCAGAGAGAAGAAAGAAATACAAGTTGAAAGTGGTTTCATTTGGATTTAGTTTATGTTCTTATGTGTTTGTTGGTTGTGGCGTGAGAATGGAGTGTTATAGTGAATGAAGATGATGAGGCATGATGAGAGTAGCAGAGAAAACCATCGATAACTAGTTTTTGGAGTTAGTTCATGTACCTATATATTTGTTTTTGTGTGGCGTGAGGTATGATAGTTGGGTGTTGCAGTAGAGAAGAGAGTTACTGTAACATTGGAAATGATGGTCTCTTGTGGTTTTATTAGTCGGCATAAGAACCAAGAGGAAGAAAACATAACAAGTTTAAGTGTGAATGAGGTTCACAGTGGGAATGCATGGCTTATACACGAGTTTGGTGCATGAGTAGAATGATAAGTTGACTAGTAATGTATGAGTTTGAGTGTGTCAGTGGTTGAGTGTGTATGTTACCAAAATGATGATGGGAGAAGTTTTAATATATTCGTCCTTGTGCTAGCTCATACAAAAGAAAGAAAACAACTATCAATCCTGCCTTGTTATTGGCTTTTCATTTGGAGTTTGTCTTTGTGCTCAAGTGGTTTGCTTGGACATAATAGAGCTTGAATAATGACAGGCTAGAAATGGTGACCGAAGTCCAATGTTATTAGTGAGTGGTTTCGTAACTTCGGAAAATCATTTGAACGAGTTTGGTTATATGACGAAACGTACAATGTTAAATGTTAAACGTTTTAATTTAATTTCGCGATTATTAGATTATCAAGGTTAGCACGGATGAGGGTGATATAAAGAAAATGTGAACGTGTTATGTTTAGATTAACATAGTTGAATAAAAGCAAAAATTTAGTCCGTAAAAATGGTTAATTAAATTGTGACGATAGATTAGTCTTTGTTTACTATTTTACAATTGGAAGGGAAATTTACGGGATTTTATAAAAACCCTAAACACCCCTTTTTAGTGTGACTTTTCACCTATAAGCTAAGGCTTATAAGCCCAGCCAATAAGCCCATTTAACAAGCTCCTAGGATACTCCATAAAGCCCCAAGATTCTGGTCAGAACCCTATAGGCCTCGCTCAAAACTTCTTGTTCTTTTTCCTAGTCGATCAGACCTGGTTTCATATTTTTCTTTCTTTATCGAGAACAAGCCAAACACCCTACTTTAATGAATTAATTAACCTATAAGCTAAAAGCTTTAAGCTACGAAAATTGGCCGCTTTAATAAGCACCCAACAAAGTTTGCAAAATCACATAAACGTCGTCAAAAGATCATAGGGCCTCGTATATTTTCTTTGCCCTTTTTGGTGTCTCGACCCAAATCTAACTCACCCTTTTTGATTTATTTTGAACCCATAAGCTAAGAATAAAAGCTAATAAGCTGTCCACAGCTTATTTACAAACTTAATACAACTTATATTGATAAGCCATAACAAGTCACACTCTTTTCTAAATCGAAAACTAAGAATTGCTAAATAAGGACTTCGGATGTAACGTTAATAATGCTTTGAGGGGGGAACTCTAAAAAATTGAAACTTAGAATTTTCTTGGGCCAAAACTGTCAATTTTGATAAGTTATATATAAGATGGGCTGAAATTGTAAACGACTCATAATTAAGGGTATAAAGTGTCACTTTTGAAACTACAGGGGTAGAAGTTGTCATTTTATAAAAGATGAAGGATATAAGTTGTCGTTTTATAAAAGATGAAGGGTATAAGTTGTTATTATATGAAAGTTCAGGGGTATAAACTATTAGCACTCGAAACTATAAGGGTATAAAACGTAACATTTTATATTATTTTGAGAAATATACTTTTGGCTAGTTTTTGATAAAAATTAATAAACGAGATACTTCTAATTCATTAACGATCAATCAAACGCTAAAAGTAAAATATGATATATATATCATCCACTAACTTTTGAAGAGACTTCATGTTGTCTCGTTCAACATTTAACCACCGACAAAACACTCTCTATACGAATATCCAAACACGTATTTAAGGTTCGAATACGAATACTAAAACTTGACATACTCCCCTAGGTTGCGTGTCTGAGCAGTTTATTCACCATACCTGATTAGTTTCAAATCAGACTACTGTAACATCAAGGTGAGTTCATAGTCCTACTTTTTATACGTTCTTCAAACTCGTGGGGAGATACATGCTACAAACCTGAACACAAGTATTTTTCTATATGCTATCCTGATTGATATTGCCTAAGCTTACAATGTTGCCACTAAAAGACCCTCTTATCATGAGCCATTAATCACTTGCGAGTGAACGCGAATATAGTGAATAGATCTATTAGAGGTTGACGACCCATTTGTACTAGCCGGATAGATAGCTATAATGCTAGTCGGATTGATAGAAAAATTCACTTTATTTGATACTAAATAAGAAGTTGGCAAGCTCTTACCCGAGGGCATTATTACTACATTTAATTATGTTAGTAATCTACATCACTCTTGTGATGTCCTATTGTTAAGTTTGCGTGTCATGAGGCTTAGGGAAATATCCTGTACTGCAACATTATTGTTTTACTACTACTTAACTTGTGTTCAACTAAATATTACTATATAAAAACTGTGGATTCACTCAACCTTTGTGCTGACTTTTTAGCATGTTTTATCTTAGGAAACTAAAGCATAACTTGGCACGGAGTGGCAATGGACTTTTGTTATCATTCGGGCAATATATATGTATTTCAATAACTCCCGCTGGGACCTCTCTTTTGTAAAACTCTGATTTTATAAATGAATTATAACTGTTTTATCTAAAAACATCTCTTTTCGAGTCGTTTTCTATTATTATGAATGTGATACCTGAAGTAATACCCCAAACCTATTTCCGCTACGTATATTGAAATATGGGGGTGTTACAAAACAGAACCAGCAGTACTAACTTTCAATTTAGTACTGCTCCTTTAAACTTAGTACTGCTAAAGTTTTTTAGCAACAATGAGGTTCCAGCAGTACTAACTTTCACGTTAGTACTGCTCCTTTAAGCTTAATACTACTAAAGTTTTTAAGCAACTGAATAAGCACTCTAAAAGCTATCAATGCGGGACATCATGTATTTATTTACACCAAGCTTATAAACCCAAAAGAATTTTCATAATAACACCACATATCATATTCCTTTTTGATTGTCTAACAAAAGCAATTCAATAAAAGTAAGTCAAATAAATGAATGACTACTTAAAAAGTTGAGATAAGTAATTTTTTATGAAGGCACTTTTTCTAAAACTTGAAAGTTAGTACTGCTGGAACCTCATTGTTGATAAAAACCTTTAGCAGTACTAAGTTTAAAGGAGCATTACTAACTTGAAAGTTAGTACTGCTCATGTAAACTTAGTAAGCACTCTAAAAGCTAACAAACTAATCAATTCTAATATACTACACCTAAAAACCTCTAAGAATCCTCATTAAGCCAAAATGAAATACAACTAAACAAACATTATATGTAATTTGTAATATAAAAGGCCTTATAAAAATCCATTAATAAAATAACTGTTAAACGAAAAACAATTGTTCAATGTAAATTAAATGTGGAAGGATAAAACTAAGTGCATTATGTTTCATATCACACATCCTTTTCAATGATGCTTGTACTTATTTTTTTATTCTGTTATATATCCTCCTCTTCATCTTCTGTTTCATAATTTGGTTGCTCAACCATTTCACGGCTTCTTTTTTTATCACATCCATAGGGTTCGACCATGGTAGGGACACCGTTGTTAACATCTCCTTCCTGTGTTTTATTATAACATGGTTAATAATATAAAATTTTCATTTTAAACATGTAACGGAGTTAAATGGATTTAAGAATATGAGTAAACATTTATTTATTAAGGTAGTGAATAATACCTCATTCTTATCGGTCGATAATGTTGTAGTGTCATCCAAGGTACCACATCTGGTTTGATTTAAATTGTTTTCCTGTGGTGATTTCAAGAAAGGGTGAATACTAAGTTTCATTTTTATGCATGTTTTCATGTTGAATAAATTTAACTATTAAATATTATACTACCTCATCGATACCATATGATGTGTTTGTAAAGCCATCTTCAACAGCCTACAATGTTTAATAAAAAAATCAGTAATACAAAAATGTTTTCAAATAAAGATATTGCGTTATTGTCTTTAAAATACGCATATAATACCTCATTCATATATGTAGATAATTTTGCATTCCCATCCTCATCTTCATATAACTCATTCTCAGCATCATCTGGAACATTTTCATCATTTTCAAAATCATCTTCGTCATCTTGTAAGTAATCTTCGGCTTCCTGTTTTATTTGACAACGAAAAGTTCAATTTGTAACAACTTGGGGTATATGGATTAACAAATAATACAATAATGCAGTGTCAAAACCTCGTCCTCTAGGAAGCCGTTCTTAAAGTAGTTGATTGTATCAACATCTTCAGTAACTTTTTCACCTCGATATATGTGGCTGTTATTGTTTTAGTTAAACTCGGAATAAAGAATCTTAAAAAGATATTGTTTTCCAATGATTTGATCAAGCTCATCTGGAAAATATTGATCAGTATCCATGCCATGTTGTTGCATGATTTCAAACGCGGTCAAATTAGTAATCTTATGCACATTTTTATCAAAAAGCACAATCTGTGCAGTACCAGTTTCATCAACTATATGAACAATGATTTTGAACCTACACATGAAACATAAAGAATATTCAGTTTTGTATTTTTATATTCGGTACGGAGGATTTAGTTTTTTATTTTTTTATTAGAAGTGTGAGCTTCATACCTTGATGCAACTGCGTATGTTTCTCCATGTTTCTTACATTACCACAATTGTTTCTTGTTTCTTGAAAAATTGTTTCCTTTTGACGTAATTCCAGAAACTCTACTGTTGCATGCCTTGCAAGCTGTATAAGCCCATCCATTTTCATATTGTATGCTGTGCACAGTTGCATAAACAACACAATGTGTTTTCTGCATTTTGGTAAAATTGATTGGTTATCATTTTTTTATGTAGTATTAATACAAAGTTGAATGCAACAATTTCATGTCTCAAATCTTCATAAATCAATGATTTCTTACCGGTTCAATGCTACGAATCATACCAACCATTTTCTTTAAGCAGCCATGCATAAAATCCGCAAGTGTAACAACACGCGCACCCTGAGAATAGGATTCAATACGGAACTGAGTCGCATCATAACCATCCTGTGTCTCATACCTGCAACATGTGAACATTTTAGACATTTAGGATTTCACATGTAATTACATGTACATTTAAAATCAAATATACATGCATTAAATATATTACCACTCTCGGAAAGACAGTAGCTGGGGTATTTTCTATTAATATAGATCTTTGATCCGAATAGAGTACTGTGTATTACAGGTTTGTCTGTATTTAATAATGAAGTTACATTAACAACTGTATCAACTATATATAACATAATTTAATGTATTCAATTTACCATAAATATATTTTAAACTTACTATCCCAGTATTTAACTTTCGCTATAATCAAAAGGATGTCTAAATGCCCAACTTCTTCAAGTTTCTCATCATATGCACTCCACATTTGCGCCCAATTGTACCAAAAAGTACAATCAAGTTTGTAAGATCTGTATATTGCCATTTTAAAATATTATTACACGACTCTTGTGTTTTATATTTATTCTTAAAAATTATGTATATATATACTCACTCAGCATCTTCTATAACAATTGTCCTATGAATTTTAAGACCACCAGCGCTATTGACAGTTACAATGTTTCCAATAGCAACAACTGTTCCAATTACGTCTGCAATGAATTTATACATATGTCACTGTTAATAAAATCTTAAACTCAAAAAGTTTTCTAATGAAGGAAAACATAAAATACATACCGACACAATCATGTTCATGATACTCATTGTTGCTATCTAAGATACGTGTGAATGGTTCATTTATAAATCCAACAAAGGTATCATCAATTTGCTCTGTTCTAGTCACTTCTGTTCCTTTTTAAAAGGAAATTTTCCACCTATTGGGAAGCAACGAAAATCTTCCATTGTTTTCCGCCACACCAAAATCAACGATGATATAACACTGACCCTCTTGAAGAAGGGGTTCAAACTCAAACATCAATTCTTTTTTTATGTAAATCTGAATTCGGTCGCCCTGTTTATACAATTTTTCAAAATATACTTTATTAAAAAAACCAAAAAAAATACATGTTATTTGTTATAAATGTAAAATCACTTCTTTATCTTGGAAGACACAATCCAAACTATATGGATCGTGTTCTTCATTCAACTTGTGGGAATGCCATAGAGATATACATCTTGCTTTTATTGCCACACTATCAACCATTGGACTGATATGACTAACGGCAGTTATTATTCGTTCCTTGATCTTAGTTGCTATTAAATTAAACCATACATAATATAGTTATATAGTGATTTAAAACAATAATGTAAATGCAAAACTCCTGATATCTAAATACCTGGTGAAACACGATGAGAGCTAGAATTGTGCATTCCATTGTTTTTCTGATAATGTGATTTAGGCACTACAAAATAATACATAAAACATGACATGTTTTAAAATTATAATATAAATTTAATATGTAACAAATAATTATAATGTACAATGTGTTCTTTATTAATATAAACCTGATGTGGTGTTTCCAAAACTGGCAGAATGTAATCTACTGTTCCTTGTTTGTTGTGGCTTAACTCTTGCAATTTAATAAGTATAAACTTGTGTTGTAATTCAATTTTAAATATATAAACATTCCTTTATGTATAATCAAAATACCTATTGATGTGTTTTTAAAACTGGAAGAATGATTCTGGAACCTCAAATGTTATGCACTTTCATACCTATAAAATTTTTAACATATTCTTGTTATGTTATGGAGCGTAAGTTAATTTAAAATTTTTAATAAACATTGTATATTAAATTTATAACAATTAAACCACCTGATGAAAAATCCTCAGAGTTTGTTTCAGAGTTTTCATGATCTGAATGGCAGTCAAAAGAGGATGTCTGATATCCAGAACTTTGCTTTGAGGATGTCTGTTATTGTGGTATCTTCGGCAATACATTCACTGCTGTCAAACAGTAAAGATTTCATTATAATTCTCGTATATTATTAATATTATGTAACCATGCAAAATTATTTAATTGTGTAACTATAATACCTCTTGTTGGAGCTCTCAAATCTTTTTGACGACTTCTAATATAGGACATCTTTTCAGATTCTAACCTCTGCTACCCTCCTAAATTCAACATATGAGATCTAGAGTTCCTTCTAGGAGTATCACTTTCAAACATGCATGCATCTATTACATGAGATAAATAAATACATTAAATTATCTCCTGAATTTTTATAACTGAGTATGTTAAAATATAAAAAACAAACAACAAACAAACAAACCTGTAACACCTTTTTCTTCATGATGTTTTGACAAATTACTTTATAATGGAATCATGTTTACCATACATCTTATGAGTATTTCCCAATGCAACTTTATTGCATCCTGTCGATCACACACCATATTATTACTATAACTCTTTATATTAATAGTTATAAAAATATTCAAAACTATATTTGTTTATAACATAACTACCTTTTGGCGGGTTTTCTAAATTGAGAATATGAGTTCTAGATCTTCTTCTAGGTCTGTCACTCTCAAACATACATGTATCTATTAAAGAGTATTTATTTTTATGTGATTTTAAGAATACAAAGTAATTAATAAATTGTGTTAACTGATAAAATACCTTGTAGGCTTTTATTCTCCTGATTATCACCTGGTGCTTCATTCAACTCTGTAAATTAAAGACGAAGTAATTGTTAATCTAATAAATATATGTGAATCATGCTGATTAAAAAATATGAGTTATCTAATGAATGTTTAATATGCATTCTATTAACCAACATACAACAACATATATAAATCATGATAATAGAAAACATTGAATATCTAATGAATGTTTAAAACCATGCATGTTTAATTGTTAATAAACAAACCACCTGCTGAATCCAGTATAATGTTGTTGTTTGCCTCCTCAGTTGCTGCTGAAAATTTGTACACAAACAATTCTTAATTACATCTGAAAACCTAATCGTACATACTATAACAATTAGGTTCTAGCAGTACTAACTTTCAAGTTAGTACTACTCCTTTAAACTCATAATAGTTGTACTAACTTTTAAGTTAGTACTGCTCCTTTAAACTTAGTACTGCTAAAGCTTTTTAGTAACACAAAATTCAAAAGCATATAAGCAGTTCATAATACGATTCATATTCATAAACAAATAATCGATGTTTAACTCATAATATGATTCATATTCATAACCAAACAATCAATGTTTAACTGTTTATTCTAAAAATTACCCGATGAATCAAATATATTGTTTTTGTTTTTCTTCTATTTCGTTCCAGTTTCAGACGTCTTCTTAACGTTTGATCTTGACAGCCTTGCTGAAATGTCTTTGTGGTTGCATATTGATATATGGATCGTGTATAATGTGTGTTTGTGAATGGGTTATGATATGACATAATAAGCAATATATATAATATAGAATTAGGTTTAAAAACATACACACCCAATCCGAATGGGGCTAAGATCACAATGAATATTTTCCATACTTATCAAATACTAAAAATATGATGATTGCGTAGTATCCTTTATAGAAATTCGGCTACATAATCTAACAAAACAATTTAGGTGGTTCAGTGGGTAACAATATGAACATAGTATTGAGTTCGAATCCATGAATTGGATTTTTTGACAAATAAATTAACAACCGAATTATTATTTAAATTAACAGCCGAATTATTGCTCATGTGGACTTTAATGTGATGATGTGGACTTTGACGTGGACTTAATGATGATGATGTGGACTTATTTGTGATGATGTGGCTTTATCTAGTCATGTTTATCCTGTTATATATATGTTATAGATATATATATGGGGACGCGTTTTATGCAGTACCCATATTAGATGCAGCACTTTACAGTACTCATTCAGACCAATAATAATTAAGTATTATTAAATATTTTTAATTAATTCAAAAGGGTAAAATAGTAAAACACATTTTTACTTTCTTTTTTGTATTTTTTTTAATTAAAAAAATGTTTTTTAAGCCCCTTAATTTTTGGAATTAAAAAAAAATTTTTGTTTTAAGTAACATATTTTTCTTTCGCATATGTGTTTTTAAAAAAATCAAGGGCATATGTGTGTGTGTGTGTGTGTTTTTTTTTTAAATATTTTATACTTACATATATTTCTTGCGTTTGATTGTTTCAACGTCACACTTATTTTGCTTAATATGGTAATTGCACATATGTTTCCAATGTACATTCTTTGATCTTTGATATTTATGACCAAAAACAAAAACATATACATGTAACCTCTAAAAATTACATAATAAACCAAGAACATAAATAGTATACACAAAATTCAATATCAAATAAAATATAATACATGTACAATTACCTTGTTAAATATAAATGTGCACGCCATTTAAAAACATGTGTGCACTCTTACAAAAACATATGTGCACGGTTCACGTTCTCATCAAATTCGTTAGGACACATAGATGTGCACGTCAGTTAAAAAGATGTGTGCACTCTTCCAAAAACATATGTGCGCGTAGATGTAACGGTGTAAATATCCTTCTCATCAAATAGGTCTTGAATGTCATTATCATCTTCATAAATCCTGATACAAACATGTTCAAATATAATTAGGCCGTAAAAAATGAGTAAACACATATGCACAATCTTTGTCTATATCAAATGATGTCAACAAACTTTATAATCATAAGAACTAGCATAACACGTAAAATTTAATTAATAAAGTTACCCATTTGCCGCTTTTGATCAAATATGGTGCAGCAAAGAACATGAATGCATATTCTTTGCATAAATTAAATTACTTAAAAAAAACCAAAACTAGCATAACACATATGCACACTTAATGGCAATCTATTATTTGCATCAACTTTTACTAAAAAAATCAAAGTTATACACAAATTACCAAAAATTGTTGCTTAACTGAACAAGCTTCTTTTTACTAGATGTGAAACTGTAAAACCTCGTGGGTTCTTACTACCAATAAATATATAGTGATTTTGTTAATCACAACCTAATAAATTTGTGTAAATATGAATCAAACTGAGATATTCTCATATCATCGCAAGAAGGCCAACAAGATTCTATTCCAAGTGAGCACTGCAACATCTTACACAAATAACAACAGCATGTCAATGTAACCATATGAACAAAAAAAAAAACAAAAATATCAAAGTTACAGCTAACAAATTAATCACAACCTATGAAATTTTAATTATTATTAACAAAACAAAAGAAAAGAAAAGAAAAAAAAAGAAAAAGACACCAGATAACAACAGATAACATAACTCAAGTAAACTTCAACCCTTACATTTAAGAACCAAATAATAACAAGTATTATCAAATAAGAAAGTACCTATCCCGGCAAACACCCTTAAAAACTCTTGAATCATCACACCACCTTAATCCCAATCACCCCTCATAACTTACACAAAATATACTTTAACCATACAAACAAACAAATAAGGGCCCGTTTGGTAAGGGGTTTTTTTTATTGGTTTGGACTCAAAGAGGACTTAAAACCTATGTTCGGTATGCATTATGGGTTTTTAAATTAGGGTTCAAACCCCTAAACTCTACTATCTACAAATCCCAAGCCACTACATTACTTTTCTACATATTTCAACTATTTTTGGGCCCATCTCATACATTCTCTCTTTCTCTCTCTTTATTTCTTTTTTTCTTCTAATTATAAAATTAGATTTTTTTTTAATTAAAATTTTCTCTTTCTTCATTTAATTAAAACCTATATTAAATCCAAATCCTAATCTAAATACAAATCCTAATCCAAATCCAAATCCTAATCCTAAACCCATTTACAAACCAAACGGGCCTTAAAATTGCATAGAAATCACATACCTGCATATATTACTTTCAAGTAATGAAACTGCCCTTTGTTAATTCATCATCCATCGAGCACACCTTTACCAACACCCGCTACGAACCCAAATCAGTCCTCGACATTCGTCAAAGTCCCCCCCAGTCCAGTAACGTGTAACTCATCTTCAATTGATAAATACAACAACAACATCAACTCCTTTTTGCCAATAGAAAACTTCGAAAATGGAATGATCAATAACCATTTCGAACCAGAATGGGATTCTGAATCATCCTACTACCTTTGATAACATCTATGAGGTTAACCGATTATAGATCTAAAATTAATTAAAAAATATTATTTGTAACCACCGGTAATTTTCCACTTGTACAAAACTAATACACATTCTAAATAAAGAATACTTATCCATTTTCTACGTAAATTTTTTATTTTTTATTTTTTTTAAGATTGAACAACAACAAACTAATGTGACGTAACTCACATTCTCAATAAATGTGCTCACCAACACCAACATGTCTTAAGTATGTTTCAAATAAACATTCCTTATACGTTAAGTATAAAAGTTTTCAACTCTTATTTACCACTTTACGTTATTTCATTAACGTACGATTATTAAACATTCAAACTAAACGTCAGCCATTTATTAGAAGTTTCACGAAACGCTAACTTATTATAACCATGATTTTATGTAATTAAATCATAAATACTAAAGTACAACACTTCAAATGCTAATGTACAACTCTCTAATGCATCATTTCAAACTTTGTTTTATTTTATTTTACAAACTCTAAAGTACAAGATCTAAAGCTCGCGTTGCAAGTCTTTAATGCATTAATTTTAAAATATATTTATTTCATTGCTATTTTGAATCTTGCGACCAAGTAACCAAACAAGGGTAGCACCTCGCATATTTCAGGTCTATTTGTAAATATTTAATACCAATTATTATTACGTTTTTTTATTAAATGATATTACTTTTAGTAACAATCACAAAAGTTTAATCGTGTGAATTTTACTCACGACCAACACAAGATTAGGATGAGTCTATATGTTCAAAATACTCAAATTCATCAATAGTCATATTTCATATGAATTATTGCCACTTAGTTATTTTTACATTATACTCTTTACGTAATACGAGTACTCAAACTTATGTTTTATCAACGTATACGCTCTCTGTTAAACTTACCACATGTCTAATATTATTGGTTGGAGTATATTGATAAACTTTGACATTTTTATAAGTATTATATTTTTACGTTACCCGGTTTTAAGTTTCGTGACTTAAGTACTTAACGCTAGTAATTACCGGAATCAAACTATACCTTAAACTATTAATATGTATTGTCATCCATACCATACCATAACATGCTAATACTGATCCTCTAATCCTATATGTACGTGTATGAAGATTGTGCCATATGATTCTATATATATACATTACTTCACACCATACGTGTTATAATTATGAAACATTCAAATATGCATGGTACAAAATGTAACACCATTCGAATCACCCTATAAACATACATGATCAAACCAAGATACATAGCTACAAACTTCACCATACAATTTCATATGGTGTATAAATATGCACGTATACATAACCAGTGAACAAGACTTGATTTTTTAGGCTATATAAACCAAACCTACATGCATTCTCTTCACTGCTAACACACCTCTCCTCTGCCACCACCTCCCCTTTCATTTTTGAGGCTGGAAACTAGTAGATCAAAGACAAAGGAGTCTTGCTTGCTGTTGTTTTGATTCGAGTTAATCACCAACGCCACCTTATTCTCTCCTTCTACTCAATCTTTGGTAAGATTGAACCTTAACCTCGTTGTTATTGTTCTTTCTATTTAAAAACCCGATTATAAAACATGTTATAATGTTTTCGTGGATCATTTAAGTCAAAAATGTTTTTGATATAATTTCGTGTGGTGAAATCATGATTAAATAGGTGTGTTTGTTTTGGCCTATCTTAAAAGTTTTGATTAGTTGTTCTAATATTAAGCTCGTTGAGCTTATATGATTTGTCTTGGATTCGGTCCAAGTGAGTCACCCACTTAGGGTGCGTTTTTGCTTCGATAAACTGTTAAACAGACGGTGTTTATTTGCGTGCCACAAGCCACACCTAAAGGTGTGTTTGTTGTTTCGGGTAAGCCACCACTGCCCCGTTAGGGTGCGTTGGGTTTTGTTTGTCTCGGTCCTTACACAGCCCACCATGGGTACATTTCGTTTGTTGTCGCGACCCAGCTGCCAAGGGTTGTTTGGCTTACTTTCAACCAAAGAGAAAATCACCCAAAAGGTGCCTGTTTGTTGTCGATCCAAAAGATAACCACAAGGGGCATATCTGTTTGTATTATTTGTGTGTTTAGGTGTATTTAGTTTCACCAGGGTACGTCTCAGGTTGGTTAACGACACACGAAGGAGGTGTGTCTTGGTTTGTTTCTCGGCTACTAACAGTCCACCCCCAAGAGGGTGTAAGTTTGGTTTGGTCCGAGCCATGGCAGCCCCAAGAAGGGGTTGTCGTTGTGATGGTTGTTGATTCTACACTCGGGTCAGTAGCTAAACCCGAAGGGGGATTTGTTTTGGCTTGTTTTTATTAGCTTATTTTCGAGGCTTATGGCTTGTGTGGATTTGTGATTGGGTTCGGCTTAAAATTACACCACCAGGAGTGTGTTTGTCTTGGAACTTTGATAACAGCAACGACCCCATCAGGGGTGTTCATTTGTTGCCCAGCCCACGACACCAGCAGCCTAAAGTTATTGGTTTATGTTGTGTTGTTAGTCTCACCCACCACCATAGGGTGCGTTTGGCCTTGTTTGTCTCGGGCCTGGTTTGCCTCGGCTGGAAAAACCACCCAAAGGGTGTTTGTTTACTCACAGTTTGGTACAGCCAAACACAAGAGTATGTTGTTTGTTTGTGATCGTGTTCGAGACAACAAGACACCCAAGAGGGTGGTTGCTTTTGGTCTCGATAAGAGAGAAAACCCAGTCCTAGAGGTCGCGGGTTCGAAACCCACTAAGGGGCTGATTGGTTTATTTTGGTTTCTAAATTATTTCTAAGCTTATTTGTGACTTATGGCTTTTGACTCGGTTACAAGGAAACGAGAACAACAAAAATGTGCAAGTCTTGAGAAGGTGGGAAATTTGCATATTTTGTATTGGGAAGTTGTTTTCAGTCACAAAAATAGGGCGCATTTTGCTTGCTTATTTTCTACACAAAGAGTGCATTTTGTTTGCCTAGTTTCTATACAAAATTGGGTGTTTGCTTGCTACAAAACAACCCCCAACAGCGGGCATTTTTTGGCTGTAAAACAGCCCCAAAACAGCCCCAACAGGGGCGTTTGTTTGCTGCAAAACAGTCCCAAAAAGGGCATGTTTGATGCTGAATTTTCTGCATATAAAGGGCACGTTTGATGCTGATTTTTCTGCACAAAATAGGGCGCGTTAGCTGCTGAATTTTTTGCGCAACAGGGGTGTTTGTTTTGCTTATTTCAGCCCCTGAAGGGTGCGTTTTGTTTGTTTATTTTTCTGCACAAAGGGTGCATTTGGAGCTGCTGATTTCAGCCCCTAAAGGGTGCGATTCTTTGCTTATTTTCTACACAAAAAGGTTTCGTTTGGTTTTGTGTATAACAGCCCACAAAGGTGTGGTTTGACTTGTTCATCTTAGTCCCCACGACAACCCAAAAGGGTACGTTCGCTGCTGATTTTTCTACACAACAGGGGGTGTTTGTTTTGCTTATTTTCAGCCCCGAAAAGGGTGTGCTTTGGTTTGGTTTAAAGAGACACCCAAGGGGGTGTGATAGTTGTGTTGTAATCTTGTCTCGACAACACCTTAGAGGGTGTTTGTTAACCCTTGGTTTGGTATAACCAAACTCGAGAGGGTGCTTGTTTGCTTTGTTGTGTGTCTCGGCTCAACGACACCACAAGGGTGTCGGGTGATGCCTATTTTCAGTTTGACGAGAAGTAACAAAAAGAGTGTGTAAAACAGTAAGTATGAGATTATTGTCATATAACTTATAAGTTAGGTTGAGCAGTTGTGTAAATGAAAATTAATTAGATTACATTATCATGTTAAGTGTGTGTAATGTGAAAATTTATAATAAGTAATAATAACAAGAAACAAGGCGTGCTATACATACTAATCTGTTTATAGATTTAATGGCAAATGTATTATATTGTTGTAATAATATGATATACTTGTGTATTGTAAAATGTTTTGAATGAAATGCATTATTATTAAACAATTGAAAATATTCACACGAGTATTATGTACTCGAATATAATGATATATATGCCCTTTAATATAGTAAGGTAAATGTTGTTAATATTTGAAGCTTCAATAATGAAATTGAAAAGAATAAGAAACATAGGGTGTGTCCTGGATTCGGTTTAAGCCACGAAAAACACCACAAGGGTGTTGTTATTTGATTTGGGTTTAGTATTTGGATTAAGATTATCGAAACAAAAACTATAATATTTGACAACATATCGAGAACACGTATTTTAAATCAAGTCTACACAACTTAGAAGTTATATAAATAAACGCGTCATCTTTTGCTTAATTGTTATTTGATCCTTACGTGTTTATTACCTTTTATACTTGTGCTATATGTTTTATGCTTTGGCGTGCATTTTTTCTGAGTCTATGACTTCATACCACCACACGAATGAGATAATAAACTTTTTACAAACAACGATACAAATATTCCATGAAAACTAAAACGCTCTGTCTTTTGAAACTCATGCGCATCGATTACTTTCCGCATGACATATTTATAAGATAAGTTATCTTATAGGTCGTGCCGACCATGTACGGTTGTGCTTTGCTACTTGATTCTATTTTGCAATACTTACGCCACTACACACCAAGGTAAGTTCATAGTCCCACTTTTATACATTTTTCAAACTCGTGGGGAGATACATGCTACAAACCTGAACACAAGTATTTTTTCGTATGTTATCCTGATTGATATTGCCTAAGTTTACATTGTTTCCACTAAAAGTCCCTCATATCATGAGCCATTAATCACTTGCGAGTGAACGCGAATATAGTGAATAGATCTATTGGCAGTTGACGCCCTATTTGTGTTGCTGGATAAGTAGCCAAATGCACTTTATTTGAGATTAAACAGGAAGTTGGCAAGCTCCTGCCAGAGGGCCTTGTTACTTACATCATCTCTATGATGTCTGTAATTAACATCATTATTATGATGTCCCACTGTTAAGGTTTGCGTGTCATGAGGCTTGGGGCAATATACTATACTGCAATACTATTGTTTTACTATTACTCAACTTGTGTTCAATCAACTGATTATTATACAAACACTATGAATTCACTCAACCTTTGTGTTGACACTTTTAGCATGTTTTATCTCAGGTCCATAATGAACGAGGATGGCATGGAGGGGCACAGATACTTTTTCGAAGGCTAAAATCTAATTATCATTCGAAACTATTTAACAAACTGTAAAACTATTGGGACCTCATTTTGTAAACTCTGATATTCGAATGATAAAGCTTTCAAAATGACTCAATTAGAGATTGTTTTCTATTGTTATAACTGGTGTGCCATCGACTAACACCCAGCTTGAATTCCGCTACATATCCCGAAAATAAGGGTG